>QEOT01002542.1:210376-243130 GCA_003123785.1 Pterocarya stenoptera
TTTAGACAATGTTTTGTATCCAATGTCACCTAGGTTGATTATTCCAGCAGCCAATTGTTTACTAGACTCCTTAGCATAGCGAGCCACCAAACTACCAGTGCCAGGTGATGTCGATGGACTAACTCCTGGAGAAGGAGTGAGGTTTTGTGGGCTCAAGCGACCTGTATTAGACACCAGGGGGTTGTTGGATGCATAAGCCAACCATCTTGGGCCCACAGCCATTGGACCATAACCAACATTAACCCCAGTGGCTCCCTGTCCTGCCAACTGAGGAACAGGATAGGTGAGAACGCTGAATTTATTCTCAAGAGTGAGCGCATCAAAGCAGTAAATCTGCAACCAAATACCAACAAGTTTTGATCAATTGGGTAATACATAATCCATATATTAAAAATGGCACAGCCTTCACCAGATTGGTAACAATGCACCACACCGTCAGAATATGATTTACATCTTATGTCCTGATTACCACAAAAGACTACAAAATCAAAACCAATATCCAAAACAAGAGATTCATGCAAAAGATTAAATGCATATTTATGATTATAAGTTTATGGAGGTGCTCACTTCAAAATCCACCTGTAACACCTTCCCCCAGTTAGTAAATGTTGGGAATCAGGAGTTTGAAAGGCAGACGAGTCAAAAGTACACAAAAGGTGGAAAATATATCAGCTGGTTACTGACATTCAACCTACATATCTATACTTCTAGACTCAATACTTCAAATGGAATGCCACAGAAAAGGCCGTCTTACTTGCGTGGCAAGACCCACAGCTACAATCTGAGGACTGCATCTAACCATACACACAGCAGACCGGAATCTCAGGACATGCACATAGGAATAAGACCTAAGGGAGTAAAACCGAACAGCTGTAGAAGAGTTGGCAGTGTTTCCTGATAGGGACTCCATATTACCATCTCTTCCTAACCCACCCAAATTGCTTCGCTGTTGACCAAGGCTTGAACTATTGGTTTCGTCCACCATAACAACAAGCAATAAAGGATGTGATTTTTTAAATCCTTCAATGCCATCGCGCAATGCAGGGAAGGGCTGAATCTGTAAGAATGAAACTGGGCCATCACGCTTCGAAACAAGTTCGCTGAAGTTAGAGGCATCCTCCACATCAAGGACTTGAAAACCATTCTGATAACCAAGCAAGAGAACATGTTTGAAGATAGATGGACCAAGCTCTAGCCTGTCAAAGCCAGCCCAGGTTACCTGTTCAGAAACAAAAGTGCAGAAAACTATTAACTCTAGTAGAATACATATGTCACTAAACCAATTGCAGTCTTGTTTCTTCAAAGTAACTGATATTTCAAATGCAGTTGAAAGACTAAACATAGAGCCATTTAATCACTACAGTTCAAGCAAACATTAAACATAGTGTTATACAAATCACTTTCATTTCCCCACATAGTAATCATCATGCCCATTTAACTTCCAAACCAAATTCCACCATCTTTTGGTGCACACTCACAAAATATGGGAAGAAACAAATCCAGCAGATTCAGTAAAGATTCTATATTCTTCACTAATATGTGAGAAAGGCAACTGTATTTCTTTATCATTAAAGTGTACAGCATTAAATAGCTTGATCAAATAACTAGCATGATCAATAAGCCCGTCATTTACAATTCATCATAGGCATGATCACAGATGAGAAGTTGATAAGGTCCATATCGCATGAATTTTTGGTCCCCAACCTTATAAATAAAAAATAAAAAATTTACCTCCCTCCCTTCTTGGACATCCAAGTATTTTGTAAGTTTTGTTAAATTAGAAGAACAAATGAACAAAAGTGGGTGAAGATCAATTTTAAAACTTATAAAAACAGCATATACAACACGGATAAATAGTGTTGATGCGTACAACCAGGAACTTTTCACATATTAAAGTTTTCTTTCTTTTTTTTAGTAAGTACGTATTGAAGTTTTCATTTTTGATACATTATATGTTATTTCTTTACACGTCAAATACAACATTATATAAAGCCAAAATTTTCCAAAAAAGGCCAAAGATTCAATGCATACTTTTCACAAAAAAAATATTTTTTATATTTTATTATTATCCATTCAAATTTTTAGTAGATCTAATTCTTCTAAGTGTCATACCACTTTCAATGCCAGAAATATTCTTCATTTGTCTCCTTCACCAATTTTATTGGTTTTCTTTCCCCCTCTTCTTATAGTTACCACCGAAACAAACTAGTCAAATCGTTAGGGAAAAAGGGGTAATCATTTTCTTCATTGTAATACTTTTTATATCATACGCAAATCTATCTGTTACCTACTTTAGCAATGGCAACCATTCTTAATGCAATCTATTCATTAAATCAAAATTGAACTTGGATTATATACGTAGTCTCAGACAGTGTAGCCTATTAGTTCGTACTTAAACATCTTGTATGTACATGTGTGTTGAAAGCCTAATTACAACATCTATAGTCCAGAAGACTGCATATACTTAAACCACTTCAAAATCGAGTTAAGTTACCATCATTCCATTTTGCCACATTGATATAAAATCCCGGCTCCACCACTGTTATGGATTTTTTGAGTTTGGTTGAAAACTCAGTAGGTTAGGATAATCAGTAAGCTTCAAGTGAAAATCCCAATGACTAGCTAGCCATGTAATGAAATACCCCATGCGAAGAAGAAAAAGATAAAAAGTATTAGGCTTACACTTGTGGTATGTATCAAAGTCGGTCTAAAGTGTACAAACTAGATAGAAATTGGAATAGAGAAAAGAAATTCCATTAAATACCTGATCTTTGAGATCCTCGGAAGAAGCGGAAGAAATAGAAGCAGCGACCGAAGCGCTGGCCGAGCGGACAGTGGAAGCAACGGAGCTGGCATTAGTGGACACGGTCTTGAGGCAGGAAGATATGATCCTGAGAGAGTTGGGTAACAAGCCGTTGTTCTTTCCCTTTCCCTTCTTCATCATCCTCCACCTCTCACAACCACCACCTCAGCCGAGTCGCCGGAGCTACTACGTCCACCAACGCCTTCCGCCCCCTCCACTGAAGCCACCACCGCCAATATATCCGCAGAGGAACATCTCCGATCGCCGCAAACGATCGGATAGGTCATCCGATAACTTCGACACGATCGCAATCCGACATGGAAACCTACAAATAGAAAACACAAACACAGATTTCTCCTCCGTTTCCTTTCTGTTTTGACTTCGAAAAACCTTGACGAAGCTCCCCCTCTCTCTATCACTGTCTATACTTTCTTCAATCTAAGTTCTCTCTCTCTCTCCCATCTGTGTGCTCCTGAGGATGTAACTTGTAAGCGAAATTCTCCTTGCTTTTTTTCTTTTCTTTTTTTGTTTTTGGAGGGTAAATTTGGTGTATCTTTTAAGTTTTAAATGTCGAATATTAAGCAATAAATATTACAAGCCTCCCTTACTCCAAGACACGTCGGGATTTAAACTCCGCTTATTTTTAAAAATAGGATTAGATTAGATAAAATTAAAGTTAAAAAATTAAATAAAATATTATTAAAATATATTTTTTAATATTATATTTATTTTAAGATTTAAAAAAATTGAATTATTTATTTTATTTTGTATGAGGATTTAAGAAAGTTGTAATAATGAGATAAGAAGTTTTTAAAATTTTTCAAATTTTGAATTTCAGTCACGAAAACAAACAAGGTAGAAAGTATTTTATCTTATATTATTATTATAATATTTTTAAATTTTTACATAAAAAATAATAAATAATTCAATTTTTTTAAATTTCAAAACAATAATAATACTAAAAATTAATATTCTAATAATATTTTTTCAACTTTAATCTTTCATTTAAAATAATCTCATCTTTTAATCCAAACTAATCAAATTAGTTATTTTATGCTATTTATTTTTTAGAAAATATATATTTAAAAATTTTTTCTTAGTACATAACAACGTTACTATTCATGTGACAAAGGCTTTTATAAAGAAAAAAAAAATATTAGAAATTATTATATTTGCCATAAATTTGTACAAGATTGGTGTTGGTAATTTTAAAATTATTTAAGTCGGTAACATCATCAATTGTTTAGAAATTTAAAATATAATACGTTAATCAATGTATTTGGATTTGCAAATAAGAAATAAAATTAGTCGAATTCTTCTATTTATAACTCGTAAAGGATATATCTTTTATTTAGCTTACATTACAAGATTTCATTTACAAAAAATTTGATTTTAAATATATTTTTTATAAATCAAAGTCGAATCAACAATTTCGAGGCGCCCTACCGATTTATAAATAAAAATTTTTAAATTAGTCTAACTTTTTTTTTTATATATAAATAAAATGCAAGTTCCAAATGTAATGCATCACTCGTATAACAAATATATTAATACATACCTAGAGACCATCTAGGTAACATTGTAGGCGGTATTGTTCAATTTTCTCCCATGAGTAATCCGAATGGAGGTGAAGCTCTTGCAGGTTTCATAGGTATTAAAATGGTAGCAGAAAGGAATTGGCCTGATATCATCATTGAAGGTGACTTACAGTTGGCAATCTCGACTCTTAAGGCTGTGTTTGGATGTGGAACAAAGTTGAGTTGAGATGATAAAATATTGTTAGAATATTATTTTTTAGTATTATTATTATTTTGAAATTTGAAAAAGTTGAATTGTTTATTGTATTTTATATTGAGATTTGAAAACGTTGTAATAATGAGTTGAGATAAGTTGAGTTGGATTGAAGATCCAAACGAAGTAGTCAAATCTCAGACTGGACCATTGAAGGAAGGATAAGGGATATAAAAGTAATGCTCTACAAATTTGTTAAGAGGGAAGCAGTCAAAATACACCGGGTCCAGAATCGGTGCGCGCATATATTGGCGCAATGCACATCTTCAAATAATTTTTTTTGGAGATATACCTATCATCAAGATTCCGGATTGCTTGTTACAATTCCACAGTGACAAGGATCCACCTGTTTTTTCTGTAATTTGAAACTTCCTGTATCTCCTTTATGTTTGTTCTCTGCTTTCTGCTTTTATCTCCCTGTAATGAACTACTATTTTAATGCAAGGTTTCATAGTTTGAAAAAAAAAACAAAAAACAAATATATTAAGCAGTGATAGAACATAATTAACACTTATCACACAATAATATTTCACGGTTTTTATTTTTAGTTTTGGCATTTAAAAAAGTTTATCAATTTAATTAATGTTGTATCATTGAAGGATTAAAGCTAATTTGTCATTTATTGTGATTGGACAATTGGAGTTCAAAGTGAATTTTAATATTGAATGCAAAGAGTAATATATGATTTTTTTTATTTTTATTTTTCCTTTATTAAATATGTAATGTATAGATGATAAGTAGAAGAACTTAATTAGTTTAGAAAGAATAAAATAATAAAATAAATATGATGTGTGGAATAATAAGTAATAAAGCTCTTCCTGTAATTATTATACATTCCCTTAAAAAAATAGACAAATCAAAACTCATATGATAAAAATAAAAAATAAAAATAAAATCTTTTTTTAATAATATATCTCACCTTTTTTTCAAGCATTACTCTTTAAAAGAATCATATGTTCCTTGAGTAGGTAATGAGCACGTATTTTTTTTAATAAATGACACTTGTCATTTTTATGGATAGATTGGAAGAAACATAAGCATGTAACACGCTCAATAAACACTTATTATTTTTATAGAAGAATTCCAATCCAGCTTAAGAGGAAAACTCTATAATTTTGAAATACGGTGGTTTTGTAGAGTTTTACTTCAAATTTAGTTTAAACAAATTTTCCTAATCTAATTTATTAAGTTTTCATGTAACTAAAACAATGAGTGAGAAATACATGATAATTTAATAAATGTTAATTACTCTTAGTTTTGAAAGAAAACTTAATGAATGAATTTTTGGATCAGTTATCGTTTATTTATTTATTTATTTATATATGGCTGCTTGATTATAATTGGCTAAAGTTTCTTAATTATGCATATTGAAGCGATATCCTACCTCCTCTTTAGTCAAAGGATCTCTTGCAACAAGAACGAAAGCTTAGGTCCCGAATGTAGGAAGTCTCTGATGATTAAGTCAGTGTGGGTGATGATTAAGTCATTGTGGGTGATGTGATTAGGGAAAGCTCAAGATTTAGAGAGCTTTTCAGGATGTACCTATCTATTCTAACACCTTTCCTCTTGATGCGTGTCCTTCCTTGGCATGTGTACAATTTGGGCATCCCTCTTGTTTGGCGGTTCATCTGCCACCCTTGATTAATTTCATTGTGCAACATGAAATCCTTCATCTCATTTGACACACGCCTCTGTAGGGTGAAATACAGGATTTTGGTATGTTTTGTGTGCTTTTGACTTATGGCACTTCCCCTTTGGTTTCAACCACTACACCCTTTGCCATTCCGCCTTCCCATTACAGTCGTCGTCGATTTTTCTTTAGCTTTTTCCTTTCTCCTTTTTTCCTCAAGAATTTCCCAGCACTTGCTCATCTCTCTTGCTCTTTTTGTCATTGCATTCTTCTCATTTGTAGAAGCCATTCTCTCTTCCTTTCCAACATTCTCATCTTTCTACTCTAAATGGCTCCCAAGAATGCTTCCCAGTTCATCCCTCGACTTTCTCGATAATGTAAGTCCCCGAGTAGGACTTGCGACGATGGGTCCTCACAACTAGTGACCTTTGAGGGTGGGGCCGTTAGACTGCTAACACCATACAAACATAGTTAGATTATGTGAAGGGGACATGTACAACATTCTCGATATAGTGAATATGATCCTCCTTGACTCTCGTCATGGCATTGTCAACTCCGATGGAGTCACTGAGCACGTTGGACTGTACATCGGTATGTTCTTGATAGGGTTGAGAATCCACTTTTGCCGCCCCATCCGCAACATCTTGGACTTTCTAGGCATGGCTCCTGCCTAACTCTTACCTAATGCCTAGAGGACTATGCAATCCCAATACATTGTTTAGAGGTTATGGGGGAGGAGAACCCTAATCTTACTACTCGTGATTTTTTCTATGTTCATGGTGCCATGCGGCATGAAAGGAACTAGTGTAATTTTCGTTCGCGACCTAGCTACAGAGTTGTGCATTTGGAATCTCGATATTTTCATGTCAAGAATTGGGAAAAAAAAAAATTTCTTTGTCTCTAGAGCTGGATAGGAGTTCCCTAGTGGTGAGGTTGATTGCCGTGAGTTCCCCAATAAAGCTTCATGGGTCGCATTTCAAGCAGCCGTGACTTTGAAGTTAATCTTTCCAGGAGGGAGACAGAGTGCCTGGGTATTATTTACTCATGGGTTAAGGAGAACCCAAATGTCGTTGAGTCCAACACGATCCTTACTCGAGAAAAGATAGATCGTTTCTTGATGTCACCGAACCGATCACGAGTTGTAGGCTGTGAGCCCCTAGTTTGGCGGTCCAAGACCTTTTCATGGGGGGAAGAGGTCTGCCCCTACTCCTTGGACCTTAAAGGGAAGAAGCTCTGCACTGAGGGTGTTGGGGCTCGTGGCAGATCACACACCCTTTGCAACCTCGCTAGTACAAAGAAGGGCTTAGGATGTCCTAGATCACCCAGCATCCCTCCATCCGATGGCTATAGAGAAACTCAACCCTCTTTCCTACCGGCACACATTGACCGCCTGAAAGAGGTTATTGACCAAAGGGTGGAAGACATGGACTCAGTGCTAGACGCTTCATTCTTCGACTCTATTCCAAATGTCTTCCCAGGCTTTTTCCCTGAGGCCTTGCTTTGAAAGATTTGAGTCACCATCTTTTCTTTCGGCTCTGTTGGGTCATTGGAAGTTGACGGGGAAAAGTATGCCCCCACGTTCATGAGGCCTTGGCCGAGGAGATTGAGGTTATGGTTGATTCACCCTCGTTGGCACAAGCTACCATCTTTGGCGGGGAAAACTCTTGAAATTGTCGAGGAAGTGTTCACTTTCCTTGGGCCAGATCCCCCATGTCGCTACCCTTGGTGAGGAAGTCACCGTAGCATCCTCACTAGTATGTGTCTCCTTGCCTAATGTTCTTATTTGTGAGGAAGCTCCTTTAGCTCCTGCTTTCTGGGGAATTTCTTCGCCTTTCACTACTCCTGATGAAGGAACACAGGGTTCCATTGAGCCTTGGGGAAGTAGCTCGTGAATCCCTTACCAACCTCGAAGGCGCTCCCCATACTGTCCTCCCCAATTGTTCACCAGAGGTTCCAACTGAACAAATGAGCCGTGCTTTATCTGGCACGGCATCTAGTGATGCCAGTCCTTGTTTGGAATCATTCAGTCCTTCCCAGCTTAACCCTCTACTTCTACCTAGTTGGTGGGCGATTTTTTGGATCCTTTGGTTGCCCAAATCTCTCAAGAAATCAAGTGCTTTCTTTCCTCAATATGTAACCTCATCACTAGTTTATGTTATTCCTTTTATTGCACCATTAGCTAACCTATGTTCATTCGTTGCAAGGGTTACACTCTTTGGTCCAATGGATTGCTCGTCACCAATTAGGCTTGGAAAGGCAAATTCGGTCTTCTAATTCCTTCATTAAGGGTGCTCTACAGGCTATTTTGGAGGCAATGAAGGCAAAGGAAGCGTGGCAGGACGCGTATTCTCAACTGGGCTCCCACTCGCGTGTCTAGGAGGTTAAGATCACTATTCTGAGGGTCAAGGTTTATGACCTCCAGCATGCCCTGGATGTGGAGAGATCATATCTAGAAAGGTCACAAACTGACTTGGCCTAGGCCCAAGTGAGCGAGCTGGAGGCCAGTCATGCCTCCTTGCTTTTGGAAGACGTGTTAGAGGCCAAACATAATGATGGTGATAGACTAGAGGTTGACTTGGAGGAGGTGAGAAGACCAGGGTTGTACAGAAATCAATGCAATCGGCCTTCACTGACATGAACCGACCGCCAGAGTCTGAAACCGACAGACAACCAGTCGGCCAGTGGTAGGAAATTGATGAAACCAACATCAGCAAGTTTGCTAAATCGGCCAATATCATATGTATATATATTTATATATATCTTAGGTAAAATGATGTCATTTCACTTAAATGAACATTTTACACGTATCATTTAGAAAAGAAAATTAGAATGAAATGAAGTCGTTTGGTTTAATAAACCGAACGACATCGTTTGGATTTAGGGTTTAATACTCCCCATCCCCTCTTCTTCTCCCAATTCTCATCTCTCAGATTCTCTCTCTCCTTTCTCACACAGCGCGCCACCGTCTATCGTGCATCTTTCTCTCTCACCACAACCTCTACTCTTTTAGTATTATCTTTCATCGCGCCACCGACGAACTGACAGGAATAACGCTCAGACTGACGTCGCCGATTTTCTCCCCCTTAACCGGCCAGTTTTGACCCATTTTAAACATGTATAAAAATTTTCGATTCGGTTTGCATTTGTCAGTTTTCACCCATAGAGAAGACATTGCACCGAGTATGCAAAGAGAGCTTCACATGCTGAGGATTCTTTTCTTCTCCTCTAGTCTAATCTTAACATCGTCCGCAGCGAGTTGGCTTGGTTAAAGACTAGGCTCAGATCTGCCAGGGAGGAGCTCTAGCAATACTTCTAGCTCAACCGCTTGATCAAGATTGTGAAAGAGGGCTTACATAGTCATAGTAGCACTTTGATGAATTGGACGCTGAGCTTTGGTCTTTCAAGGATGAGATTATTTGTCTTTCCCCCCAACTCTTTGCAGCCACTCAAGTTTGTGACTTGTTCCAGGGGCTAGGTACGACCTTGGGATGTGAACTCTAAAAGGCTTTTATTATCTCGCCAAGAGAGAGGTCTAAGGCCTACCTTACAATTTCTAGATTCTCTTGGTGCATGCGTGATGCTGGATGCCTTCTTGAACTAGCCACCTCACCATCCTACAGCTTTTGGCCTAGGTCTTTATATTTGAACTTATTCTTTTTATTGCTTTGTGTGTTGTTCTTGTAATGCTTTGTTGCTGATCTTAATAAGCTCGTGCCTTGTGAACATGTTATATAACATTATGCTTTGAGTTCGACATTCCACGCTTTGCCTTATATTTGTTTATTTTTTCCTTTCATCACTTTTTTTTCTTTTTGCCTTTGGTTCCTTGTTATTTTCATAATACTGACCAGCGTCGATGTTGCATGGGTGAAGACTAACCCCGATCGCGTGTGTGTTGTTAGCTTTTGATCGCCAAGTGCTGGTGTCAGCCTTAATTGCATGCATGTTACTAACACCTAGGTTGATGAATTGGCAAGAGCGGTTCTAGACTGCCATTTGGGTAAAGGCTAACCTCGATCGCATGCGCGTTGTTAGCCTTTAATCCTTAGGTGTAGGTGTTTGTCCCTATTGGATTTACGTTGCTAACACCTAGCTTGATGAGTGGGTGGAAGAGGTTCTCGATTGCTGTTTGGGTGAATGCTAATCTCAATCGCATGCGTGTTATTAGCTTTAAGTTTAATTGCTTGGTACTGATTTTTAGCCCTGATCGCATGCACATTGCCAACACCGAGATTAATGAGTGGGCAGGAAAGATTCTTGATTGTCGTTCGGAAAAAGGCTAATCCCGATCGTTTGTGCGTTATTAGTCTTTGATCTTCAGGTGTGAGTGTTAGACTCAATCACATGTGTGTTGCCAACACCCGGCTTGACGAGTGGGCAGGAGATGTTCTAGATCACTGTTCGGGCGAAGGCTAACCCTAATCGCATGTGTGTTGCTAGCCTTTGATCGTATGGATGTGGGTGTCAAGCTCGATATCATACACATTGCTAACACCCAGGTTGATGGATTCGGGAGTTTCATAACTCCGTAAAACAAGTATCTAACAAAACATAGTAAACTTACAAGAAAATGATTTTATTGCATAACTGGATTACATGAAGTCATCTAAGCAAAATATTTCTGCCACGGGTGGTGGAACCTTTCCCATTCATGTCCTCTAGATGGTACAAGCTTGAGCTATTGCTTGTTACTACTACCTATGGTCCTTTCCATTTGGGTCTGAGCTTTCCCTCTTCTTGCTTCTTGGTCATTGTTCCTGCTTCCCTTAACACCAAATCCCTGAATGTGAATGATCGAGGCTTGACTCTTTTGTTGAAGTACTGCATGGTCCTTTTCTTATAAGTTGCAGCCTTTAGCTCCACCTCCTTTCTTCTCTCTTCCTGTCGATCAAGCTTTCCTTACAAGTCCCTGTTGTATATTTCTTTGTAGTAATGTTGGACTTGGTGAGTTGGCACGCCGATTTCAATCGGTACTACTACTTTACTTCCAGAGGTCATCGCGAATGGGGTTCCCTTGATCGGTGTGGCCCCCTCAACCCCCACTTGGGTTCTGGCGGGAGTCGTGATGCCGAGATGCTAGCCGCTTAGGTCAAACACCCCTTGCATAACGTGAAAATAAATGTGTGCTCGCATGCTTAATAAATGTGTACAATTAATTTGTGGCAGAAAAATAAAAAGGGCAATCAATTAATTCTAATAGTACCAAAAAATTTAAGATTACATCACGACGCCAAATATCCATAAGCCACCAGTCTCCCAGTCCCCGATATAGAATTTATATAGTCATCTCGACTAAATGAAAGGAAAACACCAAACAATACTAAATAAGGGGAAATGTATCCAAGTCTTTACTCTTCAGGAGGAGCCGATCTTCTAAACTCATAACCATCCTCTGCATCAAAGTCTACGAATCCGTGGAACAGAACCGCAGGTGAGGACACCATAGTGAGATTTCAAAATCTCAACAAATAAAACCAAAAGAATGACACCCAAAAATACAAACACGAAAAATTATACACATTTCACAGTAAAGGAGAAAATTGAGATCTTTCAGCATTATCAAAATTGTACCAAACCAATTTCCTTCTCAATAGTCCTAGAAAAACCACAAACTGAGAAATCCACATATCCATTTTTAAAGTATCCATTTAATAACAACATGCACCATGGTCTCCCCTAGGGAGCATCCGCATACCCTGGCTTCTTTCCTCTCACCACGGGTAACAACCGTGCGTGTGACTTCATAACAAGCGATGTCCAATTCTGCGCTAGTAGAGAGACCACAAAATCAACACGAAAGCGTTACCGTCTTTTTTGAGCCCGTTGTCGCCCTGCGACAACCTATATGACGTCACTCAGTTTTACACACTCCCGAGTAACCAGAAGAGCTCTACCGAGATAATGTCTCATCTCAGCTTGGGGTTATGATATGCACCCACCCACAAAACATATTTTTTATAAATAACACTAAGAACACAGTTTGCCAGTTTCACAACACAACAAAATAACATATTACAATTGATAAATTAATCACAACACAGACATGGATCAGAGCACAATTAATAGAATAAAGGTAAATAAAAAAAGTAATAATGCAGATGCGTAAATAGACAAATATTGGATGACATGGCAATAATACAGCAACCAATGGCCGAACAACACACAAATTCACATATTTACAAATCACAACTACATGCAATTCACAACGCTTCACCTAGCCCTCGGCCAACAATTCCAACACAACCATACTGCAACAACACAGTTAAAAAGTTTTCCAATATTAGTATTCCAAGGGCCAGCCTAGGGTTTTATTTACAACATGGAAGACAATCTTGGATGATCGAGCGCGTTGTCTAAGGTATCTTGTGTGTGCGTGCACGTCACTAAGAGATGGAAAACAGTTAGTTAAAACTGAAGATGCCTAAAAATTAATAAGAAAAAAGAGTAGCACACAACTTACTATAGTAGCATCAGGAGGGGCAAAGCATGTCGGTGGCAGTGTTGGGGCACCGTGAACAATGGCAGTTTTAGGGCAAAACGAGATTCAATGTGTGAAAATTTGTTGGTGGATCTGATGAACTCAAGGAATGGGAAGAGGGACTAGTGGTGGCTGGTGGTGGTTGGTGGCTGTAAGTAAAACCCTAAGAGAGAGAGAGAGAGAGAGATCTAGTTTCAGTATTGGGAAAAATCTAAGAGGGGAGAGGTTGAGTTGGAATTGGAGGGGTGGGGGTGGTAGGACGACCTTTAATGAGCATCGGAGGGTGGCGATTGACGATGAAAATGCATTAACTGAGGGACAGAGGGTGAGACAGAGGGAGAGTGAGAAAGAGAGATCTACGGGAAGAAGGGCATGACAAAGATGGAGGCATCTGTTAGGGCTTGAGGTTGATCGGTGATGAGTAGCAGTGGCGCATAATAGCAACGAATGTGGTAGCAGGGTGGTCGATGGAACAACACCACGATAGGGAATCGAGCAAAAGTTAGGAGCTAATTGAGAGAGAGGGACGAAGCCTTAAGGGTGGCTACCTGAGACATCACCAATGATAGTGGTTTGGGGTGCGGCTACGGCGATGAGGGAAGATGGCTGAGAGAGAGAGAGAGAGAGAGAGAGAGAGAGAGAGAGAGAAGTGAAAACAAAGGGACCGATGAATAGAGATATCGATGGACTACTAGCAACGACGAGCTCGATGTGGTGGCGTTGCGATGGTGCCGACGAAGTGGGGTAGAAGGCAATTGCTGGGAAGGGTGAAGAGTAAGTGTTCGGCATTGGAAGAGAAGGAGGAAGGAAAGAAAATAGGAGGAAGGAAAGAAAAGAGGAATAAGGAAGAACTTAGGGTTGTAACCCTTTAAGCCAAAACGACGTCGTACGGGGTAAGGGCCAGGGCTATAGGTATTAGTTTGGGCTTCTACATGGGCTAGGCCCACAATGACAAAAGATAGTAAACCAAAATATTGGGCTTGGGGCTGGGCTTCACATTTGGGATCCTTATGGTGGTCTTGTACACCCACAAAACTCCCAGTAGTTCTTCCACCCATGCTCTTTTTTGGTTCGTTAGTCTTTTCTTTAACGTACTAAACACCGCCTCCACTTGCCCGTTAGCATAGGGGTGACAGGGGACGAGTACTCTTGAATTTGATCTCCAATTCTATGCATCGGTCCTTATACTAGTCGCAGTCGAACTGACATCTGTTATATGATATTATTAATCGTGGTATCCCAAACCGGCACACAACAGACTTCTAGAGAAATTTTATGATGTTGGTTGTCATGATGGTTGCTAACGCATCAACTTTTACCCACTTCGTGAACTAGTCAATGGTGACAACAGTAAACTTGACACTCCCCTTTCTAAGTGGCTTAGGTCCAACAACGTCTATCCCCTATTCTCACACTCGTTGTAGATAAAATTTCAGGCTATCACCTTTTTTTATACGTTCTCCCGTCACCTGTTTCAAGTTTGCACACACCTCAACCTCTTTGGCTCTTAATCCGTTGCCCTTTCACTGCACTTCTTGGTAGGTAATCGATGTCAAACTCACTGAGCTCAATCAATCAGTTCACCATTACCCCCGATGTGTCCAACCTATGCAGGACCTTTTTTAGTGGAAACTTTGTTAGTACCTTCATAGCATGTGCCTAGAATTACGGTTTTAATCGGCGGGCTGCCATCACCAAGGCAAGTGGTAGTAGCTCCATTCGCGGGTATCTCACATCTGATCCTCTCAAGGCTCGACTGATGTAATACATCGAAATTTGTATTCTTCCTTCTTCCCTCACTAATGTCACGTTTACCACTTCTAGCATTATTAAGAGATATAGGTGCATAGTTCCCTTGCTTGGTCTGGCTCAGCAAGTGGGGATTGGATAGGTAAGCTTTCAATTATTTGAAAGCCTTGTTGCATTCGTCATTCCACTCATGGTGCTTCTGCAATATTTTAAAAAAGAGAAGGCATTTATCAGTAGACCTTGATATGAATCTGTTTAATTTTATGATCCTACCAGCTAACTTTTGCACTTCATTCAAGTTTCATGGCGATGCTATATCCACTATCGCTTGAGTTTTCTCCAAGTTAGCCTCAATTCCCCTCTTCGACATCATGAAACCTAAGAATTTTCCCAAGCCAACTCCAAACGCACATATGGCTGGGTTTAGCTTCATGTTGTGCTTTCACAAGATGAAGAATGCGTCTTTTAAATTTGGCATGAGTTGGTTGTCTTCTTTACTTTTAATTAGGACATCATCCATATACACCTCCATGTTGCATCTAATCTGTTGTTTGAACATGCAGTTAATGAGTCGTTGGTATGTCACCCTCGCATTCTTCAGCTTGAATGGCATTACAACGTAGTAGTATAGTTCTTTATATGTTATGAAGGATGTGTTTTCCTAGTCATTTTCACAAAGCTTTATTTGGTTGTACTTAGAGTAGGCGTCCATGAAGCTCAATATCCATTGCTCTACAACTAAATTTATGATTAAATCGGTCCTTGGTAATGGGAAGCTATGTTTGGGACATGCCTTATTCATGTCGATAAAGTCCATGCACACTCATCATTTCCTTCTCAACTTCTTTACCAACACTGCATTAGAGAGCCATTTCAGATAATGTGATTCCCGGATGAAGCCTACTTCTAGTAGGCGGTCCACCTCTTATGCTATTGCTGCGTACTTTTCTACGCTGAAGTTCCACCCCTTATGTTAGACTTTCCTGGCGTGGGGATCAACACAGAGAAGATACTCCATTATTTTTGAGTCTATCCTAGTCATGTCTCATGGCTCCCCGTGAATATATCCTTGTTCATCAAGAACTTCATCTTTAAGTGATACGTTGACGTGATCACTTTCATCTTGTTCAGCGTGGAGTGACCAGTGATCACATTATACAATGAACAAGCTTTCACCATTAAAAGTATGTCGTTGTGGTCATGCGAGACCCAATCCTTGCCGCGATGGGTAATGCGATTAACACCAACTGATTGTATTGTTTCCCTCGACAACCATTTCAATGGTGTTGGGGCCGGCCGCAATCTATCCCAATCGATGCCCAAATTTACAAAGGCATCACAGAAAAGGACATCAACCGAACTTCTATTGTCAATTAAAATCTGACAAGTAGTGTAGTTTACAACCAATAGCATCACCACCAAAGCGTCATCATGCGAGTATAGCACACTTTCATAGTTCTCGGAGCTTAAGGATATGGAAGCATCCTTTTCAACCCTGGCATGTTTCACAAGAGTGTCAATAGCAAAAGTTTCTTTGTACTGGCCTTTCTTGCAGATGACGATGCCTCATCACCAGCGAAACCTCCTGTTATTGTTCTGATCTCACCAATTGGCTGGTTATTGTTCATACTTTAAGGGGCTGCTCTGGACCTTTCATAATGTGGGTGAGAGCCCTTTTCTTTTCTCCGTTCGTGCTAGTCGTCTTTGACCTTTTCGTCATTTTCTTGCCTTATTCCACTCTTGCCCACCGGTCTCCAGATGCTCCACCGGATCTATGGACCCATCATAAAGGAATATTTGTGGCACCTTCAATTTCGGTGGAAAATGGGGCACCATTATCTCCTTGGTATGTGGTTGATCTATGCAACTTAGTAAGTTGTCAACCGACGAAGACGCCCCCATTCGCCTTGCCATGTTTTCATATTTTTCAATAAGATCACATAGGTCGTCATGTATCTTTCTCTTCTTGCCTTGATCACTTTAGGATGTTCCTCTTTTGGTTTAGGACTTTTCATCATGATGTCTGTCTTGCTCCAACATTTCTCCTTTTTCAGAGTTGACCTCCCCCCGTTTCAAGGCCGCCTTGTCTCTCTATTTGCAAGGCTTCCATCTCCAGTGCCATGTGTTGTAGCTTCTCCTTCATCTCTGAAAATCTCCTATCTAGCTTTGTACTACCATCATCCATCATAACTACTTCTTGGTCATGAATTGTGTGTGCGCGTATGGTTGCAAGCATTCGGGCATTGAATGATAGTCCCACAACAAGAATGAAAGCTCAGGGTCCTAAATACAGGAATCCTTCAATGATTAGGACATGTTTGGAGAGTGAGATGAGAATTTTTAGTTTTAAATGAAAGTTTAAAATATTATTTTTTTAATATTATTATTGTTCTAAGATTTGAAAAAATTGAATTGAGATTTAAAAAAATTAAATTATTAATCATATTTTGTATGAAAATTTAAAAAAATTATAATAATAAAATAAATTAAAATAAAAAATTTATATTTTATCTTTACTCCAAACCTGCCAATCAGTGTGGGTGATGTTATTATAAAAAGTTCGGGATTTATAGAGCTTTCAGGATGTACATGTTGATCTATTTATAGATGATGAGAAACCTAAGAATGACAATGTTCCTAACTTCCTCTGAGGGCATGATTTCTGAGATCTGACACGGTAACGTCTATGAAAGCTTAATTTAAGGAATTTAATGCAACCTATGAGGCCTAATTTGACCGTTAAAACAGGGAAGGTTGGTGCGCATATTTTGCCCGGATTTCCCTCTATGTCGGTTGATCGTGAAAAGATTATTTGGCAATGAGCGGTTAAGATGTTCGAATCTGGTAGTAACATGGTGTGTTTTGGCTTACCCACCGTTTACTTGTTTTATCGTGGGCGGGCAGACCCCCACATGATAAGGCCACTAGTCGCCTGCGGCTCGTTCCTCACCTCTTGAATATACAATTCACTTATTAGATTGAAACTGGAGAGAGCCTCGAATAATAATGATGGATAATTCATTTTAACTACTGTAGGCAATTAACCGGAAATAATCGGAATGAAGAAAGTTGACTGAAAAAGTCATGGACATGATTATCTCAACTTTATTTTCAAACTTGAAGATTAAAACTTAATTATATATTGAATTATTTATCTAAACTCCATATGATAATAAAATATTATTTATTTTCAACTTTTTTATTATGTTTTAGAATTTTTTTTTTATCATATTAGCATATCTAGTGGTTATTTTTTTTAAATAAAATATATTTATTTTAATTATCATAATTTATAGCAGGCACTTTTATGATGATTTTATAATTAATAACTTAACCATTATATCTTTCATTCTAATTAAATTATTATTATTTATTTATATTTCCAAAACAAACCGATGGATAAAGTCTGAGCATATATTTTATCCACTGTTTGGATTGGAGTAGAGATAGTAAAAAAAGAGGAATTTGGAGATTTCTAGATAAATTTTTTGCAAGTAATGAGAGAAATCAAAAGGAGAAAAAAAAATATGATCGTTCGGAGAGATAGAAAATCAGCTTAAAAATAAGCTCATATGGCTATTAGATACATAATTCAATGCATGCCACTTTTGGACTTCATTAGCCAAAATTTGACCTTTAAAAACAAATGGCTACACCATTGTCGGTGCTCTAATAGCATTGGCAATGGTTTAAAGAAAGTCAAAATTAAAATTTGTCTAAAATCACATAATTTTTCTTTTGTTTTTGTCATTCAAGATATAATTTTATATTGAATTATCTATCTATTAATCAAAATAATAATAAAAATATTATTTTTTATAATCTTTTTTAAATTTTGTAATTATATTAACCATATGTTAATTGATAATTAATTAAATTATTGTTTGACAACTATTTTTTTTTACAACCTAATTATCCAACAAACACATTTTTCCAATCCTGATACTTTATAATGATAAAAATGAACATTCATTTAATTGATTTTGTGGTCAAATTAAAAAATATATATGTATATATCAAATAAAAAACACAAGAAAACTTAAAACCCGACCTCAAGTAATCAAAATGTAAAAAGTTGCTTACAGATTAAATGGAAAACAATGGAGAATATCAAACGCCTGGGTTTGTACTGAAAATTGTACAATTCTCCTAGATTATTTTTCATAAAATATGCTTTTGGTTGGTGAACAATGACTGTCTTAATATGATTTTTGCAATAGATTTATTGTTGCTCATAGTCTTACTTGAAGGCATTTGGCTAGTCTAATGCAACCGATTTAATGAAAAAACGAGCTATATATTTTGCTTCATTAGCATTTGGCAAGTCCAATACTAATGCTCTAAGATTGCTAGGGGTGTAAGTTTAAATCGAAAAATCAGAAAATCGGACCGGACTGGAAACATTTATAATTGGTTTGATCATATGTTATTAATATAATTATATATAAGATAATGTTATTATAATTTATAAAATAAAAATTTAATTGATCATATGCTTTAAACATAAAATATATATATTAAATTATTAATAACATTTTATCATAAGAAGTAATACTTTATTATATGTTTTATACATTTAAAAAAAATTAAAAAATTGGACTAGACTAGATCGAAAACCGATAAAATCGGAGGTACTGATTTAAGAGGATAACGGGGACGTAATCGGTTTTAAAAAATGTAAAACCGATACATACCGATTTAGTCTTAAATTTTATCTAAAACAATACTGGACCGGTTACACACCTAAAGATCGCCATTCAAAAGCTGCACAACCTGGTACCCAAGTTCAAATGCACGTAATGAACTTTGTTACACGATTTTTTTATGGATACATAGTTATGCTAATATATATATATATAAATATATATATATATATATATTTATATCATTACTCTTTACTTTATGCCTGTTAGGAAGGATATGGCATTGAGCTATAAAATATTCAATTCCAAATAGCCAATTCAACGTAGGACTTTATTTGGGACACACATTGCATACAACTAACACGATCTCATTCCCGTCGTTGAAATGATTTGATTTGTAAAAGAAATTAATTTTAAAATATTTTAATCTTAATAATGTTGTTCTAAGATGCCTTGTTTTTGTAATTTATTGATAAACTACAACCGCCAAAGTGTACATTTTAGAGAGGTCTCGTGTGAATCTCTGGTTTTAAATTTTTGTAACGGGTAAGAATCCGAATAATTTAACCATATTATTTTCTTAACATAAGAGAGGGCCATTTATTCGAAGAAAAGGCATACGCCTATCTATACATATATTTTATAAAAATAAATTTATATTTTAACGTGACTTTACGTGATACATCAAATTTACTTTATAATATAAAAAAAAAACAAGCTTCCATTTGTAAGAGTCATGCGGACGGAACATTTTTCGTACTTGAAATCCCTTTTTAATTTGGAAAATGATAAAGATTATAATTAGTCTACAACTAATTTACTACTCTACTTAAAATGAAGTGTAGTTAAATAAAATTGAAATTACCTTTTAATGAAATATCACAATTACATTGATTAATTTAAAATAAATTATAAAGTAATTGTAGGTATATCATTATCCTTTTAATTTTACTACCATTTTTTTTTTTTTTTTTTGGGTGAGAGAACGTAACGTGCCTGACTTATCTGTTGAGAATTGTGGCCACAAACCACATCGAGAAGATCAAAGAGGTCGCTTATATTTGCTTCTTCTAAGCAGAAGTTTTGCCTAAAAACTAAATAAAAAAACTAAATATTAATAATAATCGATTTTATAATATTTTTATTTAAATTATTTCATTACTATTTACAATTATCTTACTATTTCGTGGCGGCAGGACGACCGTCAATGGCTATAAAGTAGGTTTGTTTGTTTTGTCAAACTCGACGTTGAACCGGCCGAAAAATTAGATAAATTGGATAGCAACTACTTTTTATTGTTAACTCAATAGCAGTAGTTATTGTCAATATATAACTTGTGACTTGTTTCTTCCCCTACAAGCACGTAAACATTGTAACTTCATATTTATTAATTTAATAGCATTATTCTTAATTTTCATTCAAAGGGGATGTAGCTCAAATGGTAGAGCGCTCGCTTTGCATGCGAGAGGTACAGGGTTCGATCCCCTGCATCTCCAACCATTTCTCCTTTTTCTTTCCTTGCTTAGGTTTCAATATCTTCACCCTCTTCGTTTTTTTGGTTTATGTTTGTTAGTCTCTACTCCCTTATCCTCCAAACTAAGCTTAAATCAATGGAGTCTCTGTTTTGTTTTCCCTCTTAAAACAAGATTACTGAAGGAGATTTTGTTTTGAGTTCGGACTACTAAATTTTCAAAACTAGTAAAAGGCCAATTTGTTGCAGAATTCAGCTATGTATGCTGTTGGGTGTAAAATGAATGCAGCACATGTCTTAAGCCCACTGAAGGCTCATGGAATGATTAAAGTTTACTATGCTAGGATGGAAGAGAAAAAGAGAGTAATTGATCGGATATAAAGTTAAAATGAGAGACATCAAACTGAAGGAGATGAGACATAAAAAAAAAGGATAGAAATTGGCTTAGAAACTTGCACTAACAACAAAGAATACATGATACTTTTTCATGTCTTAATAATCTGTTGGATCTGTGCCAATTTTATTGTTCAGTTTAGCAATCTGTCAATGTATTTTTGTATCTACCTTTTGCATGGTGATCTGACTGACCTCCCTATATCTCTCTCTTTGCAGGTATATCTTCATATTGCTGGAAAATATGGTCTTCATCGGGTATCCCTTGCAGTTGGTTTGACACTTCTCCCGCTCATTCTTTTGTGCTATCTATGAATGTGTGTAGATATGTATATATATATATATATATGTGTGTGTGTGTGTGTGTGACCATTTATCACTACAAGATAAGTGACTTTTCCCAGCGATTATTTTCGCTGGGAAAAATCCTTAAATCGTTGCCATTGATCTTTTCTAGCAATTTATAAATCGCTGTATGTTCGCCGGTATTATCTCTCTGCTTCTGATCTACCCCAACAGAAGCCAATAATCGCCAGGAAAAGTTATCTTTTCTGGCGATTTTTTTTCGCCGAAAATTGTAAATAAAACGATGCAAATATACGTATGGTTTACCTATTAAATCGCCGGCAAAATCTTTTACCAGCGATTTTTTACCGTCGCTAAAAGTATTAAAATCGCCACAAATAAACCTTTCCAGCGTTAGGAAAAAATCGTTGCAACTAGCCAATTTGTTTTAAAAACTCTATTGCGGCGATTATAAAATCGCTGTAATTATCTATTCCCAGCGATTTTATAATCGCTGCAATAGAGTTTTTGGTTTTGAATATCCAAATGCAGCGATTTATGAATCGCTGTTTTTGATATATTTTCAACGATTTAAGATCGCTGGAAATAGATATTTTCCAGCGATTTTTAATTATGTTCGAAATTGCTTATTGCAGCGGGTATTTTCGCTGCAAAAGAGTATTTACGGCGATAATATATCGCCACAAATAAGTTTAAACCACAAAAATTATTTCCGGCGAACTTTACTCGCCGGAAATAGTGTTCCAGAAAATTTTAAAAAAAATAAAAAAGGCACGAAACAGAATCCTGGAAATATATAATGCACATCCAACTATAGACATTCCAGCCACAAATTTCCAGCTGGAATGGACATTAAGAATCTAACACACAACCTACCACTCTCCCTCCCTCCCTCTATGGTACCAGTGGAAAAAAAAAAACAAAAACCAAGAGAGAGATGCAAGATATGATAAAGACCTCCAGCTTATTAGTCTATTAGGTGTCAGCATCCATAACACATCATACATACATACAGATATATATATTTATATATATATGTTGATTACGACCAAAGCGATATATAAACCACAAATGTTATCAAAAATCCAAGTCAATCAAACCTCTATAATCTCAAGTTAGAAAAAAATAAAAATAAAAAGCTTTCAAGCAGATTATGGTGACATAGAAACAAGCTAATCTATGAGAAAGGGTTTTACAAGGGCCATATTAGGTTACATGAAACATAATGAATATAGAAATAGAACTGAGCGAACTATATGACAAGTATAATTTTAAATTATGGCAAAAGTTAACAAATATTATATAAAGAATACAAACAGTTGTATAAAAAATGTGTACAGGAATATGCCAAAGTCAGAACTCACAGACCATATGGTGACCATGCTTACTAGAATATTGTGTTTATGCTTATTAGAATATTGCATGCCAAAGGAATATTGTGTACTAGAATCTTGTGTTTAAAGCCAAAGGAATATTGCATGCCACATTGTTGTATCTTTTCATCTGATCTACAAGTATAGTTTCATTAATTCAAAGATTCCCAACAAAACCTAAATGCACGCTGAGGTTCTACGTAAATAATTTATAGCTTGCAGTCTGATTTGTCATAGTAAATAAAGAAATGGCAAATCTCATAAGGTTTGGTCGCCTAACGGTAGATCTCCTCGGAAAGAAATTTTTTAATATCTATGTTGTAATATTTAAGTTCAACAAAATTTAAGGAAAACATTGGATTCAAAGAAATTTTATTTTGTGCTTTCTTGTTTGATATCGACTTTTCAATTTAAATATCCAAATGTAATAATATCTTATCTTTAATAAATAAATAGAATGAGATCATGGGTTCAATACTCAAGCTGGAAAATGTTGCTTCTGCAAAGAATGTTTATATCATCAGAGGGACTAAATTAGGAGATCCATGAGATGGATAGAAATAAAGTCTTTGCAGCATTTAATTAATAAGCTTTGATGTTTCAACAAGAGTGCATTGGTTTTGAGTTCTCTAGAGCAATTGAAGACAGTCTCCATGCCACTTTGTCTTTATACGTAAAAAAGAGTTCTAAACTGTCATAATTTAGTTTCAGGCTATCAATAGTTCGTGTATGAGAGACAACGTACGTCCTGTATTTTTTATAATTTATAATGTGGATTTGAAAAGCACTGATGCAAACTTGAGGATTTCTTATTTTCATAATCCCTGAAATTTATTCAGAGAGGTCATGGATCAAGTAACATATTTGGAGGTTGTAGTATTAATAGTGATAGTAATTGTAAAAGCTGGTAGGTAGAGAGAATGATGGTAGATAGAGATAATATGAAGAGGATAAGGGGGAAAATCTCCTAGCAACACTATGAATTAATGAGGCGAGATTAATGGAGGGAGGGGGAGGAAAAATATTAAGCTTGGAGATAATGGAGGAGATAGGTGGGGACTTGATGTTTTAAGAATGGAGAAGATTGAGAATGGGAAGATCTTCTCTCTCTCTCTCTCTCTCTCTCTAACTTAGAAGACTAACTTATACCCTTTTATCTAACTCATTTTCAGTTTCCATTGTAACTTCATACGCTAATTTTTAAAAATAAAAGGGAAATTTTGTTAGAATTCGATCGTAGTGTGCTTGCCAAAGGAGTACTAAGTACTATTACATACTCATAAAGTATGGATACGTGATATTTTAATCTTATTATAGGATGTCATGTCATTAGAATTAATGTTTCTTTAAGCATTTTTAATTACATGGTATGTCGTGGTAGGATGAAAGTACCATGTCATCCATGCATACTCAAGACCTAATAATTTTCCTTTCTGAAAATACTTTTTCTCATTATCTAATTTTGCCAGATTATATTATTCTTATTTAATGTAGACAATATTGAAGTAATGCCTAGAGGTTTTCCTATAAGAAAGATGAAAGGATCAATGATCATTATAATTATGATAAGGAAAATAATTATAATTGCACGATGGTGTGGATGACACATTCCTCCACACTGCTAACATGGCAAGATTTAATTTGTAATATGTAGTTGAGCTAAATTACATGCCATTAACGACAACGAAGGAGGAGCTAAAACTAATCATTAAGCACAGAGATTGAAAACCATGACAAGAGGAAAAAAACAAAGAAATACTACTATAACCTATTAGGGTTAGAGGATTTGACTATTTTATGATGTAGGAGATAACAACAAAGGCCACATCAATACAATAGTTTTGTAATCATTCCCCCAACCCTCTACCGAAAATTTTTAATATTGGGACAAGGAAAGGAGTCACTATACTAGAAAAACCAGCAGACAAATAGAGGGGAATCTAAGAAAAAAAAGCAAATTATAGGTTGTTTCCAATTGCATATGCTCTCTTACTCCCAATCTATTGACCTATTGAACTAACCAATCTGCACAAATTCTCATACCTCTAAAGCCTTTGCACCCAACTGGTCCCAGCTTTTTTGCCAACAATTGCCCCATTAAACCTACATTCAAACCAGCTGCTACCAGAACATTTATGAAAACTAATCTCTCCTCATGATAAGCCATTAGTCTCATTTAGTTTACATTATTATTACGTAAATGTAGTTGACCTCTTAGATTTGTCTGCAACATACAGAAAATTTACTGAAATTCAAATTTTTTTTTTTGAATAACAATCCTATATGAGGGTTGAATCGAATGACTCACCTATGCCGTGTTTCTTCCTTCTCGAGCATTCCAATCTATGATTTTCATCTCAACAAATTTGTACTGCTATAGTCTGCAAGAGATTAGAGCATGGCATGCATTAAAAATGATACAAGTTTACAAAAAGAGAAATAAGGAGTTCATACAGGAATCTATGAACTGCATAGCTTACATCAAGTACCCAGCTTAGAAAAGAAGTCTATTGCATAAAGAAATGCCATAACCTTGGAAATATAAAACATCGATAAATACATTCATCCAATTCAAGCTTGGGGTTGTATGAACTAATATCATTTCACCAATAAGCTCCATCTAGGTCTCATATTCAAGCATGTGATTGACCATCATGATATTCAAGGAATATAAACTCGAAAATTACAGCAATTACAGCAAGAGATAGTTCTTGATAAACCAGAAAATTCTAAAGAAATCCTTAGTTGTTTACTTAGTTATTAGCTTGAGTAGAAGGTAAAAAAATACATACTGATTTCTACTAGTTTAACACATAAAAATGGATGCCTATACATAATTGAAAAGTTATTCAAATAGAGGAAGAAGAATAGTTAAAACTATAGCAGAACCTTTTTGCTTAAACTGTACAGCATGGAACAAAACAAGGCAGGAAATCATCTCACTTCTTCAAGCAATAGATTGCATGAATTATGCATGTTTCTACCTTCCCTCCACTTGGTTACACAAGTATTATGGGAAAAATGTGAGGACATATGAGGTTGGAAGACACCATGACAGAATCTGTTGCATTCAAATTTCAGAACTTGGAAGTGTGTTTGTTGCTATCTTTTTAGGTGCTAAACATGACCTAAGAGAGGGAAAAATGATGGAGTTTTAAACTAAACTGAACCTAGTCTTCAGCTATGAATTCAGATGCTCAAAATTGAAGCAGATGATGTATAGTAACAGTAATATTAGAGATGCCAACAGCAGCAGTAATGAAGAAAAAGTAGTAGCTAGCTAGGTGGATGCTCGTGAAATTAAACACATTCGGGTCCACTCAAATTTAAAACACTTGGTATATATCAATATTCATATTCCAAACCAATGTAGGTTCACATGATGCATGGATGCATGGAAGCAATGCAAATTAATATTTCACAATGCATGGATGCATATTGCTAGCTGCAAGCATGACTCCACATTCTTAATGGTCAAGTTGAGTCCTGCCAACCACCATGGAGCTCATACATCTAACCCTACACGCTTATTTGGACAAAAAAGTGCACTCAATGGATATAAGTTAAAAGGAAAGAACAGTGGTGGACATCGTTTTAGTTACAATATAAAGTGCCAATCATTACTCACCACTAGTATAAGAGAATAACAAGCAAGAAAATGAATCAACCAGCAAGTAAAAGAAACCATGTAGAAAACAAGCCATGACATGATTGACTTTTCAGATCCAAAACCAAACAAAAAATAACCAACAAAACCAGATCAAACAACCTAGAGAAGATCCAACCAGAAACAAAATGTAACGAACAAAATGAAAAAAAAACAAGACAAGATGAAGCCGAGATATCATACCCAAGGCTGATCACAACTAGAAACTTGCAACAAGGAGCCAAGAATACATGACAAGAGGCAAGGAACAGAGGACCCGTGAGGAACTTTTTCTTCTACACTGCACAATAAAGATTGAAAACACATCATGAGGGTCTCGTTTCAGATCCAAAACCAAACAAAATTTAACCAACAAAAGCAAAAAAAAAAAAAAAAAAACCGAGAGAAGATCCAGCCAACCGCAAATGACAGGCATAATTGATCCAGAAGAACCCAAGAACACACGACAGGAAAAAACAAACAGAAAAAACAGAGCATGAGACTGAGGTCTCAGATCCAAAAGCAAACAAACAATAACCCAGAAAAAAAAAAGCAACAAAAGATCTAGCCAAGAGACCATACCCACGACAAGCCACAAAAAAAGAAATGCACAAAACGAGGAAAAATCCCCAAAACCTACGGACTACACAGTTAAAATTCATTTCACAGAAATTTCATAGGAGTGGAAATTAACTTGAAGTGAATGTGGGTGTGGGTGTGTTCGTGAGAAGCAGTGAAGGAGAAGGGCCTTACGACCGATCGGCAACTCAGAACTCCAACAACAAACACAAATGCACAGCAGTAAACCCACAAGAAATCTGCAGTGGAGAGAGAGAAAGAAACTACCGTGAAGAGAGAGAGAGAGAGATGGAGAGAAATACCTGTGGGTCTTTTCTACACTATGAGAGCCGAAGCCAGATTGGGGAGAGAGGGGCGAGCGCTGGAGGGAAATGAAGAATGGCAAAGGCGGGTCAATTAAATTGTGGTAGTTTTTTCTGGCGATAATAAGTCGCTGCAAAAAAATGAAATTTCGCAGCAAACCATACTCCTATTGCGGCGATTACGAAAATGGTTGCCAATACTCCTTTACGGCGATTAAATTTCGCCGGGAATAGTCTCATAAATATGGTAAAAATAATATGAATTTCCCGGCGAATATTTTTGCTGCAAAAAACTATTTTTGCAGCGATTTTTAATTTCGACGGTAAAAATACCGCTACAGTAACAAAATATTTTTGCGACGAAAAAAATTCGCTGCAATAGGTAAAAACATCGCCGCAATAAATAAACAATGCATTCGCCTTCGGGATTTCTTAGGAAATACGTTGGAATTGAGCGGCGATTTGAAAATCGCCGCAAATAAGGCCTATTTGCAGCGATTTTTTTTGCAGCGATTTAAAAATTGCTGGAAAAGGCCTGATTTCTTGTAGGGTATATACACTCAAAAAATATATATATATATATGGCCATTAATTTCCCTCACTTACTAATTCTACGGGGTAGTGGAGGTGAGTCCATAAATAGGGAAGATATTGCCATCTCTTTTTTCATCGGAATTGTTTTGGAAGTCTGATCTTGATTCAGCAAGTGCATGGAAAAATGTGATCTTTGTGTTAAGATATAAAATAAATAATAAAATATATCTCTTCCCATCAGTTTAAATTTTTGGGAGAAGTAGTGATTTCAAATGATATCAGAGCAGAGGTTTTGAGTTGGGTCACTCATTGAGGGTCTACTCTGAGTTTGAAAGTTAACTCTGCACTCTATCATATTTAATTGAATATTTCACTTGTTGGACCACCTATTGAGGGGGAGTATAGCCCACACATAAGAGAAAGTGTTAAGATATAAAATAAATAATAAAATTTATCTTTCTTGATCTTCATATTAAACTTTTGGGACAAGTGATGATTTCAAGTTTTGACCATAAATTAAATTACTTGATGCACTGGACCTCGCCCGTACTGTCTAAAGCTTGCCACCAATGAAAAGTGTTCCACTGTTTCTAGGGCCACGAGTTTGTGGTTTGGAATATAGAGAATTTTAGGTGAGACAATCAGTCTCCCTCCCAGGAATATATTTCAAAAGTGCTGCAAAAATTGAGTTGTCTCTCCTGCGCCTCAGTTGTTGAATTTATGAGTGTCTCTGCATTGTATTTGAAACCCATAACTCACAAAATGAAGGGAGCTTCCCAAACTGATATAAAACTTTTATTTATAGACTCCCACTAATGATAGAGGAATACCTACAGTTTGGGGATTATAATTTCTAGCTAAGTTATACACACATAAAATATAGAGTTTTATATGAGAAAATCATTCTACCTTTTAGAAATATATTCCCAATGAGCTGCCAAAATTTAGTTCTCTCCTGGCCTCATTTTCTGAAGCTGTCTCTGCATTGTATTTGAAACCCATTACTTACAAAATGAAGGGAGCTTTCTCAACTGATGGATTCTCTAAGATAAGAGTTCTACACATATCTATAGATGTGAAAGAATGCAGTCCTTGAACATGTTTTAGAGGGGGTTGCCATTTAGTATGATATATCTCAGTTAAATTCTGATTTCTTTTGTAATCATTTGTTGTTCTTTTGGCAGCATTTATTTTGAGACATCCTCTTGTTGCAAGTGCTGTGTTTGGGGCTACTAAGTTATGGAAGCTTTGGGAGGTTCTCAATGCCATTCAAAGTTGAGCTCATATATGAAATGTCGAAAATTTGAAATCAACAAGATTGATGCAAAGTTTCCTAATCCGATCAATGGTTAATGCTTTTCAGTTTCTTTCCTATTAGGAAGATTACTGGATTGGCTAATAGATTTATCAGATATTATTAGCGACATCAGGCTGGAAAAAGATCCTGCTTTCTGAAAGGAGAATTCAGAAGTTGCAATTAGTTAATAGGAACAGAATCTATGTTGCCTGCCTTTTTGCCTACCATAAAGTATTCATATGACAAAAGTTTATGCCTTGCATGGAATCTACCCTCTGCAAATCCTTCAAGAGCAGCATGACAGTGAAAGTTGGCTGGACACTCTTCCATCTTGACAATTGCTCATGTGGATGGCATGTGCGCAGCACCAATCTTGGGATTCATGTGGACCCAGATTCAGAAGACAGATTACATCTCAAGTTGACAAAAGCCAAGATATTTTTTGTTTTGAATTTCAGATGATTATTTGCACCTAGCAGGAAGCCTAGCTATTGTGTGGGCATTAATTGCCATACTACTATTTATTGATCGGCTGCTGTGTTTGCCTTTGGAGAAAGGCAACCTGGGTCCCCAAATTGCAGCACCACTAGTTAGTTGTAATGTAGTTGGGAATGAGCAGGGGGGTCATGAACCTTCTGAGAAATGATGTCTTGACACCCTTCAAGTTGTCTTGAGAGTGAAAGACAAATAAGCACTTTCCATGCCAAGTTGACAATTTTATTTGCCGTGTAGAAAGTGATTGTATCACATGCTAATCTCGGAAAGTGCGAGCCTTTTTCTATGCTGAAAAAGCTCTTGTCGTGTTAACAGTGCAGATGATGTGCCCTCCTATCCTTATCTATCTTTAGTAGTGATGTCAAATCATGTGAACTCGTGTTGTGTGAAGAGATATATATTATATTATATGAATCAATCCGAACACGATTCGTTAAGCTTATCGTATCAAAATCTTAAACTCTAACATGACCCATTACCTTACCTCTTTTGACCAGTTTCAGACATTATCCAAAACATAACTGCATAACAAATTTTGCCTGGCTGCATAATTCCAGAGTTCCCCTTGTAACCCAACAAATGCTTCAAATAATTATTATTATTTTGTATACGGGAAGTGGGTTGAACTTAGATTCTTCTATTTGAAAGCTAGACCTGATGCTATATGATCCAAAAACCCTTGACTTTGAATAATCATAAGATATATCTATGCAATTCCAATCAGCAATGTTCGTATATTTTCCCACTTTCTCGAATAGTCCACTCACAAAATCTTCCATAAATATCTTGACCTTTTAACGTGGAATAAACTCTTCCAACGTCATACATACATAAGCTTTTTCATCGTAATTAAAATAAATTAATCCACTTGCAATCACGACGTATAATTCTTCTTAAAAAATATTAATGGTGGCTGCTTGCCACTGGAGTCCGGCGAACTCCGACGGCTGGAATCTGGCGACTGATTGCAAGATTTTGATCAACTCTACGCAATCGATGATTGGATTTCGGCGAACATTGGTTGCCATTTGCCGAGTTTTGGCCAAATCCAACGACCTCTTAGGGCGACGACAGAATATTGACTAAACAAGTTCTTAACAATAATTAGCCATTTTTTTTTTTTTAAAGTTTAGAATTCATATTTTAGGGTGTTAGAATTTTCCTTAAAAAATGGAATTCCATGTAATTTTTTTTATGAGTCGGCTATTTGCCAGCCCACTCAAGCTGGCCGTTTGGCCAAATTTATAATTTTATTATTTTAAATTTTTTTTATCATTTAAAAATATTTTAAAAAAATATAAAAATATTAATACACTAATAATTATTTTTTTAATTATTAAGTAAAAAAAAATACATAAAGTATCAAAATGAGGAGATAAAATGAGTGGAAAAAATAGAATTTTATTTATTTATTATTATTGTAGAATTGATAAAATCATGTGGTGGTGGTTTGTGATTGAAGGGTGTAAAGTAGTAGCGGAACTAAAAATTTATTTTAGGAGGGATCAAGTAAAACTAAAATTATAATAAAATATTTTTTATTTTATTTCTATACAATTTTTCCTGTGGTATAGAATGATCTGATAGTAAAATTTAAAATAAAAATAAAATACATTTAATACAACCTATATATTAAAAAAAATATATGATATGTCAAGAATTGAAAACAATATATGATTGAAATAACATAAAAATACTCATACAAATATATATAAACAAAAATAGAGTGTCTAAAATTGTAACTTGTGTTCTTTTAAAGAAATAAAATCATCAAATATTGAATCAAAATTAAAATTCTTAACTATTTCTCTTTTAATATAGACAACTAAATAATCAAGTATTTTATTTATTATATTTTTAAATTAGATTAAATTTTTTTAAATTGAACTTATAAATAATTAATCTATAAGATCAAAATAATTTTATAGAAGGAGGTTAAAATAATATTTTAAAGAGGAGGCCAATATAAAATAAAATCAATATCATCTTATTACATTATAAAAAATTAAAAAATATATATTTTAAACTTTTTGGGCTCTGCCCCTTAATAGATCCGCTACTGTGTAAAGCCACTTTTACACCGCGTCTGGACCAAAAAGGCATCCATATTTATATGCTTACGACATCAATCATTAAAAATTAACTTGATTAGTTGTCGTATTACCGAAATACATGAGTATTACCCTTAAAAGTGTTATGGGTAAATTTTTCTGCTTTCATTTTTTATCAAATAAGTGATTTTGGTACTAAGCGAATGAGTATTGTTATTGGGTTATCTTAATCCTATCATTTAGATGATCTTTTGATGTAGCACATGATTTATTTAAAAAAATGCAAAAAAAAAAATATTTAAACTAAAAGAGTGTATAAAAAAAATTATTCTATTATTAACTCGTGTGCATAACACATCACCTATCTCACTTAAATTATAATATTTGATTTGTAAAATTTAAATTGTAATGTAGATGCTTTAGAATATTAGTATTCTATCCAAAAATATAAAAGGAGAAAGATTGGCCTCATTTGTATTCGTAGATGAGATGAATTGAGATTAAAGTTAAAAGTTGAATAAAATATTATTATAATATATTTTTTTAATATTATTTTTGTTTCAAGATTTAAAAAAATTAAATTGTTTATATTATTTTATGTGAAAATTTAAAAAAATTATGATAATTAAATGAGATGAAATAAATTAAATGAAATTGTTAAAAAAAAAAAAAGATTTGAAACTCTAGATTTCCTCTACCTCTTAAGTGTTTATATTTTTAATTTTTTTTAATAAACCACGTCGTATCAAATTATAGTGCATCAAAAGAGTCATCTAAAAATAAGTTTTAGACCATCAAATAACATTATTCTAAAGAATTTGAGGAGAAAAAAATTAAAAAAGATCTCATGCACAAGGCATGATTTTGAAGAGTTTCGTGGTATTTGGAAAGGTGGTAAGCGGTAAACCAACACGTGAGATTTGAATGATACCGAGGAAGGTCTCGTCTTTAAGCTCGGCCTTGTCTACCTTTCTGACAAAATGGTCGCAGCAGTTGATTAGAAGGGTCTATAGTCTTTACGTTTAACGTTGTTGTACCGAAAGGCGTAACGGTTGACCTCTCCACCCTTGATTTTCCATCCATTTAATCACTCCCAAGAAAATATATCTTTAGAAAGAAAAATTAACTCCCAAATCCCCGAAGAGATCCTAAGCTCAACCCAAAACCCAAACGAAAACCCTCCTCCTCCCTCCTTCGATCCATTACAGCGAAG
>QEOT01002545.1:15186-36482 GCA_003123785.1 Pterocarya stenoptera
GAGATGAAATCTGCCGAAAACTTTTGCTCATCTAGTGATTTTAGGCCACTGGTTTTCCTTCATTTATTTTTTAGATACACAAAAGCATAAAACTTTGATCAGATTCTATTCTTTTCTTTCCACTACATGCAATGCAAATCTCTATCTGATCAAATGAAACTGTAAATTCAGGTTTTGTTTGGTGAGGTTGAAAGCATCTCTCCTCCGAAAGCCCCGACCTCTATTTTAAATGGCGAGGAGAAGGGTGGATTGCCCATTGAAGCTTTTTCTAGGGTTCAAGAACTTTTCAGTGGTGTGGAGTGGGTTGACAGCAGTGATGATGCTGCCTTGTGGTTACTTAAACAACTTTCTGTTTTAAGTGATGTGAAAGAACTTTCAATGTTGCAAAGTAAAGCAAGTTTATTTTCATCACCTGCTGATTCTGAAGAAGACAATAATGCATCTAGCACTGCTGATAGTTCAGATGAAGCGTTTGATACCATTCCCAAGTCATCAACAATTCCAAGCAAATTTCCAATACAAGATACTGTTGATCCGGTACCCTTTCCTTTTGAAAGTTATGGTCCACTTGATGTAAATATTGGTTCAGAATTGTCTGATCTAGCAGCAGTAGAAAATGATCCATCACCTCTTCATGAACAACTACCTATTTCAAGTCAAGGATCTCCACCTTGTTCATCCCCTACTGCAATGGCTCAACCTCCACCTCATCCTGCAAGTAATCTACTACATCCTCCGCCTCCTCCTCTGCCTCCACTCAGAACTTCTAGCATAAATGTTTTATCCATGTCCGATGTACCACTTCCACCACCACCACCACCTCCACCTCCACCTCCCTCTCTTAACTCTAGTATTGCGCCTTCCCCTCCACCCCCACCACCTCGTTCCTATAGTGTCGATAGAGATTGTCAAGTATGTACCCCTCCCACTTCCATCAAGGCCTGCCCACCATCCCCTCCACCACTGCCTCCACCTCCTAATATCTCAGGTAAATATTCTTCTATGGCACCTCCTCCTCCTCCCCCACCTCCACCGCCTCCACCTCCTAATATCTCAGGTAAATATCCTTCTATGGCACCTCCTCCTCCTCCAACCCCACCGCCACCCCCCATCAATTTTTCTAAAGCTGCCCCACCAGCCCCCTATACATCTAGTCAACAATCTTTAGATTCAGCTCAGCCACCTCCGCCGCCACCGCCTCCACCACGCTTGTCATTGGGAAATAAACATAACAAGTTGCAACCACCTCCATCACCACCACCGCCGCTGGAAAAACTGCCCCTATCGACTTCAGCACCTATTGCTGCATCTATTCACAAGGCACCGCCTCCACCACCTCCACCTCCGCCTCCAATAGGAGGTAGCCCTGGTAATGTTTCTCGGCCACCACCACCTCCACCTCCACCTCCAATAGGTGGTAGCCTTGGCAGTGTATCTCGGCCACCACCACCACCACCTCCACCTCCAATAGGTGGTAGCCTTGGCAGTGTATCTCAGCCGCCACCACCACCACCTCCACCTCCAATAGGTGGTAGCCTTGGCAGTGTATCTCGGCCACCACCACCACCACCTCCACCTCCAGGTCCACATCCAACAGGTGGGAATCCTAGTAATGTCCCTCGGCCACCTCCACCACCACCTTCAAGGCCTGCACAGCCAGGTTCAATCCTGCCACCTCCACCACCATTACCAAAGCCTCTTGGTGCTCGTACTCCACTGCCAAGTCATGGCTCAACACCTGCTCCGCCTCCACCACCTGGAGCAAAGGGCTCTAATGCACCATTTCCGCCACCTCCATCCATTAGTAGGGGGAAGACATCTTCAGGGACATCCAATCTTGCAAAAGGTCGAGGTTCTGGTGGGGTTACTCTTGCCCCTAAGAAAACTTCACTGAAGCCCCTACATTGGGTAAAAGTTACTCGTGCGGTGCAAGGGAGTTTATGGGCTGATTCTCAAAAGCAGGAAAATCAGTCAAGGTGTGTATGTATAGAACTTGTATCCGCATGTTATCTTTTCATTTGATAGCTTGTTTTAGATGCTACAAGAAGTTGTGTGTTTTCAAGGACCTATTTTATAAGCATTGATAGAATGTTCAGATCTCATATTCCCGATACTGAATAATAATGGCACTGATTAATATGAATTTTAGTGCATTCATTCTAACCAAAGGCTAATCTAGTTATTGAAAATCCGCTTTGTTGACTTGTTCCATGTACAGTTCTTGTGTACCAGGATAGTAATTTTCTCTTCATTAATAAAATTTATGTTACTTATAAATAAATGTTATTGAAAATTAATATTAGTGTAGTTACATGACTATTATCAATGTTCAGATCTCATATTCCCGATACTGAATAATAACGGCACTGATTAATATGAATTTTAATTCATTCATTCTAACCAAAGGCTAATCTAGTTATTGAAAATCAGCTTTGTTGACTTGTTCCATGTACAGTTCTTGTGTACCAGGATAGTAATTTTCTCTTCATTAATAAAATTTATGTTACTTATAAATAAATGTTATTGAAAATTAATATTAGTGTAGTTATATTACTATTATCAATGTTCAGATCTCATATTCCCGATACTGAATAATAATGGCACTGATTAATATGAATTTTAGTTCATTCATTCTAACCAAAGGCTAAGCTAGTTGTTGAAAATCAGCTTTGTTGACTTGTTCCATGTACAGTTCTTGTGTACCAGGATAGTAATTTTCTCTTCATTAATAAAATTTATGTTAATTATAAATAAATGTTATTGAAAATTAATATTAGTGTAGTTACATTACTATTAATGTGATACTATGCTCTCCAGTATATGAAGTTGATTGCTTACGGATATTTCCATGTTGTTGTTTTTTGTTTTTTTTGCTCTTGCTTATCTTTCCTTCGCTACTCTCTCTCTCTCTCGCTCTGTGTGTGTGTGGAGTTGTGGGGATTTGAGAAGGTAGGGTCTGTTCTTCTTGCGCCCGATATAATATTGAAAGGTTTTGTTAGGGCCCCAGAGATAGATATATCAGAGCTGGAGAGTCTGTTTTCGGCGGCCTCTGCTACAGATGGGAGTGGCACTAAAGGTGGAGGTCGACGTGGTTCTAACATGAACAAACCTGAGAAAGTGCAACTGGTGACGCCCCCCCTCTCTCTCTCCCCTTCTCTCTCTCTATTTCTATCTTTATGTTCGGTTATTGTTAAAATAGTTTGGTACTCAAACACCAAATTTTATGGAAATGTACAACAATATGTGATGCCCTTTTTAATATATTAGAGTCTAAATAAAATTTTGACAAAAACCTTAGGAAAAGATTTAATAACAGTCTAATTGAGATGAGCTAAGGATTATATATGAAAACCTTTACATCCACCATGTGTTAGTCATGATTCCAGAGCTTGAAATACAATTGAGATTCTATTAGCCAATAGCTTAACTGGGTGATCCAGCATATAGTGCCAAGCACCTTCCTTATGAGTTTTCAATTAGATTTTCAATTACTTGTTAAAAAAACGAAGATTCATATTATAATCTATGATTTTATTTATTTATTTATTTTTTTTTTCTGGTGGAGAAAGAACTTTTGAGCAACTAAACTACCTAACTCCACTAGATTTTGGTGAACCTTTGCTGAAACCGCCTCATTAGGAACCATATTTTAGCTAAACTAGTGTCATGCCATTATTCCAAAGAATCAGTATATAACTCATTCTAGTGCAACCTGAGGTTTCTTTCTTCCTGAATAAAAAACATGGTAGGACTGGTGGCACAAAACTTACCAGGAAAGCCATTGATCATTTACTACCACACTACAAGGTAGCGAGGACCTTGTGGAATGTCTTATCTGATTTTACTCTTATGCTAATTTTATGTGCAACATTTATTTAAGTAATCATGAATTTGATAAATTAAGCACTAAGTATGGCCCACGTACATAGGATGTATACAAGAGAAACACCTAACTAGGATTTATAGTCGAAACAAGAACTCTTGGAGATTTAGTCCATTAAAATTTATTGCAACTGCCCAGAGGAACAAAGTGTTGAAGAAGAAAACTTTAGGCTTATTCTCTCCTCATGATCGCCAAAAGTTTTGGAACATTCACATTGTTATTATTCCTATTATTGTTGGTATTATTATTGTTTGGAATCTGGGAGGTCCTATTTGGTTAGCCTGCTTTTAGGCACACCCCATAACAAGTTGAATTTGATCTCTACAGACTATACTATACATATGCGCTGCCGCTTTTATCATTAGAGATTTAATTTTGTTGATTGCTGGAGTGTGTACTGAAGATTTTTTACCTTCCTACTTTTTTCATGTAATTGTTTCTGTTGAATCCGATGCTATTACAATCAGTTATGTCAGATGATATTATTAAAACTCAATTATATTTTTACTGTGTCTCTCTGTCAGGTTGACTTGCGCAGAGCATATAATTGTGAAATAATGCTCTCAAAAATAAAAATTCCTTTGCCAGATATGATTGTAAGTTCCTTTCTTTTACTCATGCTACATGTGTGATTAGCTCCAATGGAATTTGACTGCTTGGGGAAAGAGCTTTGATTTTTAGCTCCCATTGGTTTCTTTATGCATGGATCACTCCGGAAATGTGGAATTAGGTTGCCCCTGAATATTTTTTTGTGCCAGCTCTTGAAAGTTAAGTGTTTGAAAGCAATGTCTTACCGTGATGCCTATTGATGGACAAGATTTATTTTTTTAAAAAAAAAAAACTGGCCTCCTAATTTGTGTTATATTTTCTTCACCATTGATGTCTTCTTTCTGTGATATTTGTTCCTGTATGATGCAGCAAGGAAATAGTGCTTGGTAATGTATTTTTTTTATAGGTAATAGTAAAATCTTATTATTATTATTTTTTGATAAGTAAGGTAATGGTAAAATCTTAATAATCGAAAAACCAATAGGTAGCCGAAGTACACAAGGAGTATACACGGAATACACCTAGCAAACACTAGATTGCTAATGTGTTTTTTTGCAAAACGGTTGTTGATAAACTTGAATATGCAGAGAAAGGAACAATACCAGAAGATTACTTTTCTATTGAAAGTAGTCTCCCCTCTCATATTGTAGGCATAGCTGATAGCGATTACATTTTCTAGTCAAATTATAGCTTATATTATAAGTATCCATACATCTTGTCAATTGTCTACTAGAACTTTTTTTTTTTTTTTTGACAAGTAAACAAATTTTATTGATCAAAGAATAGGCAGAGCCATACACAGAATTCTAAATAGGGGTGATATCGGTCCGGTCCGGTCTTAGGTTGTTTTGTGGATCGGACTGGACCTATTCGGTCCAGAGATTTTCAATCCTGGACCGGACCGAGTATAGATACCGGTCCGGTCCAGGGTCGGTCCATTCCGTCTGGACATGCCCCAAATGGGCCATTCAGCCCATCTAAATTTGATTTTTGTTGGGCCCAATTTCAATTATTTTCGGCCCACTTCAAGTTTTGTACATTTTTTAGCTAAAAATACTAAAAACAAACTTGATCTTGAAAAATACAATGATAAAAGAAAACTAATCTATATAAAAAACTAGAAAAATAAAATAATAATACAAAAGTTATTACAAATTACAAATTATAAACTGAAGTGAAAATTGGAAATGGGAAATTACAAGGGAAGGAGGGGTGTTCTAAATAATATTTGACAAATCTCAATGTCTGAAGAAACCATGGCTAACTTCCAAAAGTTGTAAAACATAATAAACTAAAATATTAAGTAGTCCATGTCTTTTTTATAATTGCTTCTGCTCTACAATCCAAGGATTTCAAAAGAGACCATTTTTGCACCAGTCCACATGCTCTTAAGCTACCATACAATCTCTTTTTTCTTCAGTACCTCTTATACTTTACACATCTGGGTAGAGTACGCTTGCAGCAAAATAAATCTGAAATGACAAAATAAGCATTAATGCAAGAAGAGGGGTGGGGGCCAATTAATCAGACTTTCTTTTTTATGACACTAATAATCTCAAATAAATTATTGGAAATAACCCATTTGACTAAATTGTATATATACTTTATAATGTATATAGGAAGTCGTAATTGGGTTTATTAATTATATATATATAGGAGCTAGCTAAAGAACTGCTCTTCATGTACCTGGCATGATCTTAATATCATGATTAATTATATAGGTTTATAGTTGGATTCAAATGGCCTTATATACACATGAATTTGACCAAATGTAGATATTCTTGTAATCAGGATTATGGTACCAGCAGATAAATCAATCAAACTACACAAAATTCTGCATGATGGAATTATAAATATCAATCAAACCAAGCATAGAATGTTCAATCAAACCAAGAAATATTTGCATGATGGAATTATAAATATCTGATATATATATATATGGTTGCAGCAAAATCAGATCATGAAGGGCTCCATTGGATCATTGTGTTTAACATTGCAATTGCAAAGACTAAAGAATAGGAGATATTAATGCCTTGACATCTCAACAACAGCTTATATATCAAGGAAAAAGAAAATATCAAGATTCCACCTCTAGAAAACATAGAATGAGAATGCTAGCTTCCCCGTTCCCAACTCGATTTTTTTAAACTACCTTGTATAATTGTATTGCAATTTGCAACACATAGTAAATAACTAAGCAAAAATGATAAAGCACTCATCTTTCTATTGCACATTAACTAAAAAAGTTCAATAAACCCAAACAACTCAGCCACATTCCTCCACCTTCTCTTCTTCCAAAGCAGTGAATCCACTAAGTCAAGTAGTGAATCCATTCAGCAATTATTAAGGAATTTTAGACTTTCGTTTGGGAAAATAAAGCAATAAATTCACAAGTAAATCCCAAATTGATGGTAAATACCATGGCTCTTTGTGATACACAAAACAAACCAGCAAAACAGGTTATTAATAAATTAGAATGAGAAGGACCAATATTAATGCATGAGTTTTTTTCAAAATAACTAAACATGATTGATTTGAGGAATTTCGTTTCAGCCTTTCAAGTAAAGCAACAATCTTCTTACCTCTTTAGTTTTTAAACTACCTTGTATTGCAATTTGCAGCACATAGTAAATAACTAAGCAAAAATGATAAAGCACTCATCTTTGATTCTTTCTATTGCACACAAGTGGGAAGAAAAATTGCAAACTCTAGCACATACAACTATACAAGTTACAACAAAGACAGCATAACACACTAATTTCACAAACCTAATCACAAAACACAATTTCACAAACCCAATCAAGACCCAATCATAGTAAATTTCGGATTCAAAAAACCCTAATATCACAAATATCATATATCATAATTTCAAAGTAATTTCACAAACCTAATCACAAAGCCCTAATATCACAAACACAATCACAAAAAATCCTAAATTTCGGATTCAAAAACCCTAATATCACAAAACTGAAACCCAATCACAAAAACCCAATGTATGTAATTAAAAAAAAAACAAAACAAAACAAAAAACAAAAACTTACCATGGTCACTGGTCCGTTGAATCGGCAGAGAGACAGCGGCCGAGAGAGTTGAGAGAAGAGAGAGTGAGAGACGAGGAAGTTGAGAGACGAGAGAGTGAGAGACGAGAGAGTTGATTGTTGAGAGAGGAGAGAGTGAGAGACGGGAGAGTTGAGAACTTGAGAGGGAGAGACGAGAGATGAGGCAGAGATTGAGAGTTAGAGACGAGAGAGAGGGGAGTCGGGACGAGAGAGAGAGAGAGAGAGAGAGAGAGAGAGAGAGAGAGAGAGAGAGGCCTAGGGTTTAAAATTAAGACTTTAAACTTTAGTTATAGGGAAAACGGCACCGTTTTCCCTTTCTTATTGAATAAATTCTCCTGATTATTTTCAATGTGTGGTTTTTTTTTAAATGATAATTAAAATTTTTTTTGATGGTTTGGGAAATTGATAATTAATATTTGTAATATATTTATAATACATTTAATGATTTAATAGACTATAGTGATTTAGTATAACTATATATATTTGTAATACATTTAATATATTATAGTCTAATATATTAGACTACATAATAGTATTAATATTAGACTATTAGTATAGTTATATATTAGTATTAGTTATAGTGATTTAGTATAACTGTATTAGTATAACTATAAGTTTATAACTATAGTCTATATTAAACTATTAGTATTAGTTAAATAGTTATAGACTTATTTATTAGTATAGCTTTATACTATATTAGAATATATAATAGTATTAATATTAGCCATTTAGTTTAGTTATATATTAGTATTGGTTATAGTGATTTAGTATAACTATATTAGTATAACTATAACTATAGTCTATATGAAACTACTAGTATTAGTTAAATAGTTAGACTATATAATATGTTAGACTATATAATATTAGTATAGCTATATAATATGTTAGACTATATAATAGTATTAATATTAGCCATTTAATATAGTTATATATTAGTATTGGTTATAGTGATTTAGTATAACTATATTAGTATAACTATAACTATAGTCTATATTAAACTATTAGTATAACTCTTAATACTTAATAGTATTAGACTATTAGTAATACATTAAAGAATATATTAATACATTGATACTAAATAGTATATATATATAGTTATAGACTTATAGTGATTAGTTATTATGAATCATGATTGGTATAACTATATAATAGTATTAGTATAAAGTATTACACTATTAGTAATCCACTTTAAGTCTATATATATAAATTACTATATAAATCACTATAGTATTAGTTATACTAAAACTCTAATACTATATCACTATATGATATTATTAACTATAGTGATATAGTAATAGTAATACTAATACTAATATAGACTATAGTTATAACTTATACGTATACTAAATCACTATAACTTATATCTATACTAAATCACTATAACTTATATTAATATATAATATAGTTATAATAAATCACTATAATATAGTATAACTAATATAACAACTAATATAACTATTAATATAACTATAAAATAGTATTAGTATAAAGTATTAGACTATTGTCTATTAGTAATATAGTATAGCTATATATTAGTAATATTAGTATAAGTATAATTGTATACATATAACTATAGTCTATACTTAATTATAATATAGTATAATTATATATTAGTTAGTAATAGGATTAGGTTAGATGAAAATTATATAATTAATTATATATATAAATTAAAAATATATATTTACATTCAGTCCGGTCCGGTCCGAAAAGGCTCTAGGCCGTGGACCGGACCGAATGAGTTCGGTCCTATAAAAGTTGGACCGGACCGGTCTGGTCCGGACCGCCCAATGCTCACCCCTAATTCTAAACAAAAAAAACACAGGCATGCCCTAAGCTACTTAGGCACATTATAGACAAGAATTGTCTACTAGAACTTACTAACCATAATGATTATATGCTAAGTTCCCAGATGACGAATTAATGGCTACCCATTCATAGAATGCCTTATCATTATAGTACTATAGGGAAATGTTAGAATACCCAACTTGCCCCAAAGTCTCACAAACTTTAAAAAATAATGTAGGCACCCATCAACATTGAACTTAATAGATGGCTTCTCTTGGAAGCGAGACTTGCTGGCTGCATCAGTTTACTGTTGCTATGAACAACCTGCCCCTGAGTTTGTCCTCCCATTATTCATTGATGAACCTTGGCATTAAGCTATCAATCAGTTCCATCTAAATCTAGTATATCTATGTCTGAATGAAACCCAAACTTGTTGCAGCTGTGAGGAAGCTAGATATGATTATAAAATTTATGGGGAGAATGCTTGGTGACAGAATTATCGGGAGAATACTTATCTAAAAAATTATCAGGAGTAAGAAGATATCTTTTAGTCATTTTCACAATTCTCTCACTGGTAATCCTTTATTTTCTAATAAAGCTACTATCATCGCCTTATTGTTGTCCTTATCGGATAAGTATTAGCTGACAATCATCCTGTTGGTCTTGTTATTTTATCTTTTTTTGCACCTATTTAATGATGTTGGACATTTTTGCTCTCCTTGTTTTTGATACTTTTACATGTTAGTTGATGATCCTATTTTGTCGTCTATGCATCCAGAAAGCAGTTCTGGCTTTGGATTCTGCTGTTCTAGACATTGATCAGGTTGAAAATCTAATTAAATTCTGTCCCACGAAAGAAGAAATGGAAACACTTAAGGTGGCTTCTCTCTCTCTCTCTCTCTCTCTCTCACACACACACACACACACACACAACTACACAAGTGCATGTGTGCTACAGTCTCGTTGTTTTTGTGATTCTCTTTAATATCTTGATTGTTAGCAGTATGTTAGTCTTCAGCACAGTATCTCTGTTCCTCATCTTTTTTTTTTGCTTGCATTTTAACGTGTAACTGAACTTATGTTGTGCCCATAATGCTTTTGCAGCTAGGAAACATAGTGCCTATGCTTGGTTTGTTAGATGAATTTAGGGGGGAAAAATAAATCTTACAAGATAAGGGTTGACTTGAGGTTTGAATTACCCGAGGTGCACTTGTTGGAAGTTCCTTACTGAGGGCCTCTGCACCCTCGGGATGAGTTTGGACTTTTTCCCAGACCTCGAAGCCAATAAAAAAAGGCTGACTTGAGGTATACAAAACCTAAGCTAATAGAAAATATAAAAAGATGATGGAATTTTCTATATGGTTACCTGCAAATGCGTATCATACTATGCAATCGGGCACTAACCTCTAGATATGGAATGTTACATTGTGAGGTGGCTAGGTTTTTGTGGGATGAGATCTTTAACCGGATTGGTGTGGCATGGTTTATGCCCGAAGGCCGGAAGAGTAGTGGATGTTTTCAAGAGTTGGACAAGTCTTAGGGGTAATGTTCGCATCGCCACTTTGTGGAAATTAATCCCTCACTGTATTATGAGGTGTTTGTGGATGAAGAGAAATGATAGGTGCTTTGAAGATTGGGAGCGTTCCTTGGACGAGTTGAAGAGATTCTTTTTTAACACATGATTTTCTTGGGCTTCAGCCATTGTTTGTAATGAGGATAGCTTTCATAATTTGCTTGTATCCATCACTACTGCTTAGTGGTTATTTGGAGTATTTTGGGAATACTTCCTGTGTACTTGGGCTATGCCTTTTTACTTGCATTAAAGTTTTACTTTTACTTATAAAAACAAAAAACAAAAAATCGATTCTTTTCTCCAAATGTGGTTTCTACTTCTTCTATCTACTTTAATCCCCCGCCCTCTAAACAGATTAATACTGACCTCAGCATCTCCCATGGGACTCACAAGAGAACACAAGTAGACATAATATTCATCCATCATAGGACTAAATAGATCTATCACCATTTACAAGTGTTGAGGGAATGGCGGCCAAGGCTGTAGCCATTGAAGCAGAAAACAAAGAAGATCGGTATAAGTCTGAATTTGTGGATGCAAAGCTGATTAGGAAAAATTGCAATAATATGTTGTGAAAGAGATTCAATAGACTTGACAATGAACGAAAAAAACACTTATGATTGCAAAGTAGGAACAACAGCTCAATTTTTATTTTATTTGAACAATTCAAGATCAAGGATGAAATGTTTCCGAGACTATCCAAACCTTTGATTTCATCATTCCAAATAAAAGTCAATGCAAGTCCAGAGTTTGAATTCGTGTATCTTTACATTAGAAAGCTGCAGTTTTCTATTTTTCTCTCAAGAGTGATTTTCAATGTGTGGCCCACATGCAATGTCTTCTTAAGGCAAGACTAATATGATTTTGAAGGCCATACAAGTTTCTTAGGGTCTGAAACAACTTAAATTTGGGACAATAGACTAAAAATAATCCTTTGATGAATTTCATAATTTTCTTAAATTTTGTTGTCTAGTCAAATCTGGATGTTTAACATGTCCTTTGATGTTTTAGGGGTTTTAGACTATTAGGTGTTTATTTGGCACTTGCTAATTTTTCTCTTCTTAGTAAGGAAGGGTTAAGTGAAGAGTCTATAAATATGCTTCATTTGCAATCTGAATCGTAAATATCTGGTCAAAGTAAGATTTTATAATGTTAGTAAGGTGTTGTGTCTGGTTAATAAGGCAATAATACGGCACTGATTACTTTTTTTTTATAAGTAATAAGAGATTTTATTAAAGCAAGCAAATCGGTGTAGCCCAAGTAGACAGGAAATATACAGCACTGATTACTAAAAAAGGTTTTTTGTTGATAATGTTTTGGTTTCAGAATTATACAGGTGACAAGGAAATGCTTGGAAAGTGTGAACAGGTTCTATCCAATACCTTGTTTGTGAATGGATTTAAATGTTGTAATTTGATTTCTAAGGGCTTTAAATTGGATTACCATTGTAGTTTTTCCTGGAGCTGATGAAGGTTCCACGAGTAGAATCCAAGTTACGAGTATTTGCTTTTAAAATCACATTTTCTAGTCAGGTATGTTGTTCTCAGATATGCTTGTTCTAACATCATCTTTTGCATGCTAATACTTTTATTGACTGTTGGCACTTATGGTTATTTTCATTCAGGTCAATGATTTAAGGAAGAATTTGAATACAATTAATGGTGCTGCTAGAGAGGTACCAGTAAAACTAATGGTTTTAAGACTGATATGTACAAGCAAAGGTTTTCCCTCCATCTTAAATGTAATACACCTATTACAGGTGAAAGAATCTGTTAAATTGCGCCAAATAATGCAGACAATTCTTACTTTGGGAAATGCCTTGAATCAGGGCACTGCACGAGGTACCACCAGATTAGTATTTTTAACTGTAGCATTCGTTTGACTTGTTGCTATACTGCTTGCTTGATGTTTCATTTTTCTATATTGCAGGATCTGCTATAGGATTCAAATTGGACAGCCTTCTTAAGTTAGCTGATACCCGTGCAAGAAACAACAAAATGACTTTAATGCATTATTTGTGCAAGGTAGGCATAGTGAAACTTCCAAGTCTTTGTTTTTTATATTTAATAATATTGAGTTCGTCATGAGGTTTCTTGTTCCCTACAAGAGGTGGATTTGATCTTATTTCAAATATACATGAAAGGGAAGTATATCCACTTTGAAGCAAATAGGTCCTGTTTGTGCAACTTTTGGCTTTGACGCACCTTTAGTCTTGCAGTGTACCCTGTTCTAGGTTGAGTAGGATGGTAGCAAAACTCTCCTCTCATTAACCTTTATAGATCTTATTGTTTCTTTCATATCGTCAATCTTTGAATTCGAGAACTCTTATAAAGCTCCTCTTGATCCTTCCTTTCCCTTCTCATTAATGGTCTTTACACTCATCCTTGGCTTCATCTATCCCCCCCCCCCTTTCTCTCTCTCTCAGTTGATCTTTGGCTCTTTTTAACCATCAGATTTTATGTTTGTATCCTGTTCAAGGGTTGAGGAGGATTGTGGCAAAAGTCTACTCATTAATCTTCATATATTTGTCTTTTTTTTTCATACTATCAATGTCTGAATTCAGGAACTTTCAGTCTCTCATAATGTCTACTTGATCCTTTCCTTCTCATGAATTGTCTTTCAACTCTTCCTTGGTTTCATCTATCCTCTATTTTTCTCTCTCTCCATTTTTATCTTCGGTTCTACTACATTGAGAATTCAGGGATATAGCAAGTCAAACCATTTTGCGATGCTATATGAGATCATATTTTCCAAAATGACTTTTGGCAGTTTATTCTTAGGCTTATTTTTAGCTGCCTTTCATTATATTTATCTTGACTGTTTTTTGCTATGATTTTAAGCAAACCCTAATGATCTACTTATCCGACTTATCCTTGACCAGCCCACGGACACAAAAAAAGTAGCTAAACCTCTCGTACCCAAGAGGTCAAGCTATTTGCCAATTCTTGAGTAACAAACTAAACTTCCTATACACAGAATACACAATCCTACACGCAAGTTCTCACAACATGAGAGCATGGATTATCTTATATTAAGAGGACAATAAAAACAGAAAACTAGCAAACTACACGCTTCACAGTCCCTAAACGTGTATGAAAGCAGCACCTAAATAAGGCATCTCTCCGAAGCCTGCCCTGGTTCTTTCTTTGAATCCCCAACTCATCGTGTTATTCTTCAGAACTGCATAAATGCTGGTGAAGGCTTTCTCTTAAGTGGTTAGGTTCATTTCAAAGTAGGGGTTTCTGCTTGTTCTCTTCTTTTGAAGATTCAAACTCGCTGGTAGTAAAGCTGGCAGATGCTTGACCATAATTTATCCCTTGTCTGAAAGGAAGTGAAATAGAGCCTTCCAAATGTCATCCTCATCAGTTCTGTCCACTAAACAACAGGAAAGGATTCCAAACATATTTGTGCTACCCTCTCATCGAATGAGTTTAGAGGCCTTCTCCTCCTTGTTACAGTCTACCATGGACGAATCCTTTACTGCACTGTTCCCCTTAAATGTGATTTATGATCCTGATGTGCATTTTACAATTTGAATTATAGAACACCATCAGTGAAAGCACTTTATTGGGCCGAAACCAACACTGAGAGACAAAAGTCATAGGAGCTAATGGGATTAGGTACCCCATTAGTCCTAGTCATAAATGTTATATACTATGTGTTGTATGTATTAACCCATGCACTGCTATAGCTAACTTGTTAAGTATCCCATCTGGTATTAAATGGAAAAAAAATTATAAGATTCGTTAGATGTTGCCTTTTTCAAATGACAACTTTTCATTTTATTAAAAAACTTTAGTGGAAGAACTCAAGGCTTTTTTTAATTTTTTGGCTTTTTTACTTCTCTTCCGCACTAGATAGCAACCCACCTTTGACTCCCTACTTTTAGTTTCCAGGAGTTTTTTACCTCTCTTTCCACTCTCATTAGGTGAACTCAAAGTATAATCCCCGTGTACCTTAATAATGCCCATGTTTCTTATTCTTTAGTAATAAAATATTACTTATAAAAAAAAACTGTTATACTGAGAGTTGGCAAAAAGAATCTTCTGATTGTCAAGAAGAGGTGCCAAGTTTGCAAACTAGCTCTGAACACCATCAGCATATGGTCACAACATTCAAGCTTTGCAGTATCTTTATATATCAACAAACTTGTGGGTGGAATAGATTTACTGGCTTTTCCAATATTTTTTGTGTTTGTCTTCTTATTTTTGTTAATATTTGAATTTCAAAATTCCAAAGTCGGGCTTTCTTCATAATCTTTTATGCCATATTGAATTGTTCTATCTTCCTCATTAGCTACTCTCCGAGAAGATGCCAGAGTTGCTGGATTTTGATAAGGATCTTGTTCATTTAGAAGCCGCCTCAAAGGTTTGTTTGTTGTCTTAGTAGGATTGAGTCGTTTGTTTTTTCGTAATTTGTCAATGTGCCTTCTATAGCTTAACTGCAGTTCTTTTTGCTTGAAATTATCTGCTCGGCCTTCACAAACAACTAGATTCAATTGAAAGCTTTGGCTGAAGAAATGCAAGCTGTCAGTAAAGGGCTTGAAAAAGTTGAACAAGAACTCGCTGCTTCAGAAAATGATGGGGCTATCTCTGCAGGCTTCCAAAAGGTGAGGATTACTAAGGAGATGTGGTTTATGTTTTTTCTTCTTTTCTTTTATTGTTGTTGAACATTGCTGACGTTATGGATCATGTCTGTGACTTCAACCTACACCTCTTGTTTATGGGAGAGGAAATATTACTTTGATCCAAGATTCATTTGGCTTTTTTGCTGAAAAGTCAGCTCCCCTAAGCAGTTTGAATAAAATTTGCCTTATCAAAGAAAAAAATATACCATTCACACTTGCCTAGTAGGACTAGGGCCTCAATTTTTAGTTCTACATCCTGTGGTCTACATCCTGGCTTTGCTTCAAATGCATAAATATGCTTAAAGTACTCCATACTTGTACTGGAAAATACCAACGAACTACTCAATAAACGGGATGCTTCTGAATAAGCATGTGTTTTCAACTGTTGGAATGACTTGATACTTAGTTTTGATAAGATTTCTCATTATTTGCTTCTATATATTGGAAGAATGGGTCTTTCCGTCATATTACAGAAAAGTTTTGTTTAGCATGAATTTTTCAAAATAGACCTTTAGTGGGGGGTATGATCACAAGAAATTCCTATTTTCAGGTGCTGAAGAATTTTCTCGATACTGCAGAAGCTGAAGTTAGGTCACTTATCTCTCTGTATTCTGAAGTGGTAAGTGCTGTAAAAAAAACATAATCAGTGATAGTTATAGTGCAAATTATTACTGTAATCCCAAATATCCTCTTGCAGGGAAGAAGTGCTGATTCATTGTCCCAGTACTTTGGAGAGGATCCAGCTCGGTGTCCTTTTGAGCAAGGTCTGTTCTGTTTCTCTCTAGATGGTTCACTTATTTATACTCTTTTCTCTTTGAGATAATTCAATTTAAATCTGTTATTTGTATGTATAGTTTTGTTACACTTTTTGGGACAAACACCTGTTTTGATTCCTATAAAATACACAAAGTTCCATTTCAAATCTCTGAAATCTAAAAATTGTCAATGAAGCCCCAAATATTAAGAAAAGAGTAATGCTATACATCACACTCTCATCCTATTTTGATCATACTAAGCAGTATGTGGCACATTAATCACCATTAGATGATAAAGAAGCATGCAATAAATGATCATTTAATGGTAATAAATGTGCCACATCATACTTAGTGGGATGGAAGTGGGATGGTAGTATGGTGTACAGAATTTTCCTTAAGAAAAAAGTAGCAATTAGGTCCAGTCCATCCAATTGAATTGGAAAGCGACATTGACTGGCATGGTGTTATCCAAATGGTGTGAACGAGTTTTTGTAACATTGTTTTTTGTTTTTTATTAAATCATCAAAAAGAATGTCTCTCTTCCTCTGCCTTCTTCCCCACTGCATCCATCCCTCACCCCAATCCACCCCTTCATGGCCTCCCACTGCTACCCCTGCCTCTACCTCCACCTTAATCTTTGTACTCCTTTTTATTCTCAACAATAAAACAGACCCTAAAAATCGAAAATGAAATCAATACAATCCTAGAATAGCAGTGCTAATGCTTTAAACACCATACCGTCTCCTCAATTCCCACAGCTTCCTCATTCTAGGTCAACATCAAGATCACTGCAAACTAGGGAGGCTTTACATTTAACTGGTAGGAACTGGAGAAGACATTAGTTGTTAGTCAATAGAGATGGTTTAACCTTTTATTGAGTTTCAGTTTCCTGACTGTGCTTGTCTTCTAATAAAATTGAGTTTTTACCCTCTTTTACTTTTAAAAATAAAAAAATAAAAAAATTTGAGGTATGTTGATGCTACGTTCAGATATGATTCTGGCGTTCTCTGCCTATCTTTTGAGTAATGGATCTTTCTTATGTTTGTGTCTCCACGTTTGTGTATGTGGGGAAATTGATGAGATTGATTTTTGGGTATTCTCTAAGTGAACTGTACAATTGCTTGGATCTTGTTTGAATCTCATTGAACTTATAAGAACCTCAAAAAAAAAAAAAAAAACCCTTAGGTGTTGGCTCAAGTGGTAAGAGCTTTGGTCTTGGCGGTATGCTCCCTCTAGGTTTATGGTTTTTGGGTGCAAACAATTTCTAGGGGTCATCAAACTAAGATAATTCTCTTGTTATCCGAGGTGCACTTGCGGGAAACTTTTTACCGAGAGTCTAAGCACCTCCAATATTATTCAGGACTTAATTTACAAACACCTGGTGTCAACCAAAAAAAACTTCAAAAATTCCCAAGAAGTTGGCAAATAGATAGTTTGCAGTTATGCTTGGTGGTGTATAGTTGCAAATAGATATTTGTAGTTACTATTTGGTGTATAGTGTGATATCTCCACCTTAAAAATCTACAGGGATGATGTTTTTGTATAAAAAAGAAAATCTATGTAATAGTCTGATCATATTGGACTGATGTTAAATGATGGAACTGTGCTGCTGGCTTTTGCATCAGTGACACAAATCTTGGTCATCTTTGTCAAGACGTTCAACAAGTCACGAGAAGAGAATGAAAGGCTGGCTGATGCTGAAAAGAAAAAATTGGAAAAGGAAGCCATGAAGGAACGGACAACGCCTAATTTATCGGCAAGGAAAGATGGAGTTCATTAGAGTGGCGTGAAACTTGCATGCACTCTTAAGAAGATGGATGGAAGAGATGGGTTATGGTTTCCATTTTCTTTCTCAAATATTTTTTGGGCTGACAATTAATCTGACGGAGGTTGACTCATGCATGCTGCACCAATCCAAAGAACAGAGTTCCGAGCTTTCGTTATCTGGAACATCACTTGAGCGGTTGCACAAAATTGAGTAATTTGAGGGCAAGTGGACATCTTGCTCTTATCTCCGGTGCAGCCTTCCTTCCTTTCCTCTCCCTTTCATGTAAATCGGTGATGCTTGTATCATATTTCCTGTTCAAAATTGTATCCCATAGATGTAACAAGATGTATTAAAGTTTGGTCAGACAGCATGCTTGAAATGTACAAAACTTCTTCCATGACATTAAACTGCCATTAATGGTCGTGGTTAGAAACATTATGTTGTTGTCAAAGTTTTGTTGGAAAATTTTTTATTAGTATTTGCGCATGGAATGTTTTTCTTTGTTTTCCAACCATAAGAATTATCAAGTAATATATGCCAAAGAGCTCTGCTACAGTCACCGAAAAAGTAGTCAAAATGTGTCCCCGAATGGTGTATTTTACTTTTTATATATATTTTTAATCAACATAAATATTTTTTTTAAAATAAAAATTCATAATATCATTAAAAAATATTTTTTTAATCATTATGTAAAAAAAGAATTGGGAATATAACTTCGAGATCCAAATTTGGGATCCAAAACATTTCTCATACCAAAGGCTTGTACTCTGTCCTGTTTGTATTTGAGATTTATTTCAATTCATTCCATATCATCATTACAATTTTTTTAAATTCTTATATAAAATATAATAAATAATTTAATTTTTTTTTAATTTTAAAATAATAATATTAAAAATAATATTATATATTATCAAGTAATATATATTAAAAAAAATTCAAGATTATTTTGGGCCCCACAAGACTCACGTGGGTCCACCTCCACAGCAGATCCCTTCCCATTGGTAAAATAAATAGAAAGAAAAGGTCAAAGGCCACCGTCAATTTCTTTTGTCTTTTTCCCTCTTTTCCCACAACCGACTCTAGTCACTCTACCATACTTTCCCGTCACCCCGTTGTTTTATCAACTACTCCACGTGTCGATCAACTGTTTGTTTTCAGATTTTGCTTTACTCTCATCCGTGGATCCCGTTTGGCCGTACGAGGTGGTCCCACGGTAATGGCCGACACCGCCACGACCACCGACTCCTCCCGTTCCACCTGCATCTCTTTTGGTTCTCTCTCTCTTTTTTTTTTTTTTTTTTTTTTTTTTTTAAATAGTCCCGTGAATTAACAATATGGCTGAATAATGCCACTTATTCTTAGTAATATAACAAATTACGGCCTGCCACGTGCATATATGATATACAACCATTTTAAAAGTTGTAACGACGAGTTGTAACGATGAGCTGTAATGCTTCTTTGGACAAAATCCCAAGTGATTTTCTGAATTACTTTGGTTACAAATTTAACTGTTTTATCAACGAGTAGTAGTTTCAAATGTATAAAATTTGTGCAATTTTTTTATAAAAAAATAGATCTCATTATAAAAATGATAAAATAATAATAATGTTTTGGTGGCCTATCTTTTTATAAATGGCCAACACGAAATTTACACACTTATACTTTAATCTATCATTATCTTTATCAACTCATTAGCCAATTACAAAGTCAGTTTTTTCTCCCCTTTAATAAATAAATAATTTGTACAAACCTCACGCAAGCTCTTATTAAAAAATAGACTTTATCTTTAAAAAATGTAAAAAACAAACTATTAATTTTTAGTAAGATCCACTTTCTTCTAAAAGGCTTACACAGAATTTGTCTATTTAACTAACACTATCATTTTTAACTAGGATGTTCGTGAATACTTAAAGGGATGTTTGGATTCAAAAATACTTTCATCTTAACTAATCATTACAAATTTACCAAACTTTCAAACAAAATATATAAACAATTCAGTTTTTTTAAATTCTAAAATAAAAATGATATTCTAATAATATTTAATTCAACTTTCATCTCATTTCATTTCAACCCAACTCATTATCCAAACTTCCCTTAAGGGCTTATTTGGAAAAAGTTTTCATCACAAAATTATCATATCATATCATCTTATTCTCAAATACAAATATTTTCAAACTAATTATTACAAATTTTTTAAACTTTAAAAAAAAAAATCAGATTTTTCAAATAAAAATAATATTAAAAAAATATATTATAACAATATTTTAATTTTATAATATTTTTTATTCAGCTTTTTATTTCTTATTTTTCAAAACTCTATAAAACATTAACTCAATTTATTTCATTACTATTCACAAATTCTCTTATTATTATTCACAAAATTCTAATCTCAACTCAATTTCCAACTTTATTAAATCCCTAGTCCCTTAAAAGTATTACGTGACTTTCGGCCTAGGTTATGAAAGGTGCGTGCTTATCGAGACTTGGTTTGTTCTTCAACTCTTCCTATGGCTATGGTTTGAGCGAGAGACAAACACCTAATAATAATATTTTTTTAATTTATTTCGAGTCATGAATTATTAGAATGAAATTTTATTTTGCTGAGTAAGATAATTACAATATATATTTTATGGGAGTCTGTGGAGGACAAGGCTGACAACGTGGGTTTATGTACAAAGAATGAACAAAAACAATACCTTGCCATGCATGCAGAGTCAAAACATGGGACAACTTAAATGGCTCGAATTTAGGAAAGAAATACAAAGAAAGAGGCGGCATGCGGCCAAGAATTATGTATGACGTCGAACGGACCCTGATAGTAGTACATAAATCTGTCAACAATATTAGGGTTTTGAACTTTTCAGAAGAATCTTTTGCTCAACAACATATTTCAAGCCACAGATTTTGTTGGCAAGTTGGCAACGTCTGCTCTAATTTCAATATTATCATGTAAGTAAGAGCTAAAGTTGATTAATTATCCCTACGTCCAACACTTTTTGGCAATTGGACTCACGTCCCTTTCATTACAATATTATTCAATCTGGCATGGGTCGGGAAGGAAAAAAAGGCTGGGGCATGCATTGAAACCTTGGAAAATATAGCTAAATTTCAAAACTGGAACTATCTTTAAATTAATCAAAGTATGACTAAAGGCTATAAATAAATCAGTCTGTTCGAAAGCCCACTCGATACTCACCTAGTTAAACTAGAATTGAATTTGACTTGTAAAAAAAAAGCTCGCCTATAAAAGTAGATATCCATTTGATTAGTAAATAATACATATCCGACACAACTTGA
>QEOT01002545.1:37725-54645 GCA_003123785.1 Pterocarya stenoptera
AACTGTTCATCCTTAAATCACATTTTATATATATTTTATTCTAACAAATAAAATAAGTTCTTTTTACAATCATTTACACTTTCTCTCATACTCATATTTGTTATTGTTGAAATTTGAAAAAAATGTCACTATTGAGATGATAAAAAAATAATTGACCATGTGTGAAAATATAATTTTTTTAAAATATTATTATTACAAAAGCACTGAATTCAAAAATATTATCATTTAGAGAGATGAGTAGTTTTACAAAAATCGTTATAGACGAAAAACTGAAAATATGGGTACAACAAATAATGAAATAATTACTAAAATGTGAAAAAAAATAAGTTAAAAAGTTTTTATGCCGATCATTCTCAGAAAGACAAAAAAGTGAGTAGTTAAATATGTACAAATAAAGGAGTAGAAAAAATAAAAAATAAATAATTTTAATATAATAGAAAAGGAATATAGAGTGAAATGTAGGAAATTTTTGAAATATGAGTAAAATTTAAGAAAATTTTTTGAAAAAGTGTAATTTTTAGCTAAATTATAAGAAAACTTATAAGAAACCCAATATGAATGGATCAATTTCCCAGATTCAAATGATCAATACACTTTTGGGGTGAAGAGTGAAGAGTACCCCACAAGTCTTATTATGCTTGGTGGGAAAAAAAAGAGAGGCAATGTGTCGTTTATATAAATCATACCTAGATTTGCCAAACAGTGGAGAGATAATAGGGAATAGGGAGGTGAGGTGCATGCATGGACCTAAGAATTAGCAGAATTTAATAACCGATGAAAGGTAAGCTGTGTAGGAGTTTGAGGAGTAGTTACTGCATTGACTGTCCCTTAATTCCTTTTGTATTGCACGTTTTTCTCCTCAGCCTTAATTAAACTACATTGGTAGATGAGATAGTTTTATAATAGTTAAATAAAATATTATTTTTTAATATTAATATTATTTTAAGATTAAAAAAAATAAATAATTTATTATATTTAATATAATAATTTAAAAGAATTATAATAATAAAATGAAATGAGATAATTTCTATATTCAAATTAACACTTAATCTCGTGTGGTACAATTTGGGTGAAGGTCCAACTGGTGTCCACCAAGTTGTTTTGTTTTCACTTTGAGGGGGTGTTGTAACCATTGAGTTAATTTCAGTGTAATCAAGGTCATATCTCCACTTTATTATCTTCGTTATGAAGATTGGGTCACATCGAGCTTTTTGTTCTGGAATTTTCTTGCCGACTTTCGATCAGATTAAACAAGCAGAGGAAATTAATCAAGGGTCAAGCTTCAAAACCTCAGTTTATGCCCTAAATCAAAAACTTCAAAAGCAACACATGTCAAATCCCAATTTGCTGACCCTTTGGCTTTTACGACAGACAGAGCCAATGTATTTAAGAAATTATCATTCCACAAAAAACAAAATTTGCGCCTTTTCTTCCAAACGAATATGATGGGTCATGATTTTTTTTTTTAGAAAAATTGAAATTATTATATTTATAAATAGCCGAGTTTACATCAGACTTGACACAATCTAGCTTTTTAATACAAAAAGAAGAAAGGAAATCATTACATGCAACGTCTCAACTAAAAAAAAAAAAAAAGTTTAGAATTGAGTGGTTATGAATAAATTACTGCCAAACCAATATTTTCATGTTAATTTTGTATTTAAAAAAGAGAAGTGTTAAGTCATAAAAAGAATATATATAAATAAATTTATAAATTGATATAATTTTATATAATATGTTAAATTTATTTTATCATAAAAATAATTTTACAATTTAACGTATGATATCAAAACACGTTAATTTATAAATTTATTTTTATAAAAAAAATTTATAGTTAAAATATTTATCTTTTAAAAAAATACAATATAGAATGAGATCACGTGTGTATTATTAAAAGGTAATGCAATTTGTTATTCCGTTTATTATTATATTCCCATCATTTTATGATGTATTATTAAATAATTAAAAAATATTTATTATATTTTATTTATAAAATTATTATTTAATAGTAGTTAAAAGGATAATGATACAAAAATAATAGATAGATTTTTTATTTATTTAAAGTATAGATAGATTTTTTTTTAATTAAATAGGGAATGAAAATGAAATAAAGTTGCCGTAAAAATATTATTTAAAGAAGAGCAGCGTGTAGGACTTTGGAATTGGGACCAAGGGATGGATGGATGGGGGTTTTTTTTTAATTATTTTTCTTTGCCAACCCGCTATAAAAAACAAACAACGTACCTTGCTTTCCCTCTTGTTCGAAGCGCACGAACGTCTACCTCCCTTCTCCTACTCCCGAGTCTCGTCTGTACCCTCTTCTCTATCTAGAAATGGTCTACTTGCTCTGAAAGAAGTGGTTCAGATACTCACAACCTAGCCTTTTTTCATGCACTTACCAAGAGATATTTTTCTTTTTTAAAATCCAAAAGCTTCCGCTTCTCACTTGCTGTTTCTACGTTTCTTCAATATCGTTAAGAAAAGGTACCTCCCGTTCTCGTCCGTCAAAACTAAATACTATTTGTTCGATTTGTTTTTCTTTCTTGTAATTTTTTTTATTGTTATTTTTAAAATTTATTCATTTTGAAGCAGTGTTAATCGATGTTTTCCAGCTCTGATTCTCTCCCTTTCTCTTTCTATCTTAGTACTGTTTCCTAAATTTTTAATTATTGTTGCAATGGATATAGTATACTCAACATGAAGAACAAGAAAATAATCTGGACTCAAATTTTCTCTCTTTGATTTTTTTTTTTTCTTTTGCAACTTTTCCCTAAAATTGTTATTTTTTTCGTTTAGAAATGGAAATACCGTGTGGGATTCATCTGAAAAAAAAAATAGAAATGATTTATTTGTGATTCTAATTCTTTAATTGTATTTTTTTGTTATTTTTCAGGTTCCTTATCTCTATATACTCAAAACTTCGCCGAAAATAGTGCAAATCTTGATCTTTTTCTGAAAAGATTTGCGGCCTTTTCTAAAGGTCTCTCTCTCTCTCTCTCTCTCTCTCTCTCTCTCTCTCTCTCTCTCCATTTGATTGCCGGGAAACCTTAAGAAAGCAAAAGGAAATAAGTTGTATAGGAGACCGAGATGTTCTTCATCTATTATTAGTCATTACGGATCATTTACGAGTTTAATCGTTGATGAAAATAACAATTTCTTTACTTAGCCAAAAAAATTGCTTCGATCCTTGGAAGTAGTTTTTCGGTGGATCCTTTCACGAATAGTTCCTTGAACGCGTTGACTACTATTACTGTAATGGATATTGTTTGTAACTGACACCCGTGTGAATGGCACGTGGAAGATTTACGATAGATTCATGCATCTAACCCATTTGTTTTAGTTTTCAGTGATGTATCCGGCTTGGTTTGGGTAGCTTGGGAACTGTCCTGACTGACGGGTTTAAGTTTTCTTGGTGTTGGGGTTTATTTTGGGGAATAATAGCGGTCTGTAACCTCAGAGCAAAGCAACATTGTATTATTACTTTTTACTTCATTTTTATTACTATTCATTATTTTTTACTACTATTCAATATTTTATTATTATTTTTTCACTACTATTCATAAACACTTTCACCATCCAAACGTAGTTGATGCTTTTCCTGTTTGGTATTACTTAGTAAGAGGTAAATTTTATTTATACGAATGAAATATGCATGGTCCGTGTACACCGGGAGTCTAAAAAAGAACACCTAAATACATTCTAGAAATGATGGATTAAGGAGAAGAAGTCATGAGCATTGTTCCAATTAAGGACACCTAAATAGTATCGCACCATAATGTGAAACTTCTTCGGAGAACGTAATACCAAACAGAGCTCTGTTTGATATTTGCTTCTATGAAGAAGTTTCACATTATGGTGCGATACCATTTAGGCGATCTGTATTGAATATCTAGAGTAGTTTCGAACATATTCGTTTTTGCACCAATATCATCAATAAATTATAAATACTGTGGGGCTCGTTTTCATTATTTGGTTGAGGCTCTTTTAATATCGTTTAGGACTGTAGTTTAATTAGCAGCACTTATTTAATATTACTCTTTTTATCTTTTCCGCAGATCTTTTATTGGAAGTTGATAGTACTACATATATCTTAGTGGTAAATGGCTTCAGTGGATATTGACTCTCCATGGCTGTCCTCGACTGGTGAATCGGCCTGTGGATCTTTTAATATAAACCTAGAGGATGATAATCCTGCCGATATTTTTACCGTACAGGAAGTTCCTTCCTCTTCTGTAATATCTAAATGTAATCTTCCTAAACCACCACCTTTCCCTGGTAAATCCCTATGTACCGTAAAAAATTCCAGTAGGATTTCAGATTGTAGCTCTGTCCCAAAAGAAACAAGAGATACATGGGAAAAGCTTTTCAAGGAAGGATGTGGTTCAGATGTATACGTTATCACCACAGACAAATCATATATTTTGGCTCATTCCAGTGTTCTGGTGAGTTAACCATGCCTCCCTTTTCCTGCTTATATCTGACTGTCGGCCAAAACCTCAGTAGTGTGAATGTGAAGTTTTCACTCGAAAATATTATATTGAAGAAATTGCTGCCCGTTCAAATTCTAAAAAGGGCAATGGGGCAGTATAAAAGAGGCTATGGGACCATTGAAATTAATTCCATCAGGGATGGGGCTAAAGGCTTATCAGCTGTATTTTTCGTTGTGCAGAGTGTTGCATCTCCAGTGCTGGGGAATATTCTGCAGCAAGCAAAAGTTAGGAATGGTATGAGATACATCAAGATTCCCGGGGTGCCTTATCAAGCTGCCTACGCTTTCATTCGTTTTCTTTACTCATCCTGGTATGTTGGAGGCGTCTCTTTCTATCAGTTTGCAACTTCATTCTCTCTGTTAGCTATTATGGCTAAAGTTCCTAATTCTATTTCTTTCTTAAATGTTCTAATTCAGCTACGAAGAGGAAGAAATGAAGCACTATGTTCTCCACTTGATGGTTTTGTCTCACTGCTACTCAGTTCCATCGCTGAAAAGAGTTTGCATATATATTCTGGAGCGGGGCTGGCTGACCAAAGAAAACGTAATAGATGTACTTCAATTAGCAAGAAACTGTGATGCACCACGGCTCACTTTCATTTGTGTCCGTATAATTATCAGAAACTTCAAAATTATACCTTTAACTGATGGTTGGAGAGTAATGAAACGTGTTAATCCTGCACTTGAACAAGAGCTTCTGGAGTATGTTGTTGAGGCGGATGCTGTAAGTCAGTTCCTGTTCCTTCTCCAAACCAATTCAAATTTTTTTTTTTGTACTCATTAAAAGCAAATGTGCAAAAGTTGCATCATATTCCTTTCATTAAGAAAGCATGGAAAATTGATGGAATTTTATGTGCTCTTCTTGTTTTCCTTAATTTTTCTCAATTAATTATCTATTCAATTTGGAAACAAGGAAACGTAGAAGATTTTTTGTGGTAGATGCCTGCTCAACAACCAACTAATGGGTTGCAGTATAATAACTTCTTGGTTTATCATCTATATAGCTTATCATGATGGAAGAAAAAAATGATTTTCTTTTTTTGTTTATTAGTTGTTAGAATCTGCTGAACATGTTCCCGCAGCGGAATATCTACTCGGTCATTGTGTGAGGAATCATTCATTCATTTATTTAGTCCTAAACTAAATCTACTTTTTTAATTGAATTTGGTAACTTCTGTTGCTGTCACTTTCTTTATTTATTTTTCCTGAAAACAGTTATTGATAAATCTTATTCCAGAGCTGTGCTTCATCATGCTTTAGTATAAAAGGTTATTTGCAACTTTTCTCTATCCTTGGAGACCCTCTACCTTTCTGCTTGTTGACAATAACGTTTTTATGTTCTTGACAATCATCGGCTTGACTCTTGCTTCATTTAAATTTTTTCTTTGGCTATAGATTGTTACTGCAATTAAGATTTTCTCATGTTCTATACTCATTTTAATATGAAAAAGAATGACACGAGCTAATATGAGTGTGTCATATAAGGCACTAATCAACAAGCATTTGATGCAGACTTCCTAGAATGTCAAGCGGGTGATATAGTTATCAGATCGTTCCTCTTAAATCCTTTTTCAATTTATTTTAAAATTAAGATCTTAGTTTCAATTGTTTATTTCAGAGAAAAGAAGAGCGGTGGAAGAAAATTGAAGAGAAAAAGGTGTACCTGCAATTGCAGGAGGCAATGGAAGCCCTCGTTCACATATGCAGGGATGGGTGTAGAACAATAGGACCTCGTGACAAAGTACTTAAAGGAAGCCAGGTTGTTTGTGGTTTCCCAGCTTGCAAAGGGCTTGAGACTTTAGTCCGTCATTTCTCTAGTTGTAAGACCCGGGTTCCTGGTGGCTGCGTTCACTGCAAACGCATGTGGCAGCTGCTTGAATTGCATTCTCGGTTATGCAGTGAGCCTGATTCTTGCAAGGTCCCTCTTTGTAGGTAAGTGTGAAACTGCCATTTCGGCCTCCATGTCCTTCATTGTTAGGGGGAAAAAAGTAGATATCTTATTTAGAAAGAAATTGATGAGGTGAAAATCCCAGAAATTACCATAAATCGTATTTAAGTTTATTGATGTTGGATCGGTATTGCTAACAACATATACTTTGTTCTCTCTGCTAATAGGCATTTCAAGGAAAAAATGCAGCAGCAGACCAAGAAAGACGAGTCTAGGTGGAAACTGTTGGTCAGGAAAGTGATAGCAGCAAAGAATTCGCTAGGGCCATTCTCAAATCAGCGCACAGGTTCATTGTGACCCCTCCCTTACGGGTATTATTGGTTGGAATGTAAGGTTGTTAATAAAGTACCTCGGTTTTATTGGAGGAAAATAATTAACGTAAGCTCATGCTCCGGCCGTAGCAATTGATGAGAATCTGAACCATTGATGAACGGACATATGAAATCTTGTGATGGCATCACAAATGTCTGATTCAGTTATTTACCTGTTTGATGATGTTAAATTTTATGTAATGTCTGATTTGGCAAGCTGTATATTATAAGCTGAATAGAATATGATCGTTCACCATAGTTAAAGAACTCATTTCTTATCACATAGTTCCCTTACTAAATTTTCCTCTAAGCAGAAAATATGTATTATGTAGAAATGATTGTAAGAGGAACTAGGTTAGGATTAGATAGTGAGTTGATATGAAGATTAAAATTGAAAATTGAATAAAATATTATTAGAATATTAATTTTTAATATTATTATTGTTTTAGGATTTGAAAAAGTTAACTGTTTATTATATTTATAGTGAATATTTGTAAAAGTTGTAATGATAAGATGAAATGGGTTGAGATTAACTCTCACTCCAAACCAAGCTAGTTTACAAGTGAATCCAATTCACCCCAAAAGGAATACTCTTTTGATTACTTGAGATCTATTCTCCTTCCTTTGCATTGTAGATATTAAGAAAATCCTCTAAAAATAGGTCACGAGTTGAACTTTCCAAGAGCTTATACCCGGAAAGTTATCGTCCTTTTTGCTTACAAAATGAAAGGTGGAAGAATTATTGAAGATTTAATAATTGGTGTTGTTCACCCTCGTCAGGCCCTTCTCAGATCATGCTTCCCCAAGCCTCGGCCATTTTCAAATTTAAGACAAACTTGACCAACGTTAACACTAAACTAAACAGGGAACAATTAAAATGAGACCTCCGTCATCTTACAAGAATTCACCAAACCAATGTTTCTCCCGGTTGAGTAAATCTGCAGTTCATTGCCAAGTAGAAGGCAACAGAATTGACATCGGCATCATTGATATTCCCTTCCAAAAATCATAATATAAATAAGGTCTTGAAGACATTTGGTAGCCTATTCCATTACATATGATAGTAACAAGGTTTCATGTCCAAGTTCGAGCAGCTCTATCTAATTCGAATTTCCAGAATCCACATCATCTTACATTACAAATACAAACATTCAAAAAAAAAAAAAAAAAAAAACGACTGCAGAGGCTCCACATGGCTTGATAAAAATTCGGTACTTAAGCCCCATCTGCTAGTGTCCTCTTTGATGTACTAATGTAGAGAACTGCATCAACGAAGAGAAAACCCAAACCCAACCATCAATATACTGGTCAGATAATAATGGTATGGGGCAAAAATATGTTGTATAATAAAAATAAATTAATGCGTTAATCCTTCTTGTACCATTGTTTCCACGAATGAAAGCATCGCCATACTTATTTTTCAACTGGCCATTGACATATTCTTCTGTTTGCTCCATTGCTATATTCATATACCCATCAAGACATGCAAGAATGCCTGCACACGAAGATTATCTATTAATGTATGTTTCAATGGTCCATACCAGGGAACTAGGATTTGGTGTCTGGGGGGTGATCGACAAAGTGTGTGGTATGTGTTGCCATAAGTAATAACTAATATGTGCTTTTTTCACATGACTAAATAAAAAAATAATCATACGTCATAAAATTATACAATTTCTCTCAACTTACTCATATTTTTTTAAGCTTTAAAAAAAATTTATAGATCAAGAATAAACTTGAAAAAAGTATCTAATAATATAAAAGTTGTTAGATTTTTATTATATAATTGTATTACTATTAATAAGTGAACAAAAAAAAGCACGTGAATAACTAATAAATTCTTCACAAAAGAAAATGAATTCTTCACATACTCTCTCTATCTCTCTATAAACGTCTCATCAATCATCTAGCTAGATAAATCTGCTGCCTCCCATATGCAAGAATCTTCCAGATTTGTTTTAACTATTAGATAAACTCTCTTAAAACTTCTAGCTAGTTAACTGATTAATATGTGGTTAAAAACATCTCAAAGGTTGCAAGGGAAGATTATGTACAGGGATAGGCAAGAAATTCAAAGAAGTTGAGAATGACCCAAATGAGAAATAAATAAATAAAAAATCATGTAACTATATATGTAAGCTCAAAAAGATAAGAAAAACTTATATGATATCATTGATATGAAATTAAACAAACTGCACAATGCACACCAAAGGCAAATAAAGAGAGATAGAGATGTCAAATCAAGACTATTAACTTAATGGACTTAAAGATATTTGAGTGATATATGTGTGTTTTGAGTGTTGGAGGGGCAATCTTAAATATTTTAAGAATATTTACACTTAAAATTAAAATTATATAATATATAGGACNGGGGGGGGGGGGGGGGGGGGGGGGGGGGGGCTACCTATAACATAGTTCCGCCTCTGGTCCATACCAAAGTTAAACAATTCAGGGTGCACCGACCATCGGTCAACCCAAAATTCACCATTGGCATTTATGGCCAGGTCTTATTCCTCTGCCTTCAATAGGTGGTCTGATTCTACCCATTACTGGTATTAGGTGTTATAGGATTCTTCTATTGTTTGGCTGAACATATCCATAACCCAAGTTCATTTTACCACTCATGGAGTTGGCTGCCCAAAAAGTTCTGTTTCACCCCTTTCCCAAATTTAAAGAAGAAAAAGGGAGAGGCAAATGTCCCATGCATGGCATGCCACCTATATTTGCCAAGTAGTTCCCTTTTTCTTTTCTTTGCATGCGCATTTTCCTCTCCCATAGAAAATCGTGTCATAATACCCCAAGGCAATTTCTCATGCATGGGATGCATCACATTGCTTATTGAAACCAATGATAATTGATAGTAAATTTAGAGAATTAAAAGAAAGGAAAGGAGAAATATAGAATGACCTCGATAATCAACTCCTGAATTCAGTTTAACGACGACAGGACGACCACGGATTGATTTGAGAAAATCTCCAGGAGTTTTAGTAGTTGCTGAACCTTTCTCTCCACCTCCGCTCATTTTGCTTATCTAGAACTTTTCTACCTGATGATAGAATGCCAACAGTAAAGACATAACTAGAATTTGTGGTACTAACAAACAATATCATAGCTAGAATTTATAGTTGTTAATAAGCATACGAGGGAACTCCAGTAGATATAGGCAAACATGACATCATAATAGGTCAACAAAAATATGTGGTACTAACGAAACGGATAAATCACCAAACAATAATACATAAAGGATGTGGCCCTGGTTAGTTTTAGAAGTCAAAGTAAACAACATCTCTCAGAGAGGCATGAAAAACACAGGACAGCCTTCTCCTCTACTCAGCATGCCACATACTATTTAACTATACTCTCTTTCAACATGACATTACCCACTCTCCTGTTGTCAATAAATCCCCATACTTAGGAACAAGGAAAGATATAGAGCCCCTAAGGCCACAAGATAAACAAGGGTCCTCAAAAATCACCCAATTGATTAGACACAATCAGTTTCAGTTGCATCCAAGCATCATCGTAAGTCAACAAGCACGAAAAACCCGAAATTCGGAAGGAGTTTGGAGAAAATAAGAAAAGAATGGCACCTGAAAAAGCTGCAAAGCAGATTAATGCATCACCAAAGCAAACAAGTACCTTTTTTTTCCCCAAAAAAACCCCCATTATAGCATCCCCCACAATAGAAAGCGCACACAAGAAAATTGTGCTTGATGGGTTTAAGCTAATTCAAATGCCATCAACAAACAGCTCATTAAAACTTTAAAACCTAACGGAACAGTCCCGAAACCAATACTCTAATTCATAATTAACCGTGAACCAAAAAGAGAAAAAGAAGAGTTCAAGTTTGAACGCACATAGTAAGAAACAAAAGGACATTGTACGATCTAAAGGATCACTGGGACGTACCCGTTTGATTATCCGAGCAAGAGTGAGGCTTCTCTGTCTTTGCTGCAAATAAGCCCTACCGGCCGATTATATAGTGAAAAACGCAATAGAGCGACAACGACGTCGTGTGCCCACCCCCCCACCGGGGGGCTCCTCGGTTGGGCCTTCTATTATTTTCCGGGCCACATTTATTTCTTAGGCCTTCTTATTGGGCCTTGGTTGGTCCTTCTAGTCTAATTCGACTGCACAAATTTTCTCTATAAAATTTAATAAAGTTCTTTATATTAATCAACTAATATTTAGATATTTTTAAAATGATAAAACCTAAATTATTTAGTTAAAACACATAAAACTGAGTTCTAAAATAATAAGCATGCATACAAGTCGTTAGTACAACTATACTATAAATATTACATCCACATTCTAATTAAATGATTTAATCTTATGTTTTTTAATACAATAATAACCTTGGAAGTAAAGAATCTGAGGATTGCCCCAGATCAGAATCCTTCTTCAATGACCGGGCCAATAACAGAATGGAAAGGACAAGAAAACATTCTATGAATATTCTTTGATTGCATTGTATTTTTCTACGTATTTACGAAGGGCCTTGCACTACTTATATAGGCACAGGCGCTGTAAGTGCGCAGTGGAGAAAAAAAAGGTCAAAAAGTAGAATAAGTTTGTTACGACAGATTCACCCAGAAATACTGAAGCTTCTAGAGTTGCTGAGGTGGATTGTATAGCTTGGAATTTTTTGAGTGTGTATCTTCTTGAATAAGGTTGATACACCCCCTCGAGTCTAATGGGGTGTCAATCATAGTAAGACTCGATCTTAGAAGAGAGAATCGATCAGAAACTAGAGGCTTAGTGAACACATCTGCTAGTTGATCTTTGCTGCTGCAAAATTGGACTTGAAGGGTCTTAGCTGCTACTCGGTCTGTGACAAAATGAAAGTCCACATTCATATGCTTGGTACATGAGTGATAGACAGGATTTGAGGTTAAGTATGTTGCACCTAAGTTATCGCACCACAGAACAGGCGGCTAGAATAGTGAAAAACCAAGTTCCTTAATCAAAGTTTGTAACCATATGAGTTCCGTAGTTGTATTTGCCAAAGACTTGTATTCGGCCTCAGTACTTGAACGAGCAACAATGTGTTGTTTGTAGGAACTCCAAGAGATCAAATGATTATCCAAAAATATACAAAATCCTCCTGTAGATCGCTTATCATCAAGGCATCTAGCTCAGTCTGCATCTAAGTGTGCATGAAGTGTAAAACCAGAATTTTTTGAGAGAAATAAGCCATGATTAATGGTGGATTTGAGGTACCGAAGAATTATTTTTACCGTTGTCCAATGGGTGTTCTAGGTTCATGCATGAATTGACATACCTTGTTGACAGTAAAGGAAACATCAAGTTGAGTTAATGAAAGGTACTGGAGGCTGCCAACAATACTTCAAAAAAGAGTAACATTTTCAAAAGAGGGTGAGTCAAATTTGGAAAGTTTGGTCGAGGCAAACATGGGTGAAGAGATAGGGTTAGCACTGAGCATACTTGTTTTTTTTAACAAGTCAGAGATATATTTCCTTTGAGATATGAGCAGACCATCATTAAGATAGTCAAGCTCTAATCCAAGAAAATAAGACAAAGGTCCCAAATCTATTACAGGAAAGGCTTGACCCAAAGATGCAAGTAAATGATCAACAACAGATGTAGAGGATGATGTAATGATCATGTCATTAACATATACTAGAATAAAGATACATATATCACTTTTTATGCAAAATAAACAATGATGGATCACCCTTAGAAGCCAAAAAATCATAATCAAGAAGCCAGGAGCTTAATTCCAAGAACCAAGCTCTCGGAGCTTGCTTAAGGCCATAAATGGCCTTATTTAATTTGCACACAAAGTCAGGTCGCATAGGATCAATGAATCCTTGCAATTGTTGCATGAACACTGTCTCAGTAAGATTGCCATGAAGAAAGGTATTCTGTATATCAATTTGCCTAAGACACCATCCTCTAGAAACATCAATAGATAGAACTAAACGAATGGGCGAGGGTTTTACCACAGGACTGAAGGTCTCAGTATAGTCAAGTCCTTAGCCCTTAGCCACAAGTCTTGCTTTCCTCCTCTTAATGGAACCATCGGGTTACAACTTAGTTCGAAACACCCACCTGCAACCAACAATATTAGAAATAGAGGAAGGAGGGACAAGAGTCCAAGTGTTTATTTTTACAAGAGTTTCAAACTCTTTGGTCATGGCATATTTCCATTCAGGAAATTTTGAGGCAATAGTAAAAGATGAGGGTTCATTAGGGACCATGGCAGTGGAGAGAAAGCAGTGGTGAGTTAGATAAGGAATTGTGGCCCCAGTGGCAATACGAGGGCAAGATGAGTTGGTTTAAGAGCGGGTGATGATAGGGGAACGAGGAGAGTTTAAGAGAGAGAGATTTTGAGTTGTCGGAGATGGTGACTCGGTGAGAGGATTGGGGGAACTAGGGTTTTCTTCGACAAAATTGGGGGAAGGTAACGAGGTCAGTTGAGAGGAAGATGAGGTGTTAGTGGGATGAGTGGTTAAGTTGGGGGAAGTAATGGTGGGCTGGGGAGGTGAAAAGTTTGTGGGCCGAGAGGAAGAAGGAATAGATGTCTGGCATGAAGGTTAAGAAGGAGGAAATGGTGCTGGGCCAAGGATGGAGTTTGGAAAACAAGGAACTGAAATCGTTGGTGGACTAGGCTGGTTAATAGAGTATGCATGTGTGGGCTTTTGATAGGGAAAATTATTTTCGTTGAAGACAACGTCCCGGGAAATATAAAGACGATTGGAATGTTGACCAAGGCATTTGTGCTCTTTGTGAAATGGACTATACCCAAGAAAGAGACATGATGTGGAACGAAAACTCAATTTATGACAATTATAAGGGCGTAGATTAGGCCACCACTCACAACCAAAAACTTTTAAAAAAGAGTAATCAGGGAGTTTATGATAGACTATGAAGTAAGGTGAACGGTTTTGCAAAATTAGTGTGGGGAGTAAATTAATGAGATATGTGGTTGTCTCAAAGGCATCATCCCAATAAGATAAAGGGGAAAAAAGGCTTGAGCTAAGAGTGTGAGACCATTCTTGACAATATGTCAGTGTTCTCGTTCAACAAGACCATTTTGTTAGTGTGTGTGAAGACAAGAAAAGCAATATGTGATAGCAAGAGTTTTGCAGAGATTGGTGAGAAGTCGAAATTCACATCCAACATTCGTTTGGATGTAAATAATTTTGGAATTAAAAAATCTTTCAGCAAATGTAATGAAAGATGTAAAAACATTAAGCACATCGGATTTATTTTTAATTGAAAAGATCCATGTAAATCTAGTAAAATGATCCACTATTGATAGATAATATTTAAAATCATTTCTGAAAATAAAAGGGGTCGGGCCCCATACATCAGCCCATAAGATGTCTAATGGCTTAATAGATTTAGTAGAGCCCATTGAAAAAGGTACTAATGGGCCTTGGCTAAGGGACATTGAGAACAAACAAAAGAGGGGTTGTGGAAATAAGGCAAACAAGTGGTGCGCATGACTCTAGCCACGATTTCAAGAGATGGATGGCCAAGTCTTTGATGCCAACAACTTAGGGAAGCTTTTTCGCCAATATGGACCAACGAAGATGTAGGTTGTAGAAAGGATGGAAAGTGAGAAAGGCCATCACGCGTTGGACCGCTGATGAGGAGCGTCCAGGTCATCCTTCACCAAAAAAAAAAGTTGCATGGAATTCAAAAAAACAAGAATTATCAAAACAGAATTGCAAACCAAAAACCAGATATGGAAGGCACATGAAGAAGATTATGAAGTTTAAATGAGGATGAGTTAAGAGAAAGGGAAGAATCACCAATGTTCTGAATAGGTAGACCAGTTCCATTGCCAACTCGCATATGTTCAGTGCCACTAGATGGCTCGGATGAAAGGTTTAAGTGGGATAGATCATGGGTGATATGGTGAGTAGCTGCGCTGTTTGGGTACCAGGTGGAGTCGGGTATGGCTGAGGGTGAGGTATAGTTTACAGAAAATGAGCGAGAGGGGTCATACTAGTATGCATGATCAAACCTAAAATGACACTGAAAAGCAACATGCCTTGGTTTGTTGCAAATCTGATAGGTTGGGCGGTTGGATTGAGTATCTTGGGAGTGAAAATTTGGATTGTAAGTTTGAAGAGAACCTTCCTCTGTTGGAGGGGAACTTGCCTCGTCCTCGGCCATGACGACCTCCACGATAGGAACCCCTTCCTTGTTGGTTACGGTGGTGGCTTGAGCTAAAATTGACCAATGGTTTAAAAGAAGGTGGAAGAGTTGTGCTTCGAGCTAAATGACTCAAACGGCTTTCATGAATAAGAAGTAGATGATAGAGCTCATGGGAGGTCATAGGGTCAGCTCTGGTGGTAACAGAGGTGACAAAGTTTTCATAGTTGGAACCAAGACCATTTAGGAGATATGTAACAAAATCTTTTTTAGAAAGAGGGCTTCCTGTGGCAGCAAGGGTTTCCACAAGCATTTTTACTTTGCTAAAGTACTCGGAAATGGATTGATCTCCACGACTCAAATTTGTAAGTTGAAAACAAATTTGAAATTTATTGGCTTGAGAATGGGAACTAAACATTGATTCAAGAGAGACCCAAAGTTCTCGTGATGTTCTTGCAGAAATGACATGACCAATGAGTGATTCGGTTAATGATGAAAATAGAATGCTTAAAATGAATTGATTAGTTTGCTGCCATGAAAGATAGGCATGATTGATTTTTGGAGTAGTATCGGTTTTAGAGGTAAGCATTTTGGGTGGAGGAAGCTGTGTTCTATCAACGTAGGAGTAGAGATTTTGGCCTCTTAGATAAGTAGAAATTTGCACTTTCCAAAGCAGATAATTTTTAAAGGTGAGTTTGAGGGTAACTAGATGGGAAAAGGAAGAAGGGATGGAGATAGGAGATGAGGACGAGCTTTCAACCATGGTGAAGACAGAGAGAGAAAGAAAAAAAAGGATCAGAGAGACTGCTAGTCTAGCAGCTCTGATACTAGGGGGCGGATTATCCCGTCCTGCAGATGCAGGGGGCGGGGGCAGGATAGGGGTGACCCTCGCCCGGCAAATCCCCCGCCTCACCCCATATTTCATTATATATTATATATATTAATTATATATAACTATATATATATTTAGAAAAAAATAACCCAGGCATCGTTTCATGCCTAGGTTAAAATCTTCAACTAACCCCCTAGTGAGCTTAGCCCTTCTACTTGAATCTCTCTCTCTGTCTCTCTGCATCTCTGTCGTCGTCACCGTCACCATAGCCCGTGACTCCATCTTCATCTCCGTCACAGAAAGTAAGAAATCCTAAATTTCAGATTTAATTTTTTGTGATTTATATTTTATAGAATGGAGATTGGAGGAAGGATGGAGTTTAACTGGAGATGGAGGATGAGATTTTGTGAATTATGTGTTGTGGAGACTTGATTGTCCATGTGATTTGAACTTTGAATCGTTGAAACTTGATCATTGATATCTGATGAATCTGTCCAGTGTCCCGTTCATGTGTTTTTGATTTTTTTTTTTTATTTGTATTACATAATGTGTGTGAATGATGAGTTGATTTGTATCTATTAATTCGGATTGGAACCCTAAATTAATTTAGGGCTCCAATCCAAAACCCTAAAATAATTTAGGGGTTTTGGAATTATGTTAGAGTTTTGGATTGTAACCCTAAATTAATTTAGGGTCCCAATCTGAATTTATTTGGTAATTGTATGCTCCATGTTCATTTAGTCAATTAATTTAGGATTCCAATCCAATTTGCATCTTATATTAGTAATTGTATACTACATGTTTGTTTTCTTTTTACATTAATATAACGTACCTTGGCTAGACTACTTTATATGCAAGTACATGATTATACAAAATGTGTTTAGCTTTTTAAAGTTTTTTTTTTATGTTTGATGTTTTTTAATTTGGGTATTTCATTTTTTTTATGTCTGGTGTTTTTTAATTTGGGTATTTCATTTTTTTTATGTTTGATGTTTGATGTTTGATCATTAATGTTTGATCTTCCAACTTCCAATATATATGATATAGCTTGGACGTTAATTGTTTGGCATATTGCTATGTTTGCTATAATTTCAGATTTCTTATTTGCTTGAGTTCATAGATGTGCCAGCAGATTCTAATGTGAACTGTCCTTTCCAGGCTGAGAGTACCCCTACACCTACACCTACCCCTCCTACTCATACTCCTACCTACC
>QEOT01002545.1:70550-100318 GCA_003123785.1 Pterocarya stenoptera
CGAAAAGTTAAATTTAAATTCTTGAGTATATGAGATAATGAATTGCAAGAAGTTATAACACTCAGAGAACAAAAAAAGGCAGGTCAGCATCTATATCACTTTGCAATTCAAGATTTGGGAAGCCAAATTAATTACTTGGAGCCATGGCCAGCTGTCTTTGCTGAATTTCTGATGAAGGCATACATATGTCCTATACTTGAAAATCACATGCTCACAAATAAGTTAATACACCGCATATCTCTTCCATTGCGCACAAAATTAATGAGCCTCATCTAGTACAAAGTAATCCATCTAAGTCATCTGAATGATACGCAGGTTTGGACTAATGATTATTTTTTCTTGTTTTGGTCCTCATAGCTAGAGATTGGAGCAATCATAACAGAACATCTAGAAAAATATATATATTTTATGATCAGTACAACATCACAAAAAAATAACTCATTCAGAAAGGCAGTGGCAATGGCGGGAGATGGGGATAAGGGGCTTCGATTAAAATGATTATGTATACCATTTGCGGGGTTCTTTAAGACAAGACAACATATGACACAATGTTTGGGAGCATTTGCTCGAGTACTGTGCTTAATATCAATAACTAGATTGGTTGAACCATAATGTGGTTCAAGATATCATCTACGACTACTGTAAATATAAGGGAAAAAAGACAAGGAAATAATGGAAGAGCAACCAGACCATATCATAATCTTTTGTCAAAATGGATTGGCTGTAAAACACGACGTCAAAATCTTCATTGTGAGAGAGAGAGAGAGACCCACACACACACACAAAATAGCATATGAGAACTTTAGATTTACCTCCAGTGTTTCAAAGGACCTTAGAAGGTATTCGACTTCTGAATCAAAATTGGCAATGTAGAGCATCGCATCCACCCTTTTAAATGCAAATGGTATGTCAAGCAGAGCCTTGAGAAATTTCTCAGCTGGGCCTAGCTTAAAGGGTGATTCATCTTTAAACTCCTTTAGTTTACGTTCTTCCTCTTTCGTAGGAGCCATCTTTAATAAACTTTCAAGAAGTTCTGAACCCAATGTATCAGAGTTGCCTGCTTTCAGGTAGACAGGTTTCAAATATTCAGAATTCCAGTTGGTTAGGTGATTAACGGTTATAAATTACAAATATATGAGAGAGAGGGGGGTGGGAGAGAGAGGAGGGTGGGGGGAATAAACAGATCAATGTAGTCATGCTAACAACATTGAGACAGGAGACAGGGCACAATAACACTAACAATGCCTGATAGGATTATTCATTAAAAAAAATACACAATGCCTGATAAGATATGAATGAAATGCGGTGAGACATGACAGAAAGGGGAAACATATTCAACTCCTTGCAACCAAAAACCTGCAATTTCTGTAAAATGAAAATGAGGGGTGTTGGAACCATCAAACCTAGCACCACGAACAGGGGGCCTCTTTTGCAGCCTTCTCAGAAGAACTTGAGGCTTTTAACCAACAACCATTTACACCATAATAATCTGGTTTTACCTCCTCAGACGAACTATGCTACCAGCATTAACTACAGAGTTAAAAAGATTAACACTCCAATGCAATTTTTCTACATGTTCCACTGTGATAAGATTTTGGTTTTTACTTGAAAAGTCCAGGAAAAATGTGTGCATCCAGGCAGTGCAGTAAGAACAAGACCAAAGTTACTGTTTTTAAATTGGCAGGTCAGTACGGAAGTGAAACAAACTCGAACCAAAAGCATTGACTTTAAACTATCAAAACAGAGTACATTCCGAAGATCTGCTGTCCTCAAGCCTGAGATGGTTTTGGACGCCTCATATATAAGCTCATGCAGTAGGTAGACAGAAATTACATTCGGTATTGCCAACAAAAGTGCGAAATCAGGAATAACTTGCTGTAAAAACTTCCATTCTTCCTCCTTATTATGGTAATGCACATCATAGTTACTAAATGAAATTCACGCAAGCCTGCATGATTCGATCGATTACCTTCCGAAAGGGCTTCACAGACTTCCTCGATGGTCACATTTAGTGCCCTCAACAGAATCGCAATATTCTGAGACTTCTTTGGATCAAGCACCCGACTCTCCTGGTTTGGCAAAGGGAGAACCACACGCCGACCACTGTCTTTCAGGGACATATTCGAACTACTATTATTAATCATAAAAAGTGTCTCGATCATTTCCTCGTTCAGTCTGCAACACAAACAAGATCCTACAAACTTAATAGATGACAAAATGACTGTCCTCAAAGAAGCAAAAGCGGCTCCAAGTTATTCGTCTCAGCACTCCTAGATTTTCTTGTTAACTCCGCCATGTAGTTCTAAATCTCTTAAATATTTTTCATTAAATAATTCAAGATTCTGCCCTCTCAGCATTTTCCAATTCTAAAATATCCTAATTTGGACGTCGAGGGGGAAATCCGAATCATTTTGTTCATGGTAACTACGATTTTAAGAAAGCCACAAAGTTATCATAAAAAATCTACTCTGATTAACCAACGAGAGAGCTTTTTTCTAACACACGCAAAAATGAAAAATTTAGAAAGTCATTGTCTTACTGGAAAGAGCTAGATTTCAGCTGATCCCACACCATAGCTCGATCCGAGCTAGCTCTAACCTTATCCCAATGTAAAGGTTTCAATTTCGGCCTCGGAGTCTCCTCATTTCTCTCCCCAGTTCCGTTGCTCTGCAATTGTTCAACTGCGACATTTTGTAATAGAACAGGCCTAGTTGGCGGTACAAGAATCGGAGGCCCTGTATCCAGCTCCCGGTTCGGCCTCTGAGTGGCCGTAGTTTCCCAAAACCTGGGTGGAGGAGGCAGTGGTGGCGGAGGTGGAGGCAGTTTTATCGGAACACTATCAGTTCTCGACGGAGTCCGCTTACTCTGCTCCGAGATATCTGATTTTCTTGTAGGTGAATTCTGGGTATTCCCTGAACCTCTCTCCGATGATGATGATGAAGACCTAGAAGAAGAAAACAATTGCAGCGATCTCATAATCGGCCGAGCAGGAACTGGGGCAAGAGCCGGGAAAGCGATCACGGAATCCGGGGATTTCGATTTCAAGCTTGTGGGACTCAAATTTAATGCTGGGGACGGATAATTAGATACAGAATTCGCTGGGGAAGCTGAATACGAACATGGGTACGATGCAGTTCTCGAATTGAAGCTTCTACTTCCGAAATTCTCACCGTTAAACAATCTTCGAGAGCTCGATCCGGTACGAACCGGACTATCTTTTCCGCCTGAAGAACCTCTCGGAGAAAAGAACTCTTCTTCTTCATCGTTGTCCTCGTTCTCACAAGAACCCAATTCAGCATTTTCATGACTCTGCTTGAAACTGTGCTTTGGAAGCGGCGGAAGCGGCTTGAGCTCCGGCGAACCAAGTTTCTGATATTGGGTCGAGGTCGAGACGCCGGCATTGCTTGAAATCGGTTCGTCCTCGTCATTGATTCCACTGGAATCCGCTAAGGCACCAAGGTAAAGAAACTCGGAGCTGGGGTTTGATGGGCCGGAGCGAGGATGCTTGTGGCTCCCATCGGAGGTGGCTATGTTAGAAGGGTACAACCGAAGGTTGTCCGAGTGAGAGGCTTTGTCTGTGGTGGTAGCGGTGGTTGTTACGTATGTGCTTTTGCGACAGTAGAAGAAAGCGGCGAAGGCGGAGAAGAGAGCGGCGATCAGAAGGGAGACGGATGCAACGATAGCGACGAGGTGACGGTGGGAGATGGAAGAGGAGGAGGGATGGGGGAGGAGAAGCTCGGAGATGTTTGCTGGGAAGGTGGCGAGGGCAATTGGGGAGGGAGGGGGTGGTGGGGAGGGATAGGATGGGAAGAACGGTTTTGGCGGCGTGGAGGATGAAGAGGAAGAGGAAGGGAGTTTTGGTTGAAGTTGTGGCCGTGGTTGCTGTTGGGGAGATGGGGAAGGGGATTGGGTTGGAGGGGAGGAGTCTATAGGAGGGAAGAAAGGCTGGTGGAGGAGGTGGCGACGGTGCTTCCTGTGAGATAAGGTGGAANCGGCATTGTGGTCTTTTGAAGAGCTTAAGGAAGTAAAAGAATGTAGTGTTACTGGTGGGGACTGCTTTGACTATGCGTGCGAGACGGAGAAAACCAACTATGCTTTGATGGGTTATGTTCCAAACAGAGACAGACAGAGAGACTGTTCTCGAAGCCAGTTCAGATAGCCAAGCTTGATTCTTGATGGGTACTTTCCACACACAGACAGATTAACTTAGCTCTAAATAACTGTTGGAGACAAACTTAAATTCTTTGACGGGTGGTATTGCAGAGAAAGAGAGGGAGACACGGGTGTATGTGACAAGAATGGGGTTGAGATATGGAGCTCAGGCTCAAATGGATGGTTGAAGAAAGCGCAGACCGAACCCCCAAAAAGAGTGCAGGGGGAAGGAAGAGAATGAAGCGTCTCGTAGAGAGAGAAAGAGGCTATACATGGTGGGTATGAATGTGTTTAGAAAGCAATGAACAGTAGGAGCAAAGAGAATGGTAGTTCAGAGTACTTCAGACTTCTCAGCAAACCCATGAGCACACTACAGTACTTCCCTTTTTCACCCCTGAGAAGAGATCAACTGTAAACTCACAAGGACGACAACAACGGGAAGCATGAAACCTTGCAGAAAAGAAAGAGAAAAGGAAATCTTGAAGGAGATGTACAGCAGGTTAAAATCTCTGAAACATCAGAGACAGACAGAGAGATATTCATTATTGGGATTTGTATTTCTTTCTCCTTGTGCAAGATTCTTTCTTTCTTACTACAAATTATGTCACCCTAGTGCAGATGAGCTGTTTACACTGTGGAAGGTGAAAGTGAAAGGAATCACAGAGAAACTTTCTCTCGTGCCCTTACGTGTTTGAAAAGTGGTCACTTTCGGTTTGTCCCGGTTCTACTGGTCATAGGCATGGGAATAGGGCTTTGTTGAGGGAGAACTGGCGGGGATTTTGATTTGTTTTGTTCTTGTTTTTCACTCTTCACTTTCACCTTCTTCTTTTTTTTTTTTTTTTTAACAATCCCCGTACGTTTTATATATATATATATTTTTTTTTACTCTTCCTTATTTATTATACTTTTTTATCTATATATTATATAGTTAATAAAAAATCTATATAATATATAATATGAGAATAGTGTTTAAATTTAAAAAATATTATGCATCACTACTATTCACTCTTACATTTCATATTTATAATTTTTACATAAAATATGTGAATATTTTTTATAAGATGTATAAATATTTTTCATAAAATATATAACATAAAATGATAAATAATAATTGATAGATAAGAAATTTTCTTAAAATTTTTCTTCCACTTTGCCAACACGCAGTTAGAGAAAAGAGTTCGTGCGTTGGCTCATTTTTGGTTTTGGGTATATATTCTTCATTCTTAGGTCTTATTTGTTTTCAAATATGAGATTAAAGTTAGAAAGTTAAATAAAATATTATTAGAATATATTTTTTAATATTATATTTATTTTGAGATTTGAAAAAATTGAATTATTTATTTTATTTTGTATGAAGATTTGATAAAATTGTAATGATAGAATATGAGGTTTTCAAAATTTTTAAAGTTTTAAATTTTGATCTTGAAAATAAATAAGACCTTAATTTTTAGAGCATTATATATATATATATTCTTCATTCTTTCTTATCCTGTTGTCGTTTAAAAATTAGAGAGAGAATTAATTTTTAACTTATCCAATTTACTTAAAATCATTTTTAGTCACGTCTTGACTTTTTCTTCTATTTTTTCCCCTCGGCAAGTCACATGTGCTTCGGCCGAGAATTTAGTTTCTAATTATTTTTTCAAATAAACAAGCAATAACCTCATTATTGATTACTTTGAAAAGCAAAGTCTTGCATTGATTACGTCTATATATGAACTTTGTTTTCTATTTTCAAAACTTGAAATTAAAAAATAAATAAATCCACTTCCATAATTCAATGGCTAATTTGTTTTTGTACTCATTAAGTCTTGTCAATTTATCTCTCTTATCAATTTATTAATTAGCAGAAAGCAAAGTTATCGAAATATTGTCACCCATGGATGAGAATCTTCTCGAATATTCATTTGAAATTGGACAACCTTATTTAGAAAAATGGTTATTAGATTCTCAAACCCTTTGTAGCAAATTTTAAAATTTATGTTTAAAATAAATACTACTTATCATTCTCACATTACACACTAATATTTAATTTATTATTTTTATCCTTCTATTTAAACACACATATTTACCTATTAATATGTGGATGTTTAAATAAAAGGAAAAAAAAATAACAAACCACATGTTTATGTGTGACGTATAAGAAGATAATGATAACTAGAATTTTTCTATTTTCAAAATCAAATTATATCACATAAGCCGTATGTGGTGTAAAAATCTTAAAATAATAATATTTTTATAATAATGATAAAAAGAACTTAAATATTTATTGAGTATTTAATGTCACTAAAAAAATCTACATATACAACAATAAACATTGCAATACCCACGTTGGAAGAACATCATCTTCATTTCAAGTGAAATGAATAGCATGCAGTTTATAATCTCTCAAACAATGAATAGTACTTAAATCATTATTTCATATGATCATGATATATGACAAATGAAATTATGAAATATCTAAATTACCGTTTATTTTACACTAACGGATATTATCCATTCATTTGATATGGAGAGAAGTTTTGTCTACCCATCTCACGTGCTATAAAAGGCCCTGCTTACAATACGTACCAGTTTTGAGCAAAAGCTTAAAGTTATGCTTAATTAATAATGGATTAAATCCATTGTCTGGACCATCTATTTTTCTCACCAGCCAAACACGTACAAAGGTGGTCAATTTTGCTCGATCGCATCCACAAATCCTCACATGTAAATAATTGGATGATATTGTGCAAACCTCCAAGCAATGAGCTTTTGAAAACAACAATTCACAGATGAAGAAGTTTCACGACACTTAACAACAACATGATCTAAAAAGTAGTTGGAGGATTGTTGTTGCTTTGAATGGCGGTTGGTTTTAACCGGAAGTTCACTTCATGTATGCATATAATATATATATATATAAAAATAATTTGCATTATATGAAAGAAGTCCCCATCAAAGGACACTTAATTGGTTGATGATCTCTTCTTTAATTAATATGTACCAAAATGATGGGATAAATGATTGCCCTAATCGAACACATGCAACTAACAATATATATGCATTAATGTACAGTCAACAATATTATACATACGATCCAACTTCAGGCATTCTCACTTCGTATGTACGTAAGTACGCTCGATCGTAACAATTTGGTCCAAATATCTCCTGATGAGTACCTCAATATACATATAGGTGCATGATTACTTCCATTGTGATTATGAGATGCATAATATATATTAACCACCTTACTTTGATCATCACATGATTGTTTAGTTGGCTGATCGAAGGTTCAATGCGATGGAATAAATAATGGTCGTGGTCCAATATTTTCCATGTCTGAAGCTCTTTTTTGAGGAGAATGGGGTAGTTGCTACTTGCCGTGACATCCACCAGAAAAACACGTTCTTCACCAAAAACATAAAAGCAAAACACGAGAAAAAACGTGCGGAGGAACCGATGAAGGACCAAAATTCTAACACGTACTACCGTTTTTTTTCGTATAATTCGAATAAGTTGTGTTGGATATAAATCCATAAGTTATGTCTATTTTTTTCAGAATAATAGTGGGTATATTTTAAAAGAAGTAATTTTTTATGTCAGGTTTATTCTTTTCTTTTTTTCAAAGAAAGTAAGCATAGTTTACACCTTAAAATTGCAGCCATCATTTCTCAACTATAACTTGCAGTTTTTTTTTTTTTTTTTTGAAAAATGATATTTCCAATCATGCAAATGCTGCACACTTATTTTTAAAATAAATAAATAAAAGATTTATATTAAAAAAATTAATTTCTTAATAAAAAATATCTTTCTTTTTTAAAAATAGTGTGGAGCACTTGTGCGTAACGTATAACTGGTCTGGTCTGGTTTGTTTACATCAAACCAATCATCTTATCTCATATAATCATTATAATTTTTTTAAATTCTTATATAAAATATAATAAATAATTTAATTTTTTTAATAATAATTTAATTTTTTTAATATTAAAATAAAATTATATTAAAAAATTATATTTTAATAATATTTTATTTAACTTTCTCATATATATATNTCATCTCATCTCAATCATTACAACTTTTTCAAATCCTCATACAAAAATATAATAAACAATTCAATTTTTTTAAATTTTAATATAAAAATAATACTAAAAAATATATTCTATTAATATTTTATTCAACTACTATTCAAAACATCTCATCTCATCTGTGTATCCAAGCGGGGCCATGTCTTTTTCCCGTTTTGGACTCCGTTCGTTTCCCGAGTGGTTTTTTTAAAATTATTTTTTAGTTTTCTTTTTTTACTGAATGATTAAGAAAATTTTATTTTATTGTGAATTTTTTTTTAAAAAAAATATTTAAAAGTGTTAAAAAATTATGTAAATTTTTTTTAAAATCTTAAAAGTTTTTTTTCACATCATTTTTTTAATACTGTTAAATATTTTTTTAAAAAAGAAAAAAATTCACAATATTATTAAACAAAATTTTCTTAACCACTAAATAAATAAAAAACTAAAAAATTTTAAAAAAAAATCAATCAGAAACTAATAGGAGCTCAAAACGGATTCTTTATCATTTTCCATTCCTCAATTTCTTTGCTTGGTGTACTCTTAGTGTAAATTGTATTTTTTTAAAAAAAAATTTTTAAATATTTTTAAAAAATTAAAAAAATATCAATACTTTAATAGTTAATTTTTTAATTATTAAGTAAAAAATAAATAAATATATAAACGACAAGAAACAAAATGAAGATGCGAATTAGCATTATTCTGTATATATAATTTCCGAACGATGGCTTCGTTATCCAATGCTTGATTCTCGTGGGTATTGGCCCAACATGTCAGGCATGGCGCCGGCCACAAAGGTTGACTTGCAACCAGCCATTTTCACACATGTACTCGCCTGGCTATCTCGCCTGGCTATCTGCTTCTTGATTTCCTTTCCATTTTTCCAGTGTACTGTTTTGTTAAGTTGTTCCTCTTTTTTACCACCTAGAAGGTTGGTGAGTCCAGAAAAAACTTGAGCATGATCAGCTGGATCGGGTCGGTTTATGAGCTAATGCCGGATCCAACTTGTTGCGGATGTTTTTCATATTTCTCATAAAGAGTAATTCGCAGCCTGCAATAAGAGAATGGAAAGCGCATGCATGACTCGGTGTGGTGAGGGTCGATACTTCTAATATTTAACTTAGTAATTGTGAAAATATGTGTTGTATTTGTTTTTTTATCCAATGCTCGATTCTCTTAGGTGATGTTTGGATAGTGAGCTGAAATGAGTTGAATAAAATATTGTTAGAATATTATTTTTTAATATTATTATTGTTTTAATATTTAAAAAAGTTAAATTATTTATTATATTTTGTATGAAAACTTGAACAAATTGTAATTATTATATGAGATGAAATACTTTTTATATCCAAACCTAATCTTAAGAAAATATTTGACCTAGCACAACCTAACTGGTCGAATTGCAACCTTGTGATCAGCTGCTAGCTAACAACATAGAGAATCGGTTTTCATTCTCACATAATTAACTTGGACTAATCTAATTTTAAATTGAGTCTAACATCTAAATACTCATCTCTCAAATCATTAAACTCATCTCAACTCAAAACCTCTTTACACGTGAACCTATAATATTTTTCAATTTAATATTTATTTACACGTGGGACTCAAAACTTTTTTTAACTTCTCATAAATATATCTAAACTTATATTAACATCCAAGCACATCTAAACTCATATTAGGAAATCTCCACAAAACTTATTCTACCATTTCAACTTATTATTATTTATAAAAAACTAATATCATCTCAAATCAAATCAACATCCAAACAGAAATGCTGCCAAAGTAAAAGTTAGATGAGCTGGCTTATGGCTTAATTGATGTAATGGAACAAAATGATGAGCCAAAAGATGCGATAATTATATATAGATAATATATAAACTGTTGCGATGAAAATTTATGATCATACAATTTAATATATAGTTTTCAATCAACTTCATATGAGAAGTGCTAAGCCACAAAAAAATTATATAAAACTAAACTCACAAGTTGACATAACTTTATATAATATATTAAATTTATTTTACAATAAAAAATAGATTTACAATTTAACATATCATATCAAGTCACATTAACTTATAAATTTATTTTTATGAGCCCACTTTGTGTCTATAATATTTCTCATTTTATATATACAAGCTCCACTTTACAAGTATTTTGCGTACTAGGGTACGTACGAATCTCATGCAGCATCATTAAAAGTACAGAAATGCTAGGGACAATCGCCCTACATCCCTGCCGCGAAACCGGATGATGCAGCAGCTGCCACGTCAGTAGATAAAAAGAAAAGAAAAAAAAAAAGAAGAGAAGAGAAGAAGAAGAAGACGAAGAAGAAGAAAGTAGGGGAAACATCATGTACGCGAAAAGAGGGAAAATCAAAACAAAAAACAAAGAATGTGCAACTCAAGCTGAAAAAAAATAAAGAAGCCAACAAGAAACACAGTACTCATGCGGAAGCAAAGGAAAATAAAAGAGATGGAAGCCAAATGCATGCTGGAGAGAACCGAAACAAATAAATAAAAAAAAGAAAGAAAGTATTCACTGGGAGAAAGATGTGGAGCTTGATTTCGGTTTTGAATATTAAAAAAAAAATGAGAAGAAGTAGCAGAGCGCGGGACCATTCATCTTGATGCAGAAAATTAAATGCAGGGATTTTCGGCTAGATGCAAAACTTGGAAGGTAAACTCAAGATTTTGCGAAGATAGAGATGGAGAAGGGTAGATGGAGAAGATCAGAGGAGAAGCCAGCGAAGTGGAGGTGAAAGAATAAAAACGACGACATTGCACATTTCGATCCCTATCTCTCTCGACCAAGTAGCAAACGACAACGTTTTATTTAAGAAGCCACGTAGGACGCGATGCCGCGAGGGTTCCCCTGCGCGGTTGTGAGTAGCATTTTTGTTAAAAGTATTATATTACTTAAGATATTATTTATTTTCCAAAGTTAACAAATTGTCTCTTTTGTTGTCCAGTGCGGAGAGACATGAGCAAGCTAGCGTATAAATTGTCTCGCATGGGAATTATTATTCCTCTAACAAAAACATCATAGTTTTAATTTTGGAGCGAGCATGCAGTACATATTCTGCCAGTCAGGCAACAATATATTTTCGTGCTGTTTGGTCGACTTGATTTTACAAGAAATTATGCTACGATAGTGAAAGGTTTTGATCTCGTCTCGTCTTATCTTATTATTATAATTTTTTCAAATTTTTATATAAAATATAATAAACAATTCAAATTTTTCAAATTTCATAATAATAATAATATTAAAAAATAATATTGTAATAATATTTTATTTAACTTTTATTTAAAATTATTTTATCTCATCTTACCGTCCAAAGTGCACTTATATGTTTTTTTTAAGGCAAACTTCTATAAATCAAAACAAAAAAAAAAAAAAAATCATGCCTTTCTAATGTTATCTCACAATTCACATCACAAGGGATGATGGCACCATCACTTGCTATACACATACATGATACATACATACATACGTACATACATATACATACATAGTTTTATGAAAACTTCTACTTATATTTTGGAGGGATGAAGATGTGATCATTGAGAAGCAAAGAAATTAAGCCTGATCATCATCACATGCATGCAATATCCAGAATCTATCATAACTCGGCCTTCATCATAACATGATAATGATAAAAACAGTTCTTATTGATCATGATGCCACACGTACGGTCCGATCGATTATCGAATAGTCGCGAAAATGGCTGTATTTTTCCACCCATGCACTAGCTAGCCAGGTTAAAGACGTTGCAAATTTATGTGATGTAAAATCATGTACGTACTAGTGTCGATTCAAGTGCATGCGATTTTAAAACATAACGTGAAAGCAACATTACATCACTAAATAATTGCTACTCGTCATTATTATTTAAATCATAAAAAGTTAAATATCTTCTAAGTGGTGCACATTAAACATTAATGTGGGGTCCAAGAAATTTAAATTAATAAAGATAGCATTTCAAAGATCATGTCATGGCCGGGGATTTGCCGTTGCGTAGAACGACAAAAATAACGTCGACGGTGACCAATGGTTGGAGCAATTTTATCCTTTTGGGTCTGAATTGAATTGGGTGAGGGCTAGCTAGCTTTTGGGGTACTTAAAAAAACGAAAAGAAAAACATTCTGTAAACTTCAATTATTCAGACAGGATTTTGGATCAAAAGTGGTCAGTGTTTTAATTGTCGTGACCATTGTGGCCCGTGGAATGGCGCACCAACTTTTATGTACTATATAGTCAGGGAGATATATTATATATAGGCAAATGTGACGCACTTGAATATGTGCTTAACCTTGACTAGCTAGAGCTAAATAAATACTAATGTGATTAAAGATCAGACTTTAAAGATTTACGTAGTATATACGTAAGATATAGTTTTAAGGTGCGTAAATTTTGTACACTCTATTTAAAAAATAATGGAGACCACTATTAAAAATTGAGTTTTTTTTTTAATGTAAATATTAGATTTATCTACTTTTTTTTTTTTAAGTGAATGTACGGAATTTATATGATTGTATTTTTTTTTACATCTATATTTGTGATTTAGTGTTAATGCCTTTATTCACTCAAATACTTAACTTGTCATAAACCCAAAAGAAAAAAAAAAAAAAAAACAACAATATAAGAAGTGGGATTTATAACTTGACATAAATAATCCTCACTGATTGGCAGGTGTACGACCATTTTTTTTTTACTTTATTATATATTAGTCACTATTTACCTCCACACTCCACACTTAACAATTTTTTTCATAAGAGGTAGAGTGTGGAATAATGAATAGTGACTGATAAAAAGATTAATTCATTTTTTTTATTACTTCTATAGAACTTATTTTCTGCATCAAGATCCTTCAAATTCTTATCAGACATATGAAGTTTTTAAGGGATGGAATAATAAAATCATTTATTAATATCTTGTAAATTTTTTTAAAAATAATTAAATACTCGATGCGTGGATATATCTCTCTTCACTTGAGCCACTTAAATTCAAGCAAGAATTTGAGGAGATTTTTCATCCATCCAAACAACAACACTGTTACAACAATTTTTCCTACCAAAAAATATTACTCCTATCGAGGTTTGTACCATTGACAGCTACTTCTACAAGCAACACAAATTCTTTTGTCTCGAAATAAAATATATTTTATTAAAACATATTTCATATCTTTTAATGCTTGATGCGGTTGAGAATCTTTAATCAATTGGGGGAGGCAAAAAGAAATCACGACTATTATCTCTTGCCCATTGCCCAAACCCGTTTATGGGGGAGTTAAAACTAGGCCCATATTTGTTGCCCTAAAACGAGTAAATTGTGTTTATGTGGGCTTAAGGCCTGTCCTCCATAATTTTGCAAGTAAATAAATGTCGGAATTTTTAATTATTATTTTTATTTAAATGGTTTCAAATCATAAATTGCAGTATATTTATTAAATGGAATTCAAAAGATAAATGCTATTATGCCGTTCTAGCTATACCATTCACTTTACTTTATTGATGCGGCATCGCCACATGGTTTATCAATAAAATAAATAAACATAAAAAGATAGAGGAAACTTAGAGTTTAGTCTTTCTATTTTTATATTTTTGGATACTTTTTATCTTAAATAATTTAATAAATCATGTGGCACCAAGTGGTGGCCTCATATTAATGAGGCATAGTAAGCGATATAATTGGGATGGTATAATAACTGTTCTCAATTCATAAACTAACATTTATTGAAATGGTATATCAAATTTATTTTATTATAAAAAACTTTTATAATCTAATATAATGCCATTAAAATATATCAATTTATTAGATCTTTTTGTAAGTTAGGCATTTCCCTTATTTAAATAACAAACTAAATTAATTGAGATAAATTATAAAAGAGAAATGATATTTGTAATTTTAGGAGATGTGCAGTGCATTTTATTTGAAAAAAAAAAAGAGTTTCCAGTTAAAAAAAGTGAATCACAAAATTATCAATTTTTTTTTAAAAAAAAATTTCATATGTAGTTACTTTTGCATACTCTTGTACGTTTTATTAATGTGATTGACTGTATCACTTTATTTTAATATAAAATAATTATTTTAACCAATCACATCAGTAGAGTGTGTAATAAATATGCAAAATTGACTGTATTTAAATTAAATTTTAAATATTATAAATTAAATCATATCGACTTTCAAATAAAACTACTCCCAAGTATATCCATATCTTCGTCTTTATTTTCATAATCTCCTACACCGAACAAGTTTAGCCATGACTGTTGTTGTCTCGTTTTAGAAAAACTCTATATGCAGTCGATGAGTGCAGTCGGGACGCAAACGTCTGACAACTTGGTCCCACTTTCTTCTTTTCTTACTCCCTATTTCTCTCCCCTTCTTTTTCCTAACCAAATGGCCTATTCTTTCTCTCACCCACTCTCACTGAATGCACTCCTACTTTCTCTCTCTGAAGTTTTCTGTATTTTGTGCTAGCAATAAGTACTTCATGCAACTAAGGAACCTGATCTTGAGGGAGACGCATTCCACAGATCCACTGCTGTCCACAAACCACAACTAGTGACAACTCAAGCCTCCTCCTAGTCATCAGCACAACCTTACTTCATCCACTCAGCAATGGTATGATTTACTCAGACTTAAAACCAAAAAAAAAAAGCAAGAGAGAGAGAGAAGATAACCACTTCAGAATCAAGAGCTATGGAGATTAAGTGGTTGGATGAGAGAAGCGAGAAAGAGAAAGATGGTCGTGAGGTTGGCATGGAAGAGCATTGCTTGGTGCTTGCTCCTTTCTTTTGCTCAATGGATCTTCCGTAGGTGGTGGTGGTGGTATTACTGTCGTTGGTATTTGAAACTCCTATTATTTAAAATGGTCCAAGCTTATTTGATTTAGGGGGTATTTCCACCTAAGAGATGCTTTTTGTTCGTTTGTACAAACAAACTCAAAACTTTAAAACTAAAAGGATCTTCCATTGGTTATCTAAAGGATCTTCAATCTCTCAATTCATCTCCCACTATTAGTTGTCTGACAAATTCCATAGGGCTAGAAGTCTAGACTGCTTGAAAATTTAATAAACACCTTTAATTCACCTTTAGCTTTTTTCTTTGAATAAAAACCTCCTAGATGATGCCAATGGCCATGGGCCATCATCTTCCCCCACCGCATTCAAGAAACAGTAAAGTATAAACTCACCCAATCAAGAAATCATGACATAGAAGGAAGGAAAAAAAATGATTTACCATAAATGTTGTAGAAATCACCCAGTAGAAATCTTGGACAAAAAACACAGAATTAGCTTAGACAAAATAATTGAAGAAAGCTATATTCCAAAAAACAAACAAGGAAAAATAGAGAAAGACGTACGAGAAAAAGAAGAAACGGAAGAAGAAAAAGAAAGAGAGAGGTTTGCTTTTGTTTTTTTTTTGTTTTTTTTTAAATTCAACATAAACTCTCACGTACAACCCAATTACCTCCCGCTTGTACATCCCATTTGTACCTAGCAAAACTGCTCGATTTAACCCACACAATTCTGCTATAGGTACTCAGGGTTGGGTACCTTTTGAGAAATCGACTGACATCAGCCGATATTATAAAAAAATAAAAAGAAAAGCAAAATCGATTTCTTTCAAAAGTAAATCAAACCCATCCCAAATGGGTCCTGGCTGAAAGCGAAAATCAACTAGCATCAAAATAGAAATCAAACTTGATCATCCCAACGCCAAAGCAGCTAGCAAAAAGCTAGCCCCAAAATCAGTCTCATAAATCAAACTCATCCCAGAAGAAAAACAGCTAGCGTTGTCAAATGCCTAGTTGAAAAAAGGTTGAAAAAAATCAAAACAGAATGGGAGAATCTGAGCCAGTGGTCGATTTCTGAAAGAGAGAGTGCCATTGTGGGTATGAGCATTCTTTGTTCCTTTGTTTTATGCAGTTTTTGTTTCCATCTTCCTATAAGATTTGGCTTCTTGTAATGAAATGTTATTCCTTTTTGTAAGTAAAATGGAAGGAATCCAAGCCTTTGGCCACCACTTGTGCATAGGAAAAAAAAAGAACAGAAAGAGAGAGAGAGATTAAATTCTTGTGCATTGTAATAGAAAGTAGGGCTTTTTTGTTTGATTATGAACATTTTTTCACAAAATCGGTTTTGCAATGAATAGCTTGGTTTTGCAGTTCCTCTGGAATCGAATTCACTTTGTCTTGGTTGTGTCTCTCACTTTGTGTGCATGTGGGTGCGTGAGAGAGAGAGAGAGAGAGAGCGTGTGTCAGTATGCTTCCATGCTTGTGGTTGTGTGTGAGTGCGTAAGTGGATGCCTTTGTGTGTGCATGCACATGGGTGTGTGTGTGTGGTGTGCGTGTATGTGCATTCAAGTTTGTGTGTATGTGTTTGTGTGCATGTGTGTATGTGGATGCATGTTTGTGCATGTGGGTGTGCGTGTGTGTATGTGTCTGGTGTGGGTGTGTGTTTGTGTTTTGAGTGTGTGTTTGTATTTGTATTTTGGGTGTGTATAGGGGTGTGTGTTTGTGTGTATGTGCATATAAGTTTGTGTGTGTGTGAGTGCACATGTGTGTATGAGTGGACATGTGCGTGTGTGTGTGTCCGTGTGTGGGTATGTGTGTGTGTGGTGTGGGTGTGTTTGTGGGGAAGTGCGCCTGTATGTGCGGCGTGTGCCATTGTGTGTGGGTGTGTGTATTTGTGTACATGTCGATTTGGGTGTGTCATTTTGCATGTGGGCATGTATGTGTGAGTGCGTGTATGTGCGCATGTGGGTTGTGTGTGTGTGTGTGTGTGTGAGAGAGAGAGAGAGAGAGAGAGAGTGTGTGTGTGTGTGTGTGTATTTGGGTGGGTGAATGCACACATGGGCATGTGTGTGGGTGAGTGCGCGTGTGAGTACACATATGTGGAAGGGAAATATGCTTAACTGGGAGTTGACGGCGGGGATCTAGTTGGGCCCTAGCATGCCTAGGATTTACCTCGTTCGCTCGACTTGGCCTATATATACATATATATTTAGAAAAAAAGTAAATTTCTTTAATAAAACAGTATAGTTTGGGGACAACAAATAGGTTAATCCCCAAAATGATGTCATTTTATCTTAACATTTATTTTTTAAAAATGAAACGATATCTTTTTGTGAAGTTTCTTAGTTCCAAGTCGCTCCAAAACGAGATCGTTTCTTATTAGCTATTGTTGAAAACTTGAACTCTTCCTCCCCGTAACAACTATCTCTCTTTTCCCCCTTCTCACTCTTTCTGTCTCAATCTCTCTTTGTCCATCGACCTCAATGCCTCAGGCACCCATCGTCTGTCGTTCTCTCTCTCTCTCTTCCTCTTTATCGACCTCGACCTCCCTACTCCAGGTATGTCTCTCTCTTTCTCTCTCTCTCTCTTTCTGCCAGAGTTTGATGTTGGATGATTATGAGTTTGAATACTTCTCTTATTTATCAGTTGGATTAAGCATATATTTTGGCAGTATTTTGGATGGTGTTCTGGTCGTTGCTTTTATGGTGGTTTGGTTGTCGTAAAGGCTAAAATATTGGTGTCGAAGCTTGGGCAAATGGGAACGACTGTCGCGTGGTCCAATCAACCGCGTGACATTTGGTTTAGGTTTGTGTGTGCATGCTTGTATGTGTATGTTTGTGTATATCAACATGCGTGCATGTTTGTGTGTGTATTTGCATGCATGTTTGTATGTGTGAGTGCCCAAGTTTGTGTGTGTGTGGGAGTGCGCACAACGCTTTTTTTTTTGTCTATCAACAGTTGCTTGTATTTGCGTGTGTGTGTGCATTTGGGTGTGTGATTGTATGTGTCGACACGTGTGTGTTTGGGTTTGTGATTGTGCGGGTGGGCATGCATGTGTAAGTGCGCCTGTCGACGAGAGTATGTGAGTGCGCGTGCAGTGTCTATGTGTGAGCACAAGTGCGGGCATGTGAATGCACGTGTGAGTGTGCATATGAGTGAGAGATAGACATGCACACTCAATTGGGAGCTGGGGGCGAGGCTCTGGCTGGGCCTTTGCATGCTCAATGTTTATATATATTTATAAAAAATCAATTTCTTTAATAAAACGGCGTGGGCATTAGCCCCGCTTCTCCCCGCCCCTGCGCGGCGGGGCTGATTACCCTTTCTAGCAGATGCAGGAGGGTGGCCCCACCCTCCCGCATCTGGGTCCACCTTCGGGGGCGGGGGTGGGATGGGGGTGACCCCCACCCTGTATATATATATTATAAAAAAAAAAAAAAAAAAACCTAAGCATGAAACGATGTCGTTTCATGCCTGGGTTTAAAAATATCAAAACCAATCCCCTGGCCCCCCTCCCAATTCCTGAACCTTCTTCGTTCTTACTTCTCCTCTCGCTCTCAGTCTCTCTCTCTCTGAGTTCTCGCACCAGGTCCTTCTCTCTGCATCGCCGTCTCCATCACCATTGTCGTTGCATGACTCTCATCCGGTCCCTCTCTCTTCATCTCTGTCACTGAAGGTCCGAAAGTAAGAAACCCTAAATTCAAAATTTAATTTTTTTGTGATTTATATATTTAATGGAGATCGGAGGAAGGATGAGGTTTACCGAAGATGGAGATGAGATTTTGTGAATTGTATGCTGTGGAGCTTAGACTGTGCATGTGGTTTGAACTTTAAATGACTCCCGTCTGTTTGTTTTTGTTTGCATTATGTAATGTATATGAATCACTGAATCATGATATTATTTGTGCCTAATTAATTCGAGGAGAAAATGAAATGAAATGGGAAATCGAGGATGGGGGTTCTGAAGGGGGTGAACGTAACAGCGCCGTTTGGATTGAAATTAGACCCAAGCGAAGCCATTTTAAGGATGATTAAGTGATAATAATAAATAAATAAAATTTGTGTTGCGTGAAACGACGCAACCCAATTTCAGTATTCAACCAGTAAAAGACTTAAATAGTGCCGTTTAGGTCCAATTTGGTACTAAACAACGCCGTTTCTTCTTTGGCAGATTAGGTATTTTTTAAGTTGTTATTCTTTTATCTTTTTGGCACTTGAATTAATTAAAAAAAATTTAATTAGTAAAATTAAAATAAAGTAAACTATTTAATGTTGACTACTTAATTAACTCATTAAAAAAATAATTAATGATAATTATATTTATGATGTTAATTGGTAATTTGTTACTAATTTAATAGAGTATGTCAATGCTAATTGACATTCATATCAAATTAGTTAATTACATTAATATTTGTAATTGCTTTATACTCACTTGCAAATTGCAACTTAGGTATTTTACAAAAATTTATCTAATAAAAATGTATAGAAATGTATTTTTCAAAATTAATATATATTATAATACTAAATAAGTATAGACTATACCAATACTAATAGTAATACTAATATTATGTACTATACTAATAGTGATATTAATACTATATATAGTTATAGTGACATTAATACTAACTTAGTAAGTTAACTATATTATTATACATATATTATGCTATAACTCTTATAATATATTAATATATACTAATATTATATATTATACTATTATAGTGTTACTACTACATATAGTATATATATATATTATAATGATATAGCGATACTAATACTAAATTATTACTAATACTAATTACTATATACTATACTAATACTGATATTAATACTATATAATAATATATGGTCATAGACTCATAGTAATATAGTCATTAGTTATAATGATATTAATACTATATGTAGTTATAACTTATATAGTCTTATAGACTTATAGACTACAGAGATTTAGTTGTAATTATAGTTATAGTGATTTAGTTTAATTATAATTATATTGACGATATTAATTGTTACTTTTACTAACTTAGAGTATGTTAATGTATTATAATTTATGATAATTCTAAGTTAATGCATAATGAGTATGTATAACTTTTTATATTTTGTATATGAAGCAATAAGCATAAATAATTTAATTATCCATACATCCGTGCATGCTTTATATTTACTTGCAAGTTGCAACTTAGGTCATAGATGTCATACATTAGTTAATTGTGAATTGATAGGTTAATTGATAATATACAATTAATGTAATATTAATTTGTAATTACATATTTAAAATTTTATACTGTAAATTACAATAGGTTAGATGAAAATTACATAATTTATTATACAATTATTATATAAAATAATATATATAAATAAAAGAACATATTTTTCTTATTGGTCTGTTCGGTTTGAGAAACCCCCACTTCGGAACAGGACCAAAAGATTGAAAATCTCCCACTACCTGGATTGAAACCGACTATGACATTTTTCGATCCAGTTCGATCGATTTCACCCCCACCTAGGACCAAGGTGGCCCTCATACAAGAGTTGCAGATAGAATCCCTAACGAGTGTGTGTGAGTGTGCGAGTGGGTGTGTGGGCGCATGCATGTATGTGAGTATGTGGGCCTGTGTCTGTGTGTGTTTGTAAATGCATAGGTGTGCGTGTGTCGGTGGCGGGTGTATTGTTTTTTAGAGCATTAGCATTAATCTTTAAATTTTGATGAAGTTGGCTTTAAAATCATTACATTGGAATTCACCATATACACAAATCTTAAACTTTGAGCTACAAGAAATTCATCTTCATCTTCAAATTTAAAGTTGAACTGGTCATAGCTATTCTGATTATTTTATACTTATTTGAATGTTGCGGACTGGACTGCGTGACTTTGAAGTTGAACTTTATGCTTGTTTATTTTATACTGTTGCTCAAATCACATGAATTGGTAATTTTTCAATCAATTCTCTTTATAAACTTAATATTTTTCTACGTCTCAAATAAATATATTAAGTCTAAAAACTAATTGGGAAACAATAATTTAAGTATTAAATTAAATTATTAATTAATATATGGTTAGTGTAATTGTAAAATATGAAGGAAAAAATTAAAAATATTATTATTACAAAAATAATGTTATATTATTATTTTAATAAATCTAATAGCTAATCCAATATGAGGTTATGGATAGAAATGTTTTAGATTTATGAAAATTATGTACTTTTCATTAAATTTTAAAGATGAATTTGATAAAATCAATATCAATGTTCTTAGTTGTTAGTAAAACTCTCTCGCCATCTCTCTGACCATTATAAAAAATACTTTTATAATCTAATAAAATATATTAATTTATGAAATCCTTTTGCAAGTTAGGCATTTCTCTTATTAAAATAACAGATTAAATGAATTGAAATGAGTTACAAAAGAGAAAAGATATTTATAATTTTAAGAAGATGTGGAAGTTCAGTGTATTTTATTTTTAGAAAAATGAGTTTTCTGTTAAAAATCATGCATCACATATTTATCTATTATTTGCCTACTCTAAATTATTTTATACCATTATTTATTGAAAAATAGAATAATTATATTTAAAAATTTTGATACCACAGTATGGAGGTTTCATATTTAATTTGGAGTAATAAATGGATAATCCTATTATTATTTTTTAATTTAATATTTATTGTCGTCTTCATGTTCATAATCTGCACCGAACGAGTCTAGCCCTGACCACTGGTGTACCCGATTTAACCCACGTTCTCGTGATCTCACCCGACGCAAAAATCTCTGCGTTACAGCCTCACCTTTGTAGCCCTTTGCCCTTTGGAAAGAAAATCTTCTCTAGTCTCAACCAAAGCCAAACTCTTTTTCTCTCTCCTACTAATCCCCCCCACATGTTCTCTTCATCCACACGGGTTCCTGACCGTTAATGCTTTAATCAAATACTCTCCCATATTTTCTCTCATTTTTCTTTCTGGGTTTCTTTCTTTGGTGGAGTTTAATTGCTCGTTTTCTCATCTGGGTCTCTTGAAATGGGCAAAAATCAGGCTTACAAAGCCATGCAGAGAGCCAGGCTGGGCTCCAGCTCTGCTGCGGCTGAGGAGATTGAAGACGGCATGGTTTGTACCCTTTCATACTACCATTCCCTATTGAATTTCTCATTCTTAAATTTCATTCCTTCTTCTTTTTTTATGGCAGTTTGTTAGTTTGTGTTATTCCATTACATTATTGAATTTTGTGCTTATGATTGATTAGATACTTATTGTTTATCGAATAAATCTCTGATTTTAATGGGTAAGCTTTACTTTTATGAAATCTTACAGTAATTTGAGTGGGGCGTCAAAAATTTCCTGCAAAAGATACGAATTTTAAGTTCTTGATCTGAATTGTGACGAGCTACGGAGCAATTCATGGTGGTGCATAGTCTTATCTGACAGATTGAACGTGAGAAGTATTCACCTGTTAATCAACCTGCGCATTGGACTTCTATACATGAATATTGTCCTCTTGGAAAGATAGGAGATTTTAGGATGGCTCTAATAGTGTCCTAAAAGTTGATTTTCTGACAGGGCACGGCCGCCAACTCCACTTCATCTACCACATTGGTGCCCCCCCCTTTTTTTATAAGTACATTGGTGCCCCTATTTTTAGGATACATAGAAGAGTTTATTCTTTATTGGGGATTATATCAAGTTTTAGCTCATTTCCTGAATCTTTGTACTTTATTTTTGAATTCCTCTCTTTCACGATCAAACAATTGTGACTTGTGAGATCTTAAGAAAGTTTGTCTTTCTTTAGATCAGAAAATGTTATACGATAATCCAGTATAAAAGTTTTTGTTGGGTGCTTCTTTTCCTGGAGTGTAACTAATGAGGACAGTCGCAGGTGGATGGTTCATTTCATTCGCCAGAGTGGCATGCTGCTCGTTTGGCCAGTCTTAAAACTTCTCACACTATCACCTGGGAAGAGTTTAAAAAGAAGCAAAAGGTAATTTGTTGAGTATTGCTAATATGCTTATCTTGATCACAAGTGCGCATGAGTTTTCTATGTTTGTTTCTCTACTGCAACTTATTGTGTCCCCCTTTCATGGAACACTCCAGTTGCATTTTGCACAAGTGCGCACACATTTGTGCATGCATGTGTGTTTCTATAGAGGAAAAGTATATATTTATATGGGCACTTGCTCTGATACTCATTCATCAATGTCACAGGTTATCTAGTAACGAAAGAAACATCAAGAATTTATGTCATGCTAGCTTAACGATATTATGCTTTCACAGAACAAAGATTCACAGAAAGCATTCCATCTGTATTTTTCATTTTCTTTCAGTGATGATTTTATATGCCAACTACACTGTGCTTCTGCCCCCTAGGCAATGTGCTAAGAGTTTGATGGAACCATGGATTCCGCCATATTTTTTTAATCTCAATTGTTTATACGAAACCATGTAATAAGACCTCAAGAAACCTGAAATGCTACTTAACTGGTATCATTGCTAGTACATGTTGACATGGGCAAACATTTTAAAATACCTTGTCATAAATATGCAAGTAATCTGATTTTCTTATTTATTTACAAATATCCGTCCCATAATTGTTATCAAGATGTTGTGTGCGTTAACAACAAATTGTCATTGTATATAAGCTGCAATGATGTTGGCTCTGTGTAAACCTTACTGTGGGAGAGTTTTTCTCAAATGAGAATAAAGAATGTTGTTTGGACAAGACAAGGAAAGAACTCGCCATGTGTTTATGGCAGTGGTCCAACAAAGAGACAAAGTACTGGTTTTCTTTTTCCTATTATGAATGACACTGCATTCTACCCTCTATATATTATGTGATAAAAGACCAATATTCTATTACACTTGCCCCAATAAAAGATTTGCATCAACTAAAATGAAGAAAACGTTGTGCATATAAGCAATGAATTGAAGCCACAAGTTTCGAAAGTAAAGTGGCTCAAGGAGGGATGTACAGACAATGCCTTTCTTTTGTTTTCTGGGAAATTTACTTGCAGTAAAATAAGGAATAATCTTGTCATAATTGAGGTCATGGATAATGAGACAAGGATGAGATTAGACTTAGTTTTTGGTGTTTTGGTAAATTAGATGGAAGTGGATCATAGATTATCCATTTTTTAGAGTTCATATTTTAATTTGAGTGGCTGTTTATCTTTGGTTGATGCATTTTCTGTAGGGGAATAGAAGCTCATTGAGGGGGTTGGTTTACTTCCTTGACCATGTTTAATACCTCATTGTGTTCATGAATTTTTTACTCTCTGATTGCATGCCTCCTATGTATGTGCTAATTTTTCCTCTGTTGAATTGTGTGGGAATTTTTACTAGGAAGACGAAATGAAAAAGGGGGAACTGGAAGCAGATAAAGATAGAATGATGAGAGAATACAGAGCTCAACTGGATGCTGAAAGGGCACGCAAACTTGCCCAAGGAAAAAACAACTCCAGTAGTAAATATAATCACAAAAAAGGTATGTGCAATAAAGCATTCTTCTTCCTCCTCCTCTTCTTGTTCTTCTTCTTGAAGGTGATATGTGTCATTGCAGATAACAACAAAGAATTAAAGAAACGAAGCAGCAGAAAGAGAAAGGTGCCTACAATTTATTAAATTGTTTAGCAAATTTATTTAATTTGCTGTGCTAGTCTCCCCGGGAGTTTAGGTTCCATGGGTAAGTCCTAGGGGCTCTGCCATGGGGTGGTTCCCCCATCATAAGAAAAAAATAATTATTAAATTGTTATTACTCAGATTCAACACTTGTACACTCTAGAACAGCTACAAGATCGAGTCTTCACTCTCATTATAAGGCCCCTGGGTGCCCTCCTATTTTGGAACTCCTGCCAAGCCTTTACTCACTTGATATGAGAAAGGTGATGCTAAATCCAATGTTACCTGGCCATTCTTCCTTTGAAATTTTAGACGCATAGGGTAAGCATATCGAAATTCGTTACTATCACAAGGGAACCATCCTTTTTGTGTATAACATCCTGTTGGCATGGCTCTGGTTGGACCAGTGATAGTGATGATCCTGGAGGAAATAAATTTCAAAGCATGAGAGAAGAAACTAATTTTATCAAGAGGAAGAGAGCATTTTATTTTGAGTCAACGGGAACCGATGAATTTGTAATAAGATCAGAAGTGCTGGTGGAACTATGATCAAGAAATTTAGGGATAGTTGGACAGCCATGCGTCAAGAACATGACCAAGGGGTTGGCCCAAGTGGTGAAGGTCTTGGTCTTTGGGTATCACTCCCTTCAAGGTTCAAGATTCAACATCTCATTGGTGCAAACAATCCGTTGGGGCCACACCCTTTGGTGAAAAGCCAGTGATTTAACTAGTTCTGTGTAGGAAAACTTTCGAGGGTGTGGTGCACGGGACTGGAGTTTACTCTGCAGGAGTGGGTCCGAAGGGCCCTGCCTTGGAGAAGTTCCCCGACATAAAAAAAAAAAAAAAAAAAAAGAAGAAGAAGAAGAAGAAGAAGAAGAAGATTATGTTTTGGGTCCTTCAAATCCACACAATAACTCTGTAAACTTAAACTATGGTTTCAAACTTTCAAGTCATGCCAACTCCATGCAAGTTTGGGAGGGCTTGAAGGTACTACTCAAAGAAAAATAAAACTTCAGTTTAGAATATATTGCTTCTAATTGAAAACATAGAAGCTTAGTCGTATAAACCTGACTGCCCGGGTTCAAAACTCCACATTCACACTCTTGGGGCCATCGGACTAGGATAATTTCTCCTTAAATTACCTGAGGTACACTTCTAGGAAATCCCTTACCGAGAGCTTGTGCACCACCAGGATTAGTTAGACACCCGGTGCCAATAAAAAAAAAAAAAAATGAAGAAGCTTAGAATCACAAATACTACAAATAAGATTTTGTTGTTATTTATTTTTCAAATAAAAGACTGTTAGGGATGACATGCCAATATAACTCGGTAATCAAGCAAACTAGAGAGTGGGATAGCATTAAAGCACTCTTGCATTTCAGTTGTTACAGATATTTAAAACTGTGAAATGTGAGCCCCTCATTTGTCAATGCAGCATTCAAGGAGGAGGAGATCTTCTGGCTCTAGCTCCTCAAGTTCATCCTCCGATTCTTCAAGTAGTGATGAAGAGGAGAGAGAACCAAGTAGATCTAAATCAAGTAGATCTAGGTCCAAGAGAACAAAGAAAGAAAAGAAGCACAAGTCAAGAACCAAGCACTCTTGCAGTGATGACGAAGAGGCTGATGGTCCCGTGCCACTTTCTAGATTCTTTGACACTGTGAAGAGCTAACAGCATTGTTGAAGATGCTGCTTTGTACTCGTCAAAGTTATGTCTCTAAAATAGGATATGAATTCGTTCTTTCATAATTAGCTTCTAGCAAATATGGATTGGATTGCTTCTTCCTTCTGGATTGGTGAGCTCTCTGATAATATTGAGTTTCGGATACTAGCTCGTTAGAATTCATCCTGTTAGTTAATCGAACTTTATGACATATACTTTCATGTGAGAATTCCATATAACGTTGAGCAGGAAAATTTGAAGTTGTTATCCTCTCTCAAACAGTCATTGCTTTCTTTGGTTTGTTTAGCCCTGAATCTTTCAAATTTGACGAGACCTACTACTAATCGCGCCTTGTCTCCAAACTGGTTTCAGCATGAAATGGACAACGCCAATCTAATTTTAGCATAAAACACTCTCCGTAAGTTCTGATGAGCAAAGAGTAAAGAAGTTCACAAGCATATCCTAGCTATTGGAAATGGTATTTTACACGTAGCACAAGACAAGGTTAGTATATGAGGTTTCCGTACAGCTCTTGTGCAAATAAACATTGTCCAATTAAGCATAAAATTGGACAAATAAACACTGTCAACAATTTTTTAATTAAATATTTGAAAGCATCGACCATGTTTTTTCATGCAAGAGACTTGAAAACAAGTATAGGGTCAAGGGAAGAAAGGGGGAGTTTTAATTTGGGAGCAGTGCCGCTCAGAGTGCACAGCTTATTGTTACCGCTAGTTAAAAGTTCTTTTTTTTTTCTTCAATTTTTTTATACAAATCAAAACAGATACACACACACAGAAGAGAGAGGAGAGAGAGAGAGAGAGAGAGAGCCGTTGATCAGGAGTTGGCTTTAATCCAATCAATAGAACAACAATAAAGGGTAAACAGCCATGCAGATTCCATTATATTTGTTCCAGTCCCTGAATTCTGCCCAAAGTAAATCAACTCCAGATCCACCCCATTTTGGAATGGAACAATATGTACAGGAAGAAATCAACCACCCGAGTTATATAAACCAGAGAGACCACACTGATCAAATCACGATGACTAAACAAAGCATGACTCCTCATTGTTGCTGATACTCGGGGTTAAATGCAAGAGCCTCCCTATATATCAACTCCTTCATCTGTTCCTCACTCAGTGCATGCTGCTCAAAGTCAAAGCTGAAGGGAGTCATGCACACAGGCTCGTCACTGATGTCATGCAGAGATGTCAAGTAGGGATGAGCCAATGCGTCTTCAACTGTCGGAAATAGGAAATTACATGATGGATTAAATGGCACAAATTAAATGCCCATATAACTCTGTTAAAGCACCAAGCACAAAACTTGATGGATTAAGTTTCTATTATTAAATCCCTGAAAAAGCACAAAACTTAATGGATTAAGTTTTTATTATTAAATCCCTGGAAAAACACAAAACTTGATGGATCTACTATTGAATCATCCGAAAACTAATATGTCAGAAGCTTCTTTCCATCTGTTTCACTATTTGTGGCCCAAGAAAGATGCAATTCAATAAGTGCTCATGGACAAGGTTGTCATGGAAAATTTAGCTGGAAAAACCTTCTTGGGTTGGGATTTTTTTGGGGGGTGGACCATGGCAAAGAATGAGTCCCTTGAATAGGAATTGTAACATTGTGAGTGGCAAGATCACAGCACCAAAATTAAAGGCAGCTTGGCTGAGCTTGGATTGAGAAAGAACCTTGAGCCTTCGTTTCAGAATTATCCCTAAGATTTTTAAGGGGAAAAATATATTTTCAAGTGGGGGGTTACATGAGTTTTTTGGAATAGAAAACCGTGAAACTTCTGGTACAAATATTATGATTAGACTAGCTTTCTCATACAAGGCTTAATAGAAATTAGCTCTCAGTTGATCCAAGTTGAGACTTGTATTGTTATGCAAATAACATTAGGAAACAGAGACTCACCAGTAATCCTCTGTCTGGGATCAAATGTCAACATCTTTTCAACAAGGTCAATAGCTGAAGGATGGACATTAGGAAACTTTTCAGTGAAGGACTGCCGACGGTGAAGAGGACGTTGCCGAATATACCTTTTAGCATTTTCATTCAAGGACCCCAAGTCAGCCTCTGACGGGGTGCCAATCAGCTGCAATATTAAGCATGATTAATATATTTGCTCTGTTTTTTTTGATAAGTAATTAATATATTTGCTCTGTAAGAGCACAAAGATTGGATTTTGCATTTTTGCATAGCCATAGAGAGGAAAATGCTTCATACTTATACGTGCTCAAGTGCATTTATGACGGTATACAGTTAAATAAGGGTGAGGTGGAAGCAGGCCATTAAAATAATGCGGTTGAATAATCCTAAAATCCAATTTCAAAAGTCATCTGCTATTATATTTGGTGCCAAATTTAAGTATGGAAAATAAGCAGGTCTTCTTGAATAAAAAGCAATAAGTATAAGAGACTGTAATTGGAATGACAAATTTCAAATGATCATTTTTTCCCCAGAAAACAAACAGCACAGCAGTATAAACCTGGAAAACTAAAATTACCTCCAACAGCAAACTTAGCTGATGCACGTGATCTCGACCAGGAAACAAGGGCTTTCGATCCATCAACTCCATGAAAATACAACCAACCGACCATACATCAATAGCAGCAGTGTAATCTGAAGAGTTCAATAACAGCTCTGGTGCACGGTACCATCTTGTAACGACATATTCTGTCATAAAATCAGTTTCGGAGGTGACACGAGCTAGTCCAAAATCACATATTTTCAAGTCACAATTGGCATTTAGAAGAAGATTGCTGGGCTTTAAGTCTCTGTGAAGAACATTTGCAGAATGTATGTATTTCAATCCACGGAGGATCTGATATAGGAAATACTGCATAAAACATAGAAAAGTGGTAGTTATTTTAATCTGTGACCATATGATAGCTATGGTGAATTTTGGAAATCATACTAAAAAGCAGAAGATGAAGAAGAGAAAGAAGCACAAAACTTCAAAAGCTGAACAAGCCAAAGCAAAAACTAGAAAGTACAAAAAAATACGGACTTCCACAAGTGATTGCAATTCTAAGTTCAGGCAGAGCGAGTGGACACGCTATATTACATTCACCATCTTGATGAGCAGACACACTACATTACATTCCCCATCTTGATTGAATGCTATATTATTCCATTCAACCACTTTATCTGTGATACCCCATATGATAAGGATAAGGGTAGATGGCGTATGGGATCCCACATTGCTTGAGAATCAAAAGTTCTTGCTCTTTATAAGGTCCTAATGGGGCTCCAATTGTATCATTGACTAGTCCTTTTGGAGTATAGGCCATGTGGTTTGGGTCTTCCATTGGGGCGTTACATTATCATGGGAAAAGAAAGATCCAAGGCTCCACAGCTTTCTAAACAATCCATCTCTATAAGGATAACATCCAACTACTTTAGTTGGTTTAAGTACCACACGTATTAAATCAGAAAAATTTAGTGAAAAATTCTACTCCCATCTCAAGAAGAGAGATTTTAGCCCCCCCCCCCCCCCCCCC
>QEOT01002546.1:284-13644 GCA_003123785.1 Pterocarya stenoptera
AAAAAAAAAAAAAAAAAAAAGCATGAAAGACGGGAAATGATAACGACCCACCAAATTAAGGTCTATTTCGACAACGAAAGTATCTCAATTTATCTTATTTAATGGTTATAATATTTTTAAATTTTTAAATAAAATAAAATACATAATTTATCTTTCTAAATATTAAAATAAAAAAATATTAACAAATAATCTTATTTTAACTGATTTTTTAAACTAAACCAAAATGAGTTTTGATTTGATTTTTCACCGTCACAAGTCGTGGTGTCCATCGGTGGCATCGTTGTGGCCTTAGTGGGTGTTATGCTATTTTACTTATCATCTTAGCTCACATCACACAATATACATATTTTTTTTTCCTCTTACCAAATATATAATATATGGATGATGCGTAGAAGAATTCAATTAGTTTATGAAAAATAAAACCAAATTTTAAAAAAATAATAATTTAAAAACATAAAAATAAGTGTGGTGTGTGGAGATAATCTTCTTTCTTACACAAAGTTTTATTACTCATCATCCCCACACACTATACACCACACTTTTGTTATTTTTTTATTTTTTTAAAATTTTTTCTAATATCTAAAAAAAAGTTCTAATTTTTTCTATAATTTCTCATATATAAAGATATAAAGTATGTATATATATATATATATATAAATATATATATATTCACTAAATTGTTATTCGTTTGTCTCTATAATTTTTTTCACCTTTACTTATAAAGCAAATATATCGCATTTTTTGGCTGATTTTTTTAGAGGATTATATTTTAAGAATCCATCGCTTTGATACTTTACCTTGAATTATTATTTGAAAATTGTATAAATATTTTCGTCCATTAACATTTTTTTAAAACTCGAATTACGTTTCACATTATTTAAAAAAACATGTTTGACGGAAAGCATCAAAATGATACTTTACCTCAAACGTATTTTTTAGCTTATTTGAGATTAAAAGTACTTTAATATGTAATACCTAAACAGCTAAATTTTTTTCTTAAAATTTTTTTAAGACTATTTAAACACTTTTTAAGTTTCCTACCGCATCTGCAAACAATCCCTCTAGAGATCCGTTAGGAAAGTTCTTAGAAAAAAGAAACTCATAAACGTAATCATCATTCCTAGCTAGCTGGAGTAATGATGCAGGACGTAGGCAACGTCAACTTGGCAACAACGGGACACGTTCTTTGATTACATGATTTTCGGCACCAATAAGGAAACTCCAGCCACGCTGCAGAAGCCACACCAAATTCTGTTTCCAAGTTTATATTGCAATCGTTTCCTTTTTGAATGTTTTTCCATTTCAGTCATTTGATTTCCTTAATAAGTTCCTATATATTCAAAGGCAATTGTGTGGGAAGAGGTTAATGAATTATTGAATAAAACGTGTGGAAAGAAAGCTAGTTCTTGTTGCAAATTGTATCGGTTTGGAAGACACAGCTCTTCCGTTTATTATCTTTGTTATGTTTTGGCACTTGTTACTTTTATAACGTTTCCGCTACGCCAATTTGGCATCAGAGCAAGGCTTTACCTGGCTTGATGGCGAGAGACAACACCCAAGAGGAGGAACGTGGCGTGCAGGCCATTTGGGCAGCCGTGAAGGCTCAAGATCAAAGGAACCAACAACGTTTTGAAGGGATAGAACGTATGTTGCAAGAAATTCAAGCAGCTGTCACTGGAGTTCATGTTGGTGGAGATAGGACCTAGGATACCGAGCATCAACCAGGAGGAGGTCGTGACGTCGCGCATCGACAAAGGAATCAAGCACTAAATGATTCCTCTAGTGATGAAGAAGTGGAGGGGTTCGTCCGTGGGAACCATGAGGCCAGGAGAGCTCCAGACAGCAACAACAACTTCAGAATCAAGATTGATCTGCCTTGTTTCAATGGGCACCTTCACGTTGAGAGTTTTCTCGACTGGATGCTCGAGGTAGAAAATTTTTTTGATTACATGCAAATTCCCGAAGCACAACAGGTGAAGTTAGTCGCCTATAAACTACGTGGTGGTGCTTCGGCTTGGTGGGAACAAATGCAAAATAACCGAAGGAGGCAGGGCAAGCAACCAGTGCGCATGTGGCCCAAGATGAAGCGCCTAATGAGGGCGAGATTTCTCCCTCCAGACTATGAGCAGATCCTTTATCAGCAATACTAGAGTTGCAAACAGGGAGCAAGGACAGTGAACGAGTACACGGAAGAATTTTATCGGCTCAATGCTCGCAATAACCTGTCGGAAACAGAAGGGCAGCAGATCACAAGATACATGGGAGGCTTGCGTGTTGCTATACAAGACAAAGTGTCTCTGCACACTACTTGGTCTCTTGCAGAAGTCATAAATTTGGCCATGAAGATTGAGATGCAACTAGCCAGGCCACCACCCAGGACGCCGAACCCGACTCCACAACAGAAGCCTTACACCCCACCACAGCAACCCACGGACACTCGACCACCACCACAGAGTAAATTTCATAGAGGAGAGAGTAGCAATCAACAACCAAAAGCCCCTGTGCATAAGGAAGGAGGAAGTAAAAACCCGTATGTTCGACCAACGACTGGGAAGTGCTTCAGGTGCAACCAACTGGGGCATAGATCCAATGAATGCCCCACACGCCGTTCCGTCCACGTGATCGAAGAAGGGGATGACGAACCAAGAGAACTTGATAGCAGTGAAGAGGGCGAGGTAGAGGAATTGGTGGAAGGCGATGAAGGAGAACCTATCAATTGTGTCATACAATGGCTTCTCCTTGCTCCAAAGGTGGAAGAAGAAAATCAACGACACTCCATTTTTAAGACACGATGCACCATAAAAAATAAGGTTTGTAACGTTATCATCGACAGTGGAAGTTGTGAGAATATAGTCTCTAAAGCCCTCGTCAATGCGCTGGATTTAAAAACTGAAAAGCATCCACATCCTTATAAAATTAGCTGGATCCGAAAGGGAGCAAAAACTCGGATTAATAGTATCTGTCGTGTTGTATTCTCTATTGGAAAGTACTACCAAGACGAGGCTTTATGCGATGTGGTGGAGATGGATGCTTGTCATATCCTTCTCGGGAGGCCATGGCAATTTGATGTGGACGCTACCTACAAAGGGAGGGACAACTTGTATTCTTTTTGGTGGCGAGATAGGAAGATCGTTTTAATGCCCACCGAAGACAAAGTCACTAGCTCCCAACGAGTTGAGGAAAAAAATAACCTGCTTACCATATGTGAGAGTCAGTTTCTAGAGGAGGCAAAGGAGACGGGGGAAATTTGGACTCTAGTGGTGAAAGGGAAAGAAGTGAGCGACCATACTGATACACCCCCTCAAATCCAATACCTTTTGACAGAATTCTCTGACCTCACGCCATCTGAGTTGCCCAGTGAACTGCCACCCATGCGAGATATACAGCACCATATTGACTTGTTCCCAGGAGCGAGTCTACCGAATTTACCACATTACAGGATGAGTCCCAGTGAACATGAAATCTTGCAAAAGCAAGTTGAAGACCTCCTCCACAAAGGACTGATCAGAGAAAGCATGAGTCCGTGCACTGTGCCAGCATTGATCACTCCAAAGAAAGATGGGAGTTGGCGAATGTGCGTGGATAGTCGCGCCATTAACAAAATCACGGTAAAATACAGATTCCCCATTCCGAGATTAACCGATTTATTGGATATGCTTGCAGGGTCCAATATCTTTTCTAAAATTGACTTACGGAGTGGGTATCATCAAATACGAATCCGGCCGGGGGATGAGTGGAAAACGGCTTTCAAAACTAAAGAGGGCTTGTATGAATGGCTAGTCATGCCGTTTGGCCTCTCAAACGCGCCAAGCACTTTCATGCGCGTTATGCACCAAGTCCTCAAGTCGTTCATCGGGAAGTTTGTGGTGGTCTACTTTGATGACATACTCATCTATAGCCGCAACGAGAGTGAACACCTGGGACACCTCAGGGAAGTTTTATCAACACTGTCTCTTAACAAGTTATTTATTAACTTGAAAAAGTGTATTTTTCTAAACAACAGGCTATTGTTCCTTGGGTTTGTGGTAAGCGCCGAAGGAATCCACATGGATGAAGAGAAGGTCCGTGCTATTCGGGACTGGCCGACCCCCACTACAGTGACCCAAGTCCGCAGCTTTCATGGCTTGGCCACCTTCTACCGCCGATTCATAAGGAATTTCAGCTCTATAGCAGCATCCATTACGGAATGCATGAAGAAGGGCCGTTTCTCTTGGGGAAAAGAGCAAGAAGAAAGTTTTAACAACATCAAGGAAAAATTGTCCACTGCACCCGTGCTTGCCCTCCCTAACTTTGACAAGTTATTTGAAGTAGAGTGCGATGCTTCTGTAATTGGCATTGGCGCGGTCTTGTCTCAAGAGGGTCGCCCAGTGGAATTTTTTAGTGAAAAATTAAATGAAGCTAGGCGCAAGTGGACGACCTATGAGCTTGAGTTTTATGTTGTGATTAGATCTCTCAAACATTGGGAGCACTATTTAATTCAGCGGGAATTTGTTCTATACAGTGACCACCACGCCTTGAAGTTCATCAATACACAGAATAGTTTGAATCGGATGCACGCCCGGTGGATTAGCTTCATGCAAAAATTCACAATGGTCCTCAAACACAAGTCAGGGCAACAAAACAGAGTGGCCGACGCCCTTAGTAGGCGAGCATCTGCACTAGTGACCATGAAAACCGAGATAACGGGATTGGAGCAACTAAAAGAATTGTATGAGGACGACGAGGATTTTGCCGAGGCCTGGGAGCAGTGCACACTGGGGCAGCGGAAATTAGATTTTCACATACAAGAGGGATATCTCTTTCGTGGAAACCAACTTTGCATTCCCAAGACATCCTTACGTGAGCATGTTATACGTGAATTGCATGGGGGAGGACTGGGGGGCCATGTTGGGCGAGACAAGACCATCTCCCTGGTAGCTGACCGTTATTTTTGGCCTCAACTGAGAAGAGATGTGGGAAGGTTTGTACAGCGATGCCCCGTTTGTCAAGTGAAAAAAGGCCAAGCTAAGAACACAGGATTGTACATGCCTTTACCTATCCCTCAGAATATTTGGGAAGACCTGAGCATGGATTTTGTGCTTGGACTGCCGCGGACTCAACGTGGTGCTGACTCCATTTTTGTGGTGGTGGACCGATTCTCAAAGATGGCTCATTTCATCCCTTGCAAAAAAACTTTGGATGCCTCTAGTGTAGCCAATCTGTTTTTCAAAGAAGTTGTCCGCCTGCATGGTGTCCCAAAGTCCATCACCTCTGATCGGGACACAAAATTTCTCAGTCATTTTTGGATCACCTTATGGAGAAAATTTGGGACTACTCTCAAGTATAGCAGCACATGTCACCCGCAGACCGATGGCCAAACTGAGGTGACCAATAGGACACTTGGAAATATGCTGCGATGCGTATCCGGTGATAAGCCAAGACAGTGGGATGTGACTCTTCCACAAGTCGAGTTTGCCTTCAACAGCATGCAGAATAGATCAACTGGCAAGAGCCCCTTTGAGGTAGTTTATACTACGCCCCCAAAATATGCTCTTGACTTGGTTCCCCTCCCCAAACTTCCTGGGATGAGCCTAGCAGCCGAGAACTTAGCAGAGAGGGTCCAAGAAGTTCAAGCGGAAGTACGCAGCAACTTGGAAAGGGCCAACATGAAGTATAAACAAGCTGCTGATAAACATAGGCGAGTTAAAGTGTTTCAAGAAGGGGATTTGGTGATGGTCCACCTGAGGAAGGGGCGTTTTCCAGCAGGTACATATGGCAAACTACAAGATAGGAAATATGGTCCTTCTCGCATTTTGAAGAAGATTAGCGACAATGCTTATGTGGTTGATCTCCCTGAGAACATGTCTATCTCTCCTACATTCAATGTTGCTGACTTATTTGAGTATCACCCGCCTGACGAACAGTCTATTGGCGATCCAAACTTTGAGGCAAGTTTGACTTTAAGTGGGGGGGAATTGATGCAGGACGTAGGCAACGTCAACTTGGCAACAACTGGACACGTTCTTTGATCACATGATTCTCGGCACCAATAAGGAAACTCCAGCCACGCTGCAGAAGCCACACCAAATTCTGTTTCCAAGTTTATATTGCAATCGTTTCCTTTTTGAATGTTTTTCCATTTCAGTCATTTGATTTCCTTAATAAGTTCTTATATATTCAAAGGCAATTGTGTGGGAAGAGGTTAATGAATTATTGAATAAAACGTGTGGAAAGAAAGCCAGTTCTTGTTGCAAATTGTATCGGTTTGGAAGACACAGCTCTTCCGTTTATTATCTTTGTTCTGTTTTGGCACTTGTTACTTTTATAACGTTTCCGCTACGCCAAGTAATAATACTCTTGTTAATATATAATTGCATACTTTAATATATACTGTATTTCGTATGGCTCTAATTTTTTTTATGATAGTATTAATTTTTTAATTCTTTAGAGTTCTTCTTCTTCTTCCAAACTCTACAATGAAGTCTGAAGAGATATATCGTGTGCGGATATAGAACCTACCTACGAGATTTCATATTGGTCATGATGCAAACCTTATTGCGACTTCGGTGGGTCTCATGACACACTTATCAAAGTAGAACATCTATGAAAACTTATCAGATTATAGTCAAACAAGAAACGTTCACAACATACATACAACATAGCCTGTTGGGATGCAGAATAGGTAAAATCTTCATTAAACGCTCTAACTCATGACCAAGCATAAAGACGTGCAGAAGTGAGAAGCATTTACAAAGTAGATGTTACTCATACCGAGTTATCAGCTGATCCACTAACGGAAATGGGTAAAGTCGGGTGCCAATCAACAGTTAATGTTATAGCAGTACTGTGTGGAAGAGTTCTCAACCCACTTCTTTGAACACGAACCTGACCCAAAAAATAGAAACGAAAACTCAGATTTGAACAGGAGCACCACACCAGACAACCAAAATGATCAATACAGCATCCATCTACTTTTGTTTTTCCCAATAATCACACCTAGTACTGATCCTGCCAAACCAAAAAAAAAAAAAATTAATCGATGATCTAAAACCAGTACAAACCCAACAATGTTGACAACCGAAGAACCAGAAAATCACAACATAAATAAAAAATAAAATTACGAACATAACTCATAAAATCCCAAATACAAAAACTACCACAAAAACCCTACCTAGCATCTCATAAAATCAACCCACCTAATCAGATAAAAATGATTACTAAACTACGTACCTCTCTTTTAGGTCCTCTGCATCAAGATTGCAAAGCATCAATTATATGTATGAAAGCCAACATGATCAGCTTTTCTGCATTGAAACATTAATATCATGACTGACTTTTATGTGGTCTGAATTGGAGTGAATGATGGAGGGAAATGGTTATTAGTGGGAGTACTTATAACCAATCAGAGAAAATAAGACGTAAGAGGAGACACCACCCGTCAGAAAAGAAGCGTACAGATAAGAAAGCTACATTCTTGTAATGCAACCGAATATGCTCTAAAAAGTGCCAGTTGCTGATCTTAATGCTTAAGCCCTAAGCTAATTCTCGATGCCTAGCCATGATTGATCCACAGGACCACTACCAAGCTGTGTGAGACTTGATGAGATTGAACATGATGCTCTAAAAAATGTGAAGCCAGAGCTCTTAAAGCTTATGCACTAAGCTAATGATGTAGATGCCTCTTATTGATCCATTACCAAGAGCGAACGAACATGCTCTAAAAAGTGCAGCTAGGTAGCTCTTCAAGCTTAAGCACTCAGATAATTCTGCATGCACGACGTTACATGACTCGGTTGGTGTCGGTGGAACCTATCGTTGTTGCTATGAACAATATCTAAGAAATAATCACGAATTTCTTATTCACATTGGGCTTTTTGAATTTAGCTAAATTTTTGTAATTTAATTAAAGCACATTCATAAGAAAAATGATCAGTTTGAAAATTCCTAAAAAATATAGGAGAAAAAGTTAGGATAGTGATACAATTACTCTCTCTCTCTCTCTCTATATATATATATATGTTTATTAATTTTGTAAAAGAAATTGCTATAAAGTCAATAAACAATGTTAGTAGTTGTACTGATCTTTATCTTGACTTTCTTATACTTAATCATATATAATTTATTACTTAATCATATTCTTATTTAAAATTGCAAATGGGATCAAATAAAAAAAACAAAAAAAGCCAATCGTACTAATGCTCTTATAAAGGAACTTTGGAAAGAAAAGGTAAGGAATTGGGACCTCTGCTACTTTTTCCTTTTTGGCATAAGGCAAACAACTTTTTCAAAGCTACTTTTTAAAATATATCTCAGTGGGGTATTTTGTATTTCAATAATATGGATCGAATATATCTCGTTTATAAGCGTTCTAGTAATCATGCTAAATAAGATTTCTCACATATTCACTCTAAACCTATTCAAGGATTGAAAATGATTTCTAGAAATGCAAATTTTGTGCAATTGTTTTTTAAAAGAAAGGTAAGACATATCTAGTCAATTTTAGATACAGTCATGCAATATGGAATTCTCATACGGGGGCTCTTTATAAAAAGTGAGTTTTTTCATGTATTTCACATATGTGTTTTTTTTCTCAAATAGGTTACACAAGACTTATATATATATATATATCCTAAAAATGTTTCTAGTATTGTTGTTTAAAGGATTAACTAGGCTTAATACGATCTAATTTGCCTCAAATTGCCTGTAGGCTCAAGCAGTGGCAACAACCTTGAATTCACATTTCCAAACCATTTTTTCTTCTCATTAGTTGAAGGCGACTTTGCCTTTCTAATTTGCCTCAAGCTCACCTAAACTCAATGAAACCCATCAAACAAGTAAAATTTTGTGGACCCAAGCCTCTTCTAGTTCCACCCTTGTGCTTGCATATTTCCATGACTAGGAGATGTAACGAATGGTTGAACTTCCCAAGCATATGAAAAAGTTTCATTTTAACTACCTACAATGAAATATAAGGCCTGGTTACCTCCAGTTCAAGATATTAAAAGATTGGGGAATAAATTATTGTATTGGCATATTTTGTACACTTGAGTATTCAAGAGGCATCAATAACAAATAACACTAGATCACAAAATCAATCATTTTCCACAGATCTCACAGAGCGTGAAGGAGCCAGCTCTTGAGTCACTGGTGGTTAGTTAGAATATGCAATATTTTAGACTCTGCTCAAACTAGTGTTGGTTTCCTAGTTTTCTTCCTAAGAAACGGGTGTCGTTCTTTAGTCTCCAAGAAACACTTCTAGAAATTCGAGGTCATTGCCCCTCTATTCACATGCTAGAAGCATTAATCATGTGTGGCAAACTCCTAACTCAACCAAACAACATTGAACCAAATTTACATCCACAATGAAAGAAAGTATTATTATACCGAGTGAAAAACAATTTCTATTTCTTGAGGACGATAAGCACTTGGCATTTGAGTATATGAATTTAGTTTGAAGAGTTTGATGCTTTGGTAAAACGGCAGACAATATTACAATGTCACAAAGCAGGGCCAATCCGAGTCCTACGCTATTGACAATCATGGATTCTGGACAATGTCTGGATAGGTTTCTCTTGGTCTGCAAGACTATCAACTTCTATAGCAGCCCAGTTTCCGCTGTGACCACGGCCAAACCATAAGTGTAGAGCCCCACAATCATGTTCCATTTGCTATATGAACATGCGAAAGATTTTTCTTAGACAAACAATGGAATTCAAATAAGAATCCTCATCACAAAATACCATGATATTGTGCAATGAGTTTGCGCTGAGTTTTCAGCATCATGATATGTGTATTCTCTATTCTTGGGCCCGGGTTCTAATAGTTTTGCTTAAAGCAACCAACCAAGTCTCACATTTCTTTCTTACCCAAGCTACAATCAGTGTACATGTCTATATGTAGCTCACCCAAGTGCAGAGTGTACAGCCACAATAATCCACCAAACTATATGCTTACTTAGTGATACTAATGCAAAAATTACTGCAACATATATATTGGCTATTTTCTTTGACAAAAACATGCATGCTGAATGTTTTATTCTCAATGATCGATGCATATGCCTAATGCTCAGAATGATAAAGCGAGATTCTTTGAACTTTTCTTGACTTATTGACAGCACATGATAGCTTAGAAAACGTTAGGATAGTGATACAATTACTCTCTCTCTATATATATATGTTTATTTTTGTGAAATAAATTGCTATGAAGTCAATAAACAACGTTAGTAGTTGTACTGATCTTTATCTTAACTTTATTGTACTTCATCATATATATTTTTTGCTTAATCATATTCTTATTTAAAATTGCTAATGCGATTAAAGAAAAAGATTTCCTTTTTTTTTTTAAAAAAAAAAAGCCAATCGTACTAAAGCTCTTACAAAGGAACTTTGGGAAAAAAAGTAAGGGATTGATGGACCACTTGCTACTTTTTCTTTTTTGACATAAGGTAAACAACTTTTTCAAAGCTACTTTTTAAAATATATCTCAATGGAGTATTTTGTATCTCAATAATATGCAATATATCTCGTTGATAAGCTGTAACACTCCGGTCTTAGAGGTCTAGAGAGTTATCTGTTGTAACCTAAAACCATCTCCTATAACATATTTATATATTCCAAATTCTCCAAAAAATATAAACTCATTTATTCAAAATCAAAAATATATGTTCCTCCACCAAGACAACAAAGAAATATCTCAATGAAATAAATTAAAATCTCTACAAAGACTCGAAAATATCCATGACTCAAAATACCAATATAACATACCATAATATATCTACCAAATAAGACTCTCCAATAAATACATGTACCCTTTGACACTTATTCCTCTACGACTATTAACCCTTGCTAACACTTCCTACTTTTGACTTCCAGCTAAGGCATCACAATTATCTGAAAAATATTGTGGAGATAATAGTTGAGTTATCAACCCAGTAAGCAAACAACATATACTAGAACAAAATATTTTTATTTTCATAATGCAGACTCAGGACATGTTATCAAAAATATCAAAACAAAAGTTCAAAATATTCTTAATCAAAATTCCTTTGGCATAGCATAACTAAAACATCACATCAGAACAAAATTTCATGTTTAACCCTCGTAGTAGGATTGTGTAAACTCCAGCGGCCAATCGAGCAGAAACAGAATGAGAAATTTTTCTCCTATTATTCTCGAATCCCTGAGTGTGTACACAGGAAAAACCATGCAAAAAACCACTTTGTTTCCAAAGTGGGTGCACGGAAACAGAAAAGTTGGTGTCAGCCCAAACAGAGGCCACAGTTTTACACCTGTGGTAAGGTCAGAACAAAACAGAAACAAAATGTCATGCCAGAGGTTTTCAGAATTCACATCATATCATATGAGAGTACAGAACATATTCATAACACTATAGAATCATATCATAGTCATATAATTATGCATAAGTTTTCATATTCGCTCCTTTTTACACAGTTCATAAACAGAATGTAAAAAATAAGCTCATGTCTACACCGATCATGACAAAAAATACTTTCTTCTTATACAAAGTTTCATGAGTAATGCAGAACAAATAATTGAGGTTGTTTCAATTTTTTTTCATAACAAAACATGCATATTTTTTAAAATCAACTTTAGTTCATTTCTTTTATACAAAGTTTAGCATATGAACCCCGCTTATATGGACTTTTTAGCTTTTTCAAATTTTCTCACAATTGTGTCGAGCAAATATTAATCGTCACCTATAAAATAGTCATGTAGCTTCCGTAAATTTTTTATCGATCACGTATTTCGATACTTAAACCCGAAATGCTAAAATAACATCTTTTTTCCTAAATACCTAAAATTCTCTTAATCCTAAAATATTATTACTTCTAAAATTTGATCGATATCCAACTTAATATTCACTTAACCTAATTCCAACTCAATCACACGTCTATTTAAAAATCAAATCCAAACCAACACAAGATACTATTGGTGTTTTGTAACAATTACAAACTATCTGACCAAAACCCACTTGAAACAATTAAAACAATCTGTCATGACTTCCAACAAAAGGGCAAAGATGTAATTAATAAAAAAACTTATAATCTTTCATTAGAAGCTATACACGTGATACTGAGGGCATTTAGGAATTTTGTAATATAAGTGTAGAACCAACGACTAGAACTTAGAGAAGATAAAGTTCAGATCATGAACTACATCTGGTGAGGGAGGGACCGTGCGAGATACTCACCGAGAGAGCAGCTACAAAGTGGCAGAGAGGTGGCTAAGGCGGCGGCAATGCACTGTGGAAGTGAGAGAGAAAGTGATGAGAGAAAGAGAGAACGAAGAGTGAGAGAGCGTGAGAACGTGAGAACGTGAGAGGAATAGACAAAGGCTATGGCGTGATAGTGATCGACCTGGGGCAGTGTCTCATGGCTGGGCTATGGTGCACGGGCGGCAAGTGGTTGGGCAGCTTGAGGAGGATTCGTGCCTAACGGAAGAGAAGTGCTCTATTTTTGTTATATAGAAACAGAGCTTGCCATGTGGGTTGAAAGTGTGGAGGAAAAGTGGACTACAAAGTTGCAACTGGTGGGTCACGATGCCTGTGAGTAGGAGGAAGGACGCAATTATGGTGGCCTTGCCGTGGTTGAGTTAACTAGTACTTTCTTATACTTAATCATATATAATTTATTACTTAATCATAATCTTATTTAAAATTGCAAATGCGATTAAAGAAAAAGAAAGCCAATCTAGAAAGCTAATTGTAATGCTCTTAGAAAGGAACTTTGGGAAGAAAAGGTAAGGGATTGACGGATCACTTGCTACTTTATCTTTTTTGGCATAAGGCAAACAACTTTTTCAAAGCTACTTTTTAAAATATGTCTCAATGGGGTAGTTTGTATCTCAATAATATGGAATATATCTCGTTGATAAGCGTTCTCGTAATGCTAAATAAAATTTCTCACAAATTCACTCTAAACCTATTCAAGGATTGAAAATGATTTCTAGAAACGCAAATTTTGTGCAATTGTCTTTTTTTTTAAAGAAAGGTAAGACACATCTAGTCAATTTTAGATTCAGTCATACCATATGGAAACCTCATCTGGGGGCGGGCTCTTTATAAAAAGTGAGTTTTTTCATATAAGTCATATGCGTTCTTTTTTTTCAAATAGCTTGGACGAGACTTATATATCCTAGAACTGTTTCTAGCCTGGCATCGGCCTGTGGGCACCCCATTCGGCCCGTCTTGAAACACGGACCAAGGAGTCTGACATGTGTGCGAGTCAACGGGCTAGTAAACCCGTAAGGCGCAAGGAAGCTGATTGGTGGGATCCCCCTGTGGGTTGCACCGCCGACCGACCTTGATCTTCTGAGAAGGGTTCGAGTGAGAGCATACCTGTCGGGACCCGAAAGATGGTGAA
>QEOT01002547.1:0-37238 GCA_003123785.1 Pterocarya stenoptera
CGTAGTTTCCATTTGAATTTAAGGGCAGAAAGAAAATTGATTCTGGTTTGTTTAGTACAACGATCTCAAAAATTAAATAAAGTGAATATTCTTCCCCTTACTCTTTCTCTTTATATTTTGGTGATCAAAATCGCCACAAAATTTGTATGAGTGGAGAGAGACCACAAAACCTTCAAATTACTGGACAGAGTAACCATAACCATTAGAGGGGTCGTTTAGCCCAACTCAATGACAAATACTATGTGCATGCTCCTAGTAGTTGAAAGGGTCGTTTAGACCCTATATGAGTTTAGAACTCATTTGCATGCATTCTACCCCTTGCACTTCTTTCAATTCTTCTTCATGCTCGCAGAAGTGATAAAATGAGTAGAAGGTTTATTATTCAAGATGTTGGAGTGTCTTTGAACAGATGAGTGATGCTAGGCTCCAGCCCAGCAGTAACCATTGGGCGTGCCGCCAAGGCAAAATTATTTTTTTTATTTTTTTCATTTCACATATTCTTAACATATTTAAACATTTTTAAAATATAAAAATATATCAATATATTAATAGGCACTTCCTTTTCCTTAATCAGTAAGTAAAATATATATATATATATAAGCAGTCAAAATGAAGGGGCAAAATGAGAGGGCATACAAGCATTATTCTTAACAGATTATGTATGCTTGTGCATCACAGCTCCAGACTTTGTTACCTCTGTCAAAGAAAATCGAAAGAAGCTTACCTTGGCTCTTCTGGAGAAAGCTAAGGAGATATGCGCTAGCCGTGGGGTTAGTCATAGAAATTTCATTTCTTTTATTCTTTTTAACAAGTGTTAGATTCTTTTTAAAGAGGTTACAGCCCCACCATCTTATTTATACCCTTACTTGTGACGGGGGAATACTGTGGTAGCATTCTAAACACCTTGACAGACAAGACACATTATCAAGTTCTATAGACTTTACCCTGGCAGAAGTGTAATGATAACGGTGCTTGTCGATGGCTTTTTAACTACACTTTTTCCCTACAGAAGTTCATCTTATACTTTGTCAAGTGCATATCAAATGCCTTCTTGAATGTTTCATCATATACGAAATAGTACTGCATCCTATCTTATCAGCAGGGTTACCAATTTTCTTTTTCTTTTTTTTTTTGAAACAGTCACCACTAATCTCAGTTTATTCTTTTCCATCTGCTTCCCTGTGGTTCTAGGATGGCTAGACTTTTGGAGTATTTGTAATATTTGCAACTTAAAGTGACTTTGGATGAGCAACAATGGCTAAGATTAGAAGGACACGTGGAGTCAAGAATTAACCATGTAAAGTCCCTAAGAGCCTAGTGTTAAATGCTTCTATTAATGGTTTAGTGTAAAGATGATAATATGCAAATTTCAGAGTTCTTAGGTCTCTTGAACCCCAAGATTATTCATCCTTTGAAGTTTGAAGTTTTAATTAAAAGCTTTGTTATTGGATATTTCCTCTAATGCCTACTATGGCATTTATCTACCAGAAAGTTTCTTTTGTTTGTAATTGTTTGGAAAACTTTATCGACCTGAAAGTTTATATCCCTTTTTTACAACAAGTATTCACTTTGACCAATGAGAATGCCTCAATCTTTAATATATACGAGTTCAAAAATATATTCGGTAATAAAATAGTTGAGTGTTCTAAAACAAAAGGTGTTTAAAGTGTTTAGTTGTTACTGAGTTCTGGGTCTAGTGTTCTTGAGTGTTCTGTTGTAACCTGTATCAGATGCTATAACATGTAAAGTCTTCAGAACCTTTGAGTCTATAAACAATCTTGTAAAGCATGTCTTAATGTCTTGAATAAATATCATTTTTCTTGTTCTACTTGGTCTTCTGTAGGGAGAATACATATACAGCACAGTTTCCGTGCCATACATGTGTTCTGACTTATCTTTTTCTTGGCATTAGAACATCCATTTTGCCCTGCTTTGGCTAGAGAAGCCTAATTCAGCATTTATGTGTCATTTTACCAACTTGGTGAAATAAATATTTTTTATGAATAATGAATAAGTGCATCTAAAAGTGAATTTGTGATACTCTTCAATGATGTCCATGCTTGAGAGCTCCTATCTTCAGATATAAATATATGCAATGTCAGATTGCTTCCTCCTTCGGACCGCACCCACGTGTGAGATTAGGGGTTATTTTTTATGTTGTTTTCACAGGTAAATGCAGAGACAGCTACGGAGGTAGGGCATCCTACTACAGCCATATGTGATGCAGTTCAAAAGTTCAACATCAAATTACTTATTTTGGGTGAGCATGTCCTTGGAAAAATCGAAAGGTCAGTTTTACTGTAATCTTAATTTTGATGCAATACTGGGGTTATTAATGTGTGATGTGTATGCAGCGAAAATGAAACTCTAAGTTTGAAAACCCATGATGTGCTTAAGTAGAAATAAACCCAAAATGGAGGGATCGTTACCTTCCAAGGTTAGGATCCTGTAAAATATATCAAATCCAGGCAAACATATGCTCTCACTAACACTCCAAGGTTAAGATCCTGAAAAGCATATCAAACACATGAAAAACACACGCCCTCGCTAACTCTGAATTAATTTATCAAGATATATTTAATTTTGTAATGATTTTATCAAGGAACTGCTGAATTTGAAGTTTATAAAGCTAGATGGATATTTTTTTTTTTCCTTATTTCACTTGATAGAGGACAACTATTTTCCTTGAAATGAACTGTTCACTCTTGAAAGCACCTTTTAGTCACATAATTGCAATAAATATGTTACATTGTTGCCTGATCCTAATTCATGTCTATTAAGTCGAACCGAGACCTACAGAAAGAGGCCAAAAGACTAGTTTACATGCACATGCAAGTTCACTTATCACGCTTTTTTCATTGGTTTAAAATGCAAATGACTGTTGGGATTACCAATTCACAGGTTCTGCAACTTCGTTTCTTTATTTTTGCTTCTTGTACAAATGGGCATGGGTTAGAGCTCTATTACACTCTTTGGGAAATCAGGCACTGATACCATTGTGTTGATTCAGGGCTCTTCTAGGGAGTGTGAGCAGCTACTGTGTTCAGAATGCAAAGTGCCCTGTCCTTGTTGTGAAGAAACCGTAGCAGCAAATTCTCTACACTTCCAACTATCAGTTATTTTATGAAACAGTTTGTTGCAATTTTAGTTTATACGATTTGAATGTAAATCAACTACAGAATCGAAGATTTTCTTACGTGTGCATATTGACTCTAATGTTCTGTAAACACGTTGAATGATGACAATGTAAGGTGATCTCATTGAAAATTTTAGATCTTCCTATGGAGCACTAGATATTGTATAACTTGTAAGTATCTGCTTACAATTTCGTGTGGAAAACTGTAGCTTCACTGGGAAAAGAGTGCTAGAATACCAGAAGAATTCTATAATATAATTCTCTCTCCCTCTCTCTCTCTCTCTCTCTCAACCTTGCGACGTAGTAGTTCGTAATGCTCAATGGATCGGTTGCCCGTTGAGCGTACCGGTTCACTTCCCCACATCTAGGATTTCATGTGGTGGCTCAATCCCACACTCCCTCGTGCAGCAAAAATCACAGGATCTGCTCCCGTTGTTTCCCCTTCAGTGATACTTTTCACTTTCCCACTTGGGGCAGTCCAATCCGCATAGCCTTCTATTTAAACCCGCATCCATTGCTCCTTCTTCTTCCTTCCTTCACACTCTTCTCATCCTTGCTATTGTATTCAAGAGTTCCTAGCCCTTCATTCGCCAAACTTCCTTCATCCTTCGATAATCCCTAACCTTTCCTTTTCTTGTCTTTGAAGGCTCCCAAGAACACCTCTCGTTTCTCATCTCGGGATTCACGTTCATCTGGTCCGAAAGGGTTTTCCAAGGTCTCAAGGGGTCTAGATCCTCTCGAGGTCTGAGGTAGTTTCCAATTTTTCGAGGGGTACCATTGATCCTCGGTTGTCTCTTTTGCAAAACTGAGATCGGTGAGGACCTCTTTTGGGATGCTCGACTCCATCAACTTAGGGATCTTGGGGGCTCGCTAGGGGGCGACTCGAAGGGTTTTTCCACGAATGTGGCATTGTACCCCTTTATGTTTTTTAATAGACTATGATAAGTGTAATTTGCACATAATTTTTATTACTCTTTTACTAATTAAAGTGTTAGTTTTCCTTTATTTCTTTTGATTTTATTTTATTTTTATATATTTTTATTTATTTACTTGTGTTTAAAGAAACGAGAAGGTTTAATGGAAAAGAAGGGGAATATTTATTAAAATTCAAATTTACGTCAAAAGAAGAAAGCTTTTGTCTGGAGGAGATGAGGATTAGGAATGAGATGGGAGATTTGTTGGCTGTCCAGTTGAGGGAGGTGTTTACGATGTCCTTGGATAAGCTTCCAGCAGTGCACACCCACACTGTCCATAGTTCTGTTTAGGCTGTATTAGGATGTTAAATTAAATTGAGTTGAGATGATAAAATATTGTTAGAATATTATTTTTTAATATTATTATTATTTTAAAATTTGAAAGTTGAATTATTTATTATATTTTTTATTAAAATTTAAAAAAATAGCAGTGCTACTCCTACCGCTAAGAGCCACCGCTCCCTTTACCATTAATGTAAATTGATGTATTTTTATTTTTTTATATTTTTTTTACATCTATTTTTTAATACATTTAAATATTTTTTAAAAAATAAAAAAATTCATAATATTATTAAAAAATACTTATTTAATCATTAAGTAAAAATAATAATAAAAAAATTTTAAAAATACTAACAGTAAGAATCAACAGTTAGAGTAATATTTCTCTTAAAAAAAATTATAATAATGAGTTGATTTTGGTTTATTCTACGTCCCAAGCTTTCAAATCCAAAATCTCAGCTTTGAAATTCTAGTGTATACGTGCAAACCCACCGAAAAACTATAAACACGGAGCTAGATCAGAGGAGAGAGAGAGAGAGAGCGAAGCAAATAATCGCTGTCAGCTTTAACGTCTAAAGCGCGCTCATTAAAGATAGACGTGGTTTTCGAAAAGGCAACTAGGCTCATGTGCGTATGTCTCTCTTGTGGGGTCCTTTCAAATCAATTGGGAATCTTGCACTCAATATAATATGGACATGATTTAAAACGCAGGAAGTTTACAATTCGGTCACCCTGGAGAGAGAGGAGTACACTGGAGTTGAATGCGCTTCATCAACCTATTCCAAGCAAAAGAGTTTTATTCTTCTTCTCTTTAATTTTGTTTTGATGTATTTCAATAAGAATATGGTTGATTTCAGATTTGTTATGAAATAATTTTATTTTTCTAGAGCTTTAATGTAGTTTATGCTTTGAATACACAATTTAAATACCAAGTAATTTTATTTACAATTTTTTATATTGAGCGTTTATCCTTGATCTTATTGCTTACAATTTTCTGGTCAATTTTTATTTGATCTATTGAATTATAATGAAATTAAGAGGTAATTTGTGATTAGAATCTTTTAGGACAAAACACCACTAGTTAAGCAAAAGATAGAGATACTTTACAACAATTAGTGTAATTTTAGATTAAGAAAAATCCAAAAAACTTAATGAATCTCTACATAATTTAATTTACATAGAGATATGATGAATTATTAGGTAGAGATATTTGTAATGTTATTCGAGAGAAAACATTTAATAATTAAGGGATTCCTTTTTCATCAACTTGAAAAATTGGAATTTAATAACAAGGAATAATAAATTGTACGGTATTAGCTAGGTGAAATCAAAAGCTCTAGATTTATTTTTATTATCTCTACAACCTTAAGTTTTATTCTTTTTTCTTTTAATTTATTTTTTTCAAGCACTTTCGTTTAATTTAGGTGGTAAAATCTTTAAAATTTTGGTTAAACTTCCAAATAGTAAATAATTTGGTAAATTTCAATACTCAATAGCATAATTAGTCCTCATGGGTTCAATACTCTTTTCTTTAAAACTGTACAAGTCTTAGACTATTTCAGGTTGGGTCTATCGCAGCTGCACCCCAACACATGGAGGATTCTAATGTCATGTTGCGTTGTCAGACTCATGGTCTTTGAGACCATGGGCAAAGATTACCTTGACCGAACTGCTAGGGAGTTTCTTTTCATGCACTGGGTACGGCAGCACGACGAAAACCTATGCAATTTTCGTTCTCGGGGGGAATATAGGGTTGCCTTCCTAGAACCCCGCTCTTCTCATGTCAAGTACTGGTTTAAACGAATCTTCTTCGTGTTAGGCCAAGGTTGGGAATCTCTCACTGGAGAGGCAGTCTGCCACGAGTTCCTCATCCATACTATGTGGGGGTTCATCTCGAAGGACAAGGAGATTTTCCTGGTTTTGACCAGTCCGGAGCAAGCTCGCCTAAAGGAGATCTACACCTAGGTTGAGAAACACTAGGAATAAGTTTGGACTGACGGCCTATTGACTAGAGCCAAAATCGATTTAACTTCTGGTTTCTCCAGATCGATCTCATTTCGAGGGCTGTCGTATTCTGAGGGAGTCATCTAGTCCCCTAGACCAAAAAAGGCTCCCAGTCCTCTGGTGGAAAGGAAAAGGAAGAAGCCTCGTACCTAGGACAAGGTGGCTCATGATTTGTCCGGGTACAGCAGCTACAGCTCCGAATCCGCAAGAGTGCCTCCCCCGAGCCAATTCTTCGTAGGCCCCATCTTCGTGGGGAGTCATGGAACCGACTCAAGGTGAAAGACCTACCCAAAGCCGCTTGGATGCCCTCTTTTCTAACCAACCCCCTATTTCATCCCAACTGGTGCTCCCCCATCATCTACACCGCTGGGTGATTAGGAGCTAGCTGGAGATCTTAGCTGTGAAGAACAAGAGCTCGAGACGTCCTTCTTCTCAGCTTTCCCACCCTTGCTTTGAGGGGGTCTCGCGATCCCATCCTACCGTTTGAGGGTGTCCCAGAGATGCCCGCCTCCCAAAATGATGATTTTAGGGCACATGTTGTTGCTTTCGAGGCGACTATTGCCACCTTGGTCCCTAAGCAACAACTGGGGAGTGGTGTCCAATCCCCACACTCTGATCAGCCCATGGGGTCGTCCCTTGATCGTAGACCTTAGCAAAGGGAGGGCTTCCATACCTTCCTCTCCCTTCAGCATATCATCCAAACCTGAGGTTGCTTCATTTGCGGTCTTAGAGGAGCCTGCCGTGGTGACCCATCCTGTAGACGATATGGGCGTACCGGGCAAGCAACAAGCTAAGGGTGTCATCGCAGTAACTCAGGTTGAATAGGCGGTGGATCTAGGTACCTCGGCGAAACCCAAAAAGAAGCCAGCACTGATGGGGATTCCTCGGGAACTCCCGAGTAAGAGCTAACGATTGACAGAGCGCCTAGGAGATGCCCAAGCAGAATGGGGTGCTAAAGGGATGCTCAAATTTAACCTAGTGGTTGATGTGGATGACCCAGGACCATCCGGGCAAGTGCTAGTAGTTGGGGTCGTTGGCAGCATCGAGACCCAGTTCGAGTTGGTGCCTAACGGGGGTGTAGGCACTTCTTCTCATGCTCCCCCCTTGCCTCTCTGGTAGCTGAGAGGCTTGAGGCAAACCTCCCAAGCTGGAGGGGTGGTGCTTCGAGAATTGGACCAAGTTTTGATAAAGCTCAAGCTGAGGCCAATAGTCGAGAAGACAAGAAACTTAAGTGTTTCTTTTCTTCAGTAGGATCTTTTCATTCGCCCTACTTTTTACTTTCTTCTTTAATTTTATTTAAATCTAAATTTGTTCAGGCTACTAGAGAGTCGACCAACTGGCTGCCTTGATTGTGGATGAAAGGGGCGAGTTAGGAGGTTCGCGCATTGTAGTTCCTTGCCATCCGAACTTGTATGGAGGTTCACATGGCGGATAATGAGAGACATGATGTCTTGGAGGCCTTCATCCATGTGCACTTTAGTCATTAGCATAAGAAGAAGAAAATTGTGAAGCTTCGCTAGGAGAAGATCATCCTCTGAGAAGACTTGGCTAAGTCTTAGGAAGAGATCGCTCGCTACCACTTTGAGGTCAAGCTTCTGGAGGTGGAAGGAGGTATTGTTGGAGAAGCTCAGGAAATCTTGCAACAACCTCAAGGGTGAGAAGGTCAAGCTGGTTAAACAACATGATCCAAATGTGAGGTCATACAATTGGTTGTAGAAGACGTACGAGGACCTCACTAATTCCTAGAAGCGAAAGGTAGAGCTCCTCAAAACTCGAGATAGGCGAATCAAGAATTTGGAGTCTAAATTAGCTTCCGCCAGGAGCGAGCTGTTGTCTCGGGACTTGCATATAGAGGCTTGGAGTCCAGGCTGGCCACTTTCTAGGAGGAGTTGACCTCTCAAGCCTTGCAAGTCAAAGCTCTGAGGTTTGAGCTAGTGGACTCTTAAGAGGCCTTGGCCTGTCTCTCTGTTTAGATGATGATGGCGAAGGTAGCTCGCAACCAGGCCTAGTGTTATGGCTACAAAGAAGGCCTAGACAGGTTGACAGATCACTTCTTGGAGAACCCTCGAACTGACCGAAGGGCTTTTGACTTGATCTCCCTCTAGCCTATCCATCAAGCGCTCCAATTCCCCAACTCCTTGGGCAAATATCTGATGCCCATGCTTGTCCACATAGCTCTGGCCTTTAACTTGTAAAAGAGGTAGTTTATTATTATTATTATTATTATTATTATAGTGGAAATGAATTTACCTCATATGCGAATTTTGCTGATCTTCACCAGTTTAGGCTTCTCCTCCCTTTGTCATTATGTTGTGTTCTATTTCTTTTTGCCGTTCTCTTGTTTTATTTTCCTTTCTACCATTCTGTTGTGTTCATGGTGAGACCAGTAGCTTGACTTTTATTTCCCCAAGGCCAGGCAGTTAAGAAACTGTCACTGCCCATTGGTTTGTGGTGAGTCTAATGACTCAGTTATTATTTGCGCAAGGGTTGGGTAGTCAAGGAATTTTCACCACCCGTTTGTTCATGGCAAGTCCAGTGACTCGACTTTTATTTACGCAAGGGCTAGGCAGTTATGCATTGTCACCGGCCGTTTATTACAAACACGATGAGTCTAGTGACTTGAATTTTATTTGCACAAGGGCTGGGCAAGTCCAGTGACTCGACTTTTATTTACGCAAGGGCTAGGCAGTTATGCATTGTCACCGGCTGTTTATTACAAACACGATGAGTCCAGTGACTTGAATTTTATTTGCACGAGGGCTGGGCAGTCAATGGCTTGTCACTGGATTGTCACCAGCCCATTTGTTTGCTGCGAGTCCAGTGACTTGACTTTTAATTGATGTGCAGACGAGGGGACTGTACTCGTCCGTTTGTGGATACCCTATAAGACAAAACAAATAGTTCGAAAAGAAAGGTAATTTTATATATGGTTTGCCAGCATTGGACACATTTTCTTAATACCTTTAAGCTATTTCCTCTAGTGTTTTGCATTCTACTGGTGTGGTGGTTCATTTTACCTAGGCGCCCTTCAGGTGATAAGATCACGACCTATAGCTGGCAGTGACAATAAATGGTCTTTCCCATTGTGGCCCTAGCTTCCCCTCCTCTTGCGTGGTTGTTCCTGTTTGTCTCAAAATCAGATTGCCCATTTTGAAAGACCTGGGCCTGACTCTTCTTTTGACATAGTGTTCAGCCTTTCTTTTGTCTTTGTTTGTATCTTGGCTTCCTATCTCTTTTCTTCTAGTGGGTCAAAGTGTTTATCTTGTTTCTCATCATTGAAGCTTTGGTTGAACTGCTAGACCTTGTAGGTAGGCATCCTTACTTCCAGCGGTACCACCACTTCGCTTCCACAGGTGAGAGCAAAAGGGGTTTCTCCCGTTAGTATCCTAATGGTAGTCCAATATGCCCATAGGACCCCTAAAAGCTCCTTTGCCTAGCTCGCTTTCTTATCAACCAACTTCTTCTTTACAATTTCGAGCAAACTCCTGTTGGTTGCCTCGACCTATCTGTTGGCTTGTGGGTGACCCAGGGAGGAGTATATGAACATGATTCCCAATTCTGCGCACCACTCGCGGTAGTGACTCGAATGGAAGTGTCGCCCATTGTCCGAGATTATGCTTCGGGGAATGCCAAATCTACAAACAATGGCCTTCCACAGAAATCGGGTAATGTTGTTTGCCATGATGTTAAAAGGGCTTCTGCCTCCACCCATTTAGTGAAGTAGCGTACAGCGACAACCACGAGTCTTACACCCCCTTGCTCTAGGGCAAGGGGCCGACCAGATTGATTCCCCATTACGTGAATGGCAAGGGCGGCATGATGGGCATTAGTTCCTTTGTGGGCAATGCAGTATAGGGGTGTACAACTAGCGTTTCAGGCATTTCTAGACGAATAATTTTGCATCTTTGAGGATGTACGGCTAGTAGTACCCCGCTCTTATTATGTATTCGGCTAATGCTCTCCCTTCATGTATTTTAGCCAGTATGTACAAGGCTTATTCCAACGAGACAGACCTCAGGACCTCAGGATGGGTGCTTAGAAGCCTCGCCTATACAGAACTCCATCTATCAAAATGAAGTGTGCCGCCCTGTTTTTTACCTTCTATGCCTCCCATTTTGCGTCAACGATCTCCCCGACATCTAGGTACTTTATCACTTTTAGCGCCCATTCCGGTGCTCTTGGCCTTACCTCCTAGATTTCAATCCCCACGACTCGTACACCCATTGTTATAATGACTGTCTATTCTGGTAAGGCAGAATCCTCCTGTCCCAAGGCAGTTAGCTCAAGCTTGTCGACATTCTGGTTCTCTCCCCTTGGCACCTATTGGATACAAAAATACTAGAAACAACTGCATTTTCCCCATACCAACATCAGATATTTCTTCAGTTTCTCACCCTTCATTGAGAACTCTCCCAAGACTTGGTTGACAACTACTTGCGTGTCGACTCTCACTTCCACTTTTGTGGCCCCCAACGTCTCAACTATTGAAATATCGGCCAACAATGCTTCATACTCTTCTTCATTGTTGGTAATTTTGAAAGAGAGTTTAATCATAAAGTTGTGTTCTTCCCTAGAGTCCGTAGTGATATGAACCGCGACTCCTCGTCCAGCACAATAGGACAAGCCATTGATGAAGACCTGTCGGGGCTTTCCTGCAGGTGCATCTCGAACTTACTTAGGGAAGTCAATGAAGTTGGGTAGGATCTCTCCCTTTACAACATTCTGGGGAAGGTAGTCAATGTCGAACTCTCTTTATCCGATCTTCTAATTCATTAAATAGCCTGAGCCATCCGCCTTAGCAATACCTTTTTCAAAGACACTTCTGTTAGCACCTTGACTGGATGGGCTTAAAAATATGACCTTAAGCGCCGAGCTGTCATTAATAGCACAAAAGGGAGCATGTCCATCCGGGGGTATCTCGCCTAAGCTTCCTAAAAGGCACAACTAGTGTAATACATCAGCTTCTTGACTCCCTTCATCTCCCTCACTAAAGCCGCCAAGACTGCGTGTGGGGAAGCATACAAGTATAAATTTAGAGCTATGTGGTTTTGCTTGGCTGAGGAGTGGTGGGTTGGATAGATACTCCTTGAGCTTTTCGGACTCCTGGTTGCATTCTTCATTATAGACTTGTGCCTTCCACAATTCTTTGAAGAATGGTAGACATTTATCCATCAACCGGGAAACGAATCGGTTGAGTGCTATTATCTGTCCTGCCAACCTCTATACTTTGTTTACGTTCTTGGGTGGTGACATGTCCATTATGGCTTTAAACTTTTCTAGGTTCACTTCTACCCCTCTCTCTAAGACCATAAAGCCCAAAAACTTGCTCGAGTCTACCCCAAAAGTGCACTTCGCTAGATTGAGTTTCATTTTGTACCGGCATAGGACCGCGAGGGCTTCTTGCAGGCCTGTCAGGTGGTGCTCAGGCTCTCTACCTGACTTTTGAACATGTGATTAACTAGCCTTTGGTAAGTGGCTCCCGCATTTTTTAGTCCGAACGGCATGGTTCAATTGCTATACAACCTATATTCTGTTATGAATGAGGTTTTCTCCTCTTCGTCGGGGTTCATTCGGATCTAGTTAGATCTTGAATAAGCATCCATGAAACCGTGATGGCCCATTGTGGAATCCACTATTAGGTTGATGCGGGACAGCGGGAAACTGTCTTTTGGGCAGGCTTTATTATGGTCAGTGAAGTCAATGGACATTCTCCACTTCCTGTTTGACTTTTTCAACAACACCATGTTAGAGAGTTATTCGGGGTAATGTGCTTTCCAGATAAATCCTGTCACTCAAAGGCGGTCAACTTCATCAGCTACGGCGGCATATTTCTCTGTGCTAAAGCTTTTGTCGAACCTTGTTGGCCTCTGGGTTTACACATAGGTGATGCTTGATTACTATGTGGTCTATTCAGGGCATGTCTTCATGACCCTAGGTGAACATGTCTTGGTGCTCAGTCAGGAGTCGCTTCGAATGTCTCATCTTTGGCTCCATCCTAGTTCCAAGTCTCATGGCATTCTCAGGATAGTTTGAATCCAAGGCGACTAGTTATAGTGGTTTGTTCGGCTTCGCCTATCGAAGGTCTGCTCATACCTGATTTCTTCCTCCCTGTCAATGAACACCAGCAACAGCGGTGTGTCTTCACTGTAAGTCGTGACCTTGGTCATTCGAACATCTCCCCCTCCAATTTTTAGCTTCTATGCTTAGCATTCTCGTGCTAGCACCGCTTGCCTTAGACTTTTCCCACACCTGCCGCCATTGGGAATTTCATTTTTAGGTGATTGGTTGACGTTACTACCTTCAAATTGTTTAGGGTTGGGCACCCTAGGATGGTGTTATAAGATGATAGAGTTTTCACTACTAGGACGTTGGCCATTGTTGCGGTGGTTTTAGGAGCTTTATTGGCCAAGACTGATAACGTAATAGTTGCCACAAGCCAGACTACATCCCAAAGAATCCTTTGAGTAGCATGGGTGCCAGGAGTAGGCGGCTAGGATTGATACCCATCTTCATGAATGCATCCCAGAAGAGGATGCCTACGAAGCTACTATTGTCTATCAGGATCCGTTGGGTTGGGAAGTTGGCGACCAACATGGTTACCATGAGCTCATCTTCGTAGGGGTAAAGTACCCTTTGTTGTCTTCCTCATGAAACGAGATGACATTTGTCTTCTAATGCCTCATTTACTTAGTCGGGGGTCTTTTAGCAGAAAATACTTCTTCATATCGGGCCCTTCGGGCATACGCTTTTCTGTTGTATGAGATGGGACCCCCCTGAACCTCTCAACTATGGTGTGGATCTCACCTAGGGGGCTATTCACACGACTTGAGGCTTGACAAGGGGCATTGCGAGTGGCTTCTCGATCTATTCTCTACATTTGGTGCTCTCACTCCTGCACGGTCTTTCGGGCCGCCCCACGCTTTGGTCGGACAACCACCTACAATTAGTTGGATATTGCAACCAGATGCTCCAACTCTCCCATTTTCTTCTTGAGGGTGTAGCAATCCTTAGTGCTATGGCTTTCTATCTGGTGGTAAGTATAGAAGCGACAGCTTCCCCGATCACAGTGGTTGGCTTCCTAGGTGTTTGATTTTATTTCTTTTTGCACATTCAAACTAGAGTGTGCGTGTCTAGAGGACGTGTTCTCCTCCCGCCTTTTGTCGTCCTACACCTTTTTAGGTTTCTTCGGGGTTTTCATCCAACTCAATACGTTGGTCCTCTTGTTTGCTTGTTCTAATTAGGTCTTCATTGGGCTATTAGGGTCTTGAAAGTGTCTTTGGCATTGATGAAGACATCTGCCCTATACATGAACTCCCACAATGTCGTGGGAGTCTATCTTGCCTACTCTATCATGAACGAGTTCTGAGGCCAAATGCCTCCTAGGAGCGTCGCCAGTGTGATTTTCTCATCCTGGTCATCTGTCGTCATGTGCTCCTTGTTGAATCAAGCTAGATACTTCTTCAGTCTTTCGTCCTCTCATTGTTTGATAGGTAGGAGATAAGCAGCAGGGTGCCTTCTTCTCTTGCTTGCCATAAACTGTGTCATAAATATTCGAGACAACTTTCTAAAACCATTGATCGAGCTTGGGGTAACACTCTGAACCACCCTCTCGCCACACCTTTGAATGTCAGCTGGAAGGCTTTACAAGCTACTTCTCCGGGGAACCCATAAAGAGTCATATGGGTTTTGAAGGTCTCTAGATGTTTGAGGGGGTCCCTGCCATCACCTCTGTGTTGTAGGGTAAGTTTGTGCTAGTGAGTAGCTGATCGACCAATGACGATTGTCCCATCCTTTTCGCCATTTCCTCATACTTGTCCATGAGGCTACATAGTTCATGGTGCATCCTTCTCCTCTCTTCTTTGCCGGTGTCCATTCTTCTGGCACTCTATAATTTGGCATGTTCGTTTTGACTTGGCTCGGCGTCCTCCTGTGACCCGCCGTTCCTTTTCTTTTGGACTTCATTCTCCTGCCAGGGATTCTCCATCTCTGTTGCCATTCTCTTCATGCGCCCCTCCATTTCTCTGAACCTTCCTTCCATATTTCTCGAGGATGCTTCCTGTCCATGAGTTGTTTGACAAGGAAGAATAAATTTTGTGGGATTCTCTAGGTGCAATCAAACGCTTTAGATCTATTCTTATTATCTTTAAAATCTTAATTTTAATGCTCTTTTCTTTAGTTTAGTTTAGATAATCTATTCTTCAAATTTTGGTTTTCCAAATAATAATTAATTTAGTAAATTTCAGTACTCAATAGCATAATAAATTTCAATACTACTTGTTACGATTTTGTGCATTTGCAGATATTTTCATCATAACAAATTTTTGGTACTATTGCCGAAGACTAATTGTTTATTACTGATATTGATACTAGCTAGATTGTTACTAATTTGGTTTTTTTTTTTTTTTTTTTGAAGATTGGTGATTAGATCTCAGTTTTGCTTTTATTTTATTTTTATTTTAGGATTTAGAAGTGTATGCCCCAATCTAAACCATTAGAATCTACACTTTTTTTATCTCGAGATTGAGAGAACTTTGTGTCGAATCAATAAAAAGAGGAAGCAAGAAGTCACCACATCTCCCTTCACTATGGCGGATCAATGGAATGGAGAGGCGAATAGGGTTTTGAGGAACTATGCTATGCCCTTGGTTAATGGGGCTACATTTAGTATAAGGAGGCCAACTATACAAGCTAATAATTTTGAGATTAAGTCGGCTATAATTCAAATGATACTGCAAACTGTTCAGTTTGGAGGGCTGTCACAAGAGGATCCTAATGTCCATATTGCAAATTTTCTAAAAATTTGTGATACTTTTAAATACAATGGAGTGACAAATGATGTGATTCGATCGAGACTTTTTCCTTTCTCACTTAGGGAAAAAGAAAAAGCTTGATTGAACTCTTTGCCGCCCGGCATCATTACCACCTGGGAGGAGTTGGCACAAAAATTCTTAGCAAAATATTTCCTTAGGCCAAGACAACGAAGTTAAGGAATGATATTTCTACCTTCACTCAATTTGAGGATGAATCATTATATGAGGCATGGGAGAGATACAATGATTTATTGCACAAGTGTCCACATCACGACCTCCCAGCCTAGCTTCAAGTATAGCATTTTACAATGGTTTCGGATCCACAAATTGATCTATGGTTGATGCGGCCGCGGGAGGAGCATTAATGAGTAAGACCCATGAAGCCGCATATGAATTTCTGGAAGAATTGACATCCAACAACTATCAATGGTTTGTGGAGAAAGCAATGCCATGAAAGACAGCTGGAGCTTTTGAACTTGATTTTATTTCTACATTGGCGACGCAGATGGCAAATCTATCACAACAACTAGGTAGGATGAACGTTAATACTATTCAAACTAATGTTGTTTGTGATCATTGTGCAGGAAATCATTCAAGTGTAGATTGTCAAGTGGGGAATCCTTTTGCCCAACTAAGTTATGAACAAGCCCATTACGTGTTCAATTTCTAACGTCAAAACAATCCTTATTCAAACACTTTCAATCCCGGATGGAGAAATTACCCTAACTTTTCATGGAGCAATAATCAAGGGCCTACTAGACCACCTCAACAATTTCCACAGCAAGAGAAGCAATTGACACTTAAGGATATGTTTATGCAGTACATGCAAAAGACTAATATAGTGATCCAAAACAACTCGGCTTCAATCCGCAATCTTGAGGCGTAAATCGGGCAGCTCTCAAACATACTTACCGAGAGAACAGCAGGGACTTTATCGAGCAACACTATGACCAATCCGAAAGAACATGTCAAAGCCATAACATTGAGAAGTGGGTAGACATATGACCAGCCGCAAACAGTAAATACCGAGTGAGATGCAAAAGCTGCCAAAAATGGAGAGTCTAAGATGAAGGAAGCCGAGTACAAGGTGAAAGAAGCAATGCAGGATGCGGCCAACCAGCAAGCTGAGAGGACTAAGGAGAATAAAGGGGCTGCAAAACCCAAGAAATCCAGGGAGTTTATATTTGAAACTTATTCTCCTTCAATTTATGATCCACCAATTCCTTTTCCACATAAATTAAGAAAAAATAAGATTGGTAATCAGTTCTCTAAATTTCTTAATCTTTTTAAGCAATTTCATATTAATATTCCTTTTATTGAAACTTTAGAGCAAATGCTTAAATATGATAAGTTTTTCAAGGATATTTTATCAAAGAAGCGGAAGTTGGAAGAGCATGAGATGATGATGTTAACCGAAGAGAGTAGTACAATTTTACAAAAGAAGTTTCCGCCTAAGTTGAATGATCTGGTGAGTTTCACGATTTCTTGCTCTATAAGAAATTTCTATTTTGATAAAACTTTATGCTACTTAGGGACAAGTATTAATCTAATGCCTCTCTTTGTTTTCAGGAAACTAGATCTTGGAGAAGCAAAGCTGACCATCATCTCTCTACAGTTGGCAGACATATCTATTAAATATTTGAGAGGACTCATTGAGGACGTACTAGTGAAAGTTGATAAGTTCATCTTCCCAGCCAACTTCATTGTTCTTGATATGGAGGAGGACGAGGAGATCCCTTTGATACTGCGCCTACCTTTCCTTGCCATAGGGAGAACCTTAATTAATGTCCAGCAATGGAAACTCATTTTGAGTGTTGGCGAGGAGCAGGTAACTTTTGACATATTTAAATCTATGCAATTCCCTTCCAAGTTACTTTCTTGTTTTCAAATAAACGACCGAGACGTGATCATGGCCATCGAGACTTATGGAGCTAAATTTCCAAAGCTACCACTTAAGGAACCACCCAAGCTAGAACTCAAATAGCTTCCAACAAATTTAAGTTATGAAGAGGCTGAGTTGATCTCCAAGGGGCACACGGCTGCACCTTCAAGGTAAATATTCAATTGGAAGAATAGGAAAAAAATCAGGGGAGCATCTCTTATCTTCTCTCATTCTCTTGTGTAGTTTTTCTTCCTCTTTCCCATTGAAGACAATGTGATATTTAAGTTTGGGGGAAAGGAAATTATTTTATTTATTTCAAAAAAGAAATAATAATAATAATAATAATAATAATAATAATAATAATAATAATGATAATGATAATGATAATAAAAACACTATGGTTTGATCAATAAAAAGCCTATGATAAGAATATGATTGAAATTTATTATAATTATTAGGAAAAAATCTCATTCCTTAAGACTAGTTATTAATTATTTACTTGATCTTACTTAATTTGATATTTTCTATGTTCAATGAATGCTTATAATTAATCGTTTTGCATACCTAGAGAAATGTTATGTGAATTTTGTGAATTTGTATGGTCTCAACTTCATCTAGAACTTATTTGATTACACTCGAGGCGAAGTCCTAGACAAAATATTATTGGGGAAATGATTAAGGCATTCTTTGAACCGATTGAGCCTTTCAAGCTTACCTATTTATTATCTGTATCCCTAGCCACCCCTTTCAGTTTTATTGAATTATATTTTGGCCTTATATTTTTTCTTTCTTGTAAACCTCATATTCCCTACCCTATTTGAGCTTAAATGCTCATTTCCTTATATTTCAAGAGAACTAAGTTTACACAAAGTCACAGACTCACAAGAGCATGAAAGGCAAGATAAGTAGAAGATCAACAAGTAAAGTTAATTATAGTCATTTTATCAAAAGCATAAGTTTGGGATGTGAAAAGTCAACCCGTCTACTATGTGGCAAACAAGAAAAGGCTGACGAGAGTCATACACAAAGGCAGTCAAAAATGTATGAGTTATTGTAAAAACAAATGTCCAACCTGCCGAATAGAGGTGTAAAGAGAGAGATACTTGAAAGTACAATAGAGAGATATACTGAGAGATTCACAATGATTGAGAAGAGATGTTTGTGTTAGAAGTGAGAATGCTCTATTTTTTTTTTTTTTTTCTGTTGGTGTTCAAACTTAAATTTTCTTGATTTGTTTAAATCCTACATTTTCTTTGTAGCCCTCACCCAAACCTTACATTACAAGCTTAATAAAGACCTATTGATCTCTGGTGATAGTTTTTGTTCTACATTAGTGGAGAGTGATTTGAAAAGCAAGCTTATGGAGTTTTTAGAGATCCATTATTTTTATTTACTTGTTTGTATAAAACTATCTAGAGAGCTAATGATGAAGTGAGAATGATAGGTATGCATGAATGTCAGGATGGATAATGAGGTGCAATTGAGTTTTGAATTAACTCTTGGGACTTGATTGATCATGAATGATTCCTTTGAATTATAGACTTTAGGCAATCTTTGAGACAATAAATTTTATGAATCAAATCAATGTTTGTTTTAATTGTCTTTCTCTTTGCTTGAGGGTGAGCAAAACTTAAGTTTGGGGGTATTTGATAAGTATGATTTTTATGTGATTTTTATTACTCTTTTATTTATGAAAAATGTCAGTTTTCCTTCAATGCTATTGATTTTATTTTATTTCTCCATATTTTTCTTTATTTTCTTGGATTTGAAGTAATGAGAAGATTTAGTGCGAAATGAAAGCATTTTGATAGAAAAGAAGAGACTACAGATCTAGACCAACTAGCAAAGGGCTTGAAAGTAATTTTGATCTAGAAAGAGAGAAAGAAATCACAAAAGGAATCCACAAGAATACCAAGTTCAGAATATACTAGGAGACAGCCTGGACATGCTTGAATGTTTCAATCATAACTTTCTACTCACATATCCGATTGATGGAATTCTAGATAGGTTGGAAATTTATCTTAAAAGGCTACAAATTTGTCTCTAATAAGAATTTCTAAATTCTTCTTGCTGGAGCACGTACAAGGTTGCCAAGATAAGTCTGAAAAGTTAGGCGAAAATCATAAACACCTTAGGGTTTCTTTCTACCATAAATAACCATACTATTGGCTCAAAATTGAGAGTGGGGAGTCTGAGTTTAAGAATCCAATAGTCTAGAAATTATTCTTTACGTTTCTTTCAAGGAGTTAGATCTGGAGGGCGGAGGCGAGAGCCGCATGCTTCATCAACCAACTCCAATAAAAGACACTACTTTTTTTCTTTCTTTTTCTTTTTTTTTGGTCATTTTCATTATGAGCTAATTTTATTTTCTAGAGCTTTGATATAGTCTAGTATTGAACACACAATTTATATTCTAAGTTATTTTATTTTCAATATTTTTATGATTGAGTGTTTATTCTTTATTCTTAATGCTTGCAATTCTCTAGCTAATTATTATTCAATCTATTAAATCACAATGAAACCAAGAGGTGATTTGTGATTAGAGCTCTAATATTAAGCACTATTAGTTGAGTGAAAGTAGAGATACTTTACCACGATTAGTGTGATTTTCAAGAAAAATTCAAAGAATTTAATGAGTATGTAATTAATTAAATTCATATAGAGATATGAAGTTATTAATTGGAGATATTTTTAGTATTGGTTGAGAGAAAATATTGGTCTTGCCTTGTCACTCTCAAGATCGCTTCAACTGCTCCCATCAGGCAGACGCTCAGCTTTTCAACTCAATGGTGACCAGTTTTACTTTCATACGATCAGGGGCAGCCTTGTAATAAAAAAATACACTCCACCTCATGCAACAAATCGATGAAACCCTTAGCCTGTTGAGTTTCAGAAAATTCTGGTAGATCAACTTTAAATCCTAGGTCTCTACCACACTCCTTACCACGATACTCCCTAAATAAAGCATGATCGTGATACGAGTTTCCGAAACTAGAGTCAGAATCATGATCATACATCTAACCCTCTAGATTTTGCACCTCTAGACGCTGGGATAATTATCCTATCTGCCTCTACAAATCTGCAATCAGTATTGTACGTTACGATCGTGGTGAGGGACTTCTTCAATCGAAACCTGCCTATGCTAACCACAACCTCTTCCACCAGCCATGAGAATTGATGATAAATTATCCTAGGGAAATTCTAAAGCTCTTATGCCAATTGATGTCGATGTAGAAACAAGCCTTGTTTGGGTGTTAAGTTGAGAAATCTGTAAATAGTAATGAAATGGTTTGAGTTATGATGTTTTATGGGGTTTTGCGAAAGGAGAAAAAAATTGAATAAAAATATTATAAAGGTAAATCATTGTTAGGAACTTTTTTTTTTTTTTTTGAGATTTGAAAAAATTGAATTATTTTTTATGTTTTGTTTGGAAAATGTGTAATGATTAGGTAATTATTAGATGAAAAATTTAAGATTTGAAATTGAAAAGTATTTGTGTTGAGATGTGTTTGGATGTTAAGATGAGATGAGCTGAGACCAACTCATCATCCAAATGGGGCCTAAGAATTATTTCGATAGCTAGCTAAGTAATGCAATCTAGGGATTGAGATTGAAAAAGATCCAAATAGAGAGAAAACTCTTATATTAGGGTTTCTTGATAAAAATTGAATATGTCTTCTGAAGGCCACAAGCGGAGCTTCAATAGCTAAGGAAAAAAATGTAAAATTTTATTTATGGCCAAATAATAAAATAAGTGTCTCACTAAAATCTAGCCCAAAATCCAGAATAAAAGAACTCCTAAAAGTAAACATTACCATAAAAGAAAAAATAACTTAAAATGACAATTTAGAAGGGAAAACGGTTGATTTTGGGATTGAAACGTGGACCACCAGGCTTAGCGTGGGGACCATGACGTGCATATCGAAAAGAGCTTTCCTAATTAGGGTCATATGCACAACTCTAATACCTGTTGTCAAAATTATGGCCAAAATACTCTTCAACCGATAAATGCCGACCTTTCCTCGCCAAACCAAGTAGTCTTCACCATTTCTTGCTAGATTTGCACTAATCTAACTTCTCGAGGTAGTCCAATGCTATTAACATCGAATCTGTCAGCTCAACATCAATATACTCAGATCTCCCTGCATCACATCATCTGCTTGTAATTTCTCATGAATTTCTTTTCGGCACGTTTCAATGTGACACTTCAAGTTTTCAGTTCCATATTTACTAGTTGCCAAGTATGTAGCACCACACATCTTGCACTTCGATGTGCCTTACCATCACCTTTTTAAGAATTAGGATAATCTTAAAGAGACCCCATACACTTGCTTTCCTATGCTTCGCTCCAGTTTTCTCAATTTGCAAACTTATTGAGACATCTTCCAATGATTCAATGAATCCATTCAATCAAGTATAACAGGTCCTAGCAGATAAGCACACAAGTTATAGCAGCAATTAGCAAGAAAACACAGCATCTATACTTATAACAACAACATGAGAAAGAGAGAGAGATACACTGTAATCTACTTTGTTTGTGCCCGAACTAATATAAAAACACAACAACTATAGTAGCAGTTATAATCATAACTAGTTTAGCAGTAAATATAACACAACAAAATGGCAAGAGCTTAAAATTTCACATTATTTATTTTGTTTGTACCAAACTAGCAAATAAACACAACAACTATAGCAACAAGTATAATCATAGCAAGTGCCTAGTCTAGCAACAACTATAATGCAGGTTACACAACAACAAAATGTCAGGAGCTTACAATTTCACATGATGTACTTTGTTAATGCCAAAAATATCAGATAAAAAGAATTTCATATATCATTTAACTTTACATGATTTTCTTTTGAGAGAGAGACATACTGTAAATTCTTAATCTGTAGAGACAGTAGAAAGGATGAGAGGGGCACATGAGTGATGTGCAAAGAGGGGCCGAGGGAGAGATAGCACTAGTAGTGCAGATGGGGCATTCTATTTGACTCGATAATAGAGAGAGAGGAACAGAGAGGGAGCGGCCGATGCAGAATGGGAGAGATGGGAGTAGTGAGCGACAGTGTGTGAGATGGTGGGTGCCGGTGTACAAAGAGGGAGAGGTAGAGGTAGTGAGAGAGGTCAATGGACGTGCAGATTGGCAGAGAGAAAGGGGTAGTGACTAGTGTGCAACAGTACGACGGTGTGCCGAGAGTGGCAATGACACGATGGGACTCTGTGAGACAATGAGAATGAGAGAGACGTCAAAGTGTAGTAGACTGTAGTGTTTAGGAACTTTGGATTTTTTAGTTTTTAGGGTTAAAGGGTAACATTGTAATTTTAAAATAAGATTTAAACAAGATATATGGGGTGATTGTGGGCTAAATGGGCTGACCCATTTCTTAATAGTATTTGAATTGATTCATCCGTTTCGACTTGAATCTATTTATATCAAATTCAAACTAATAATTTCGTGTAATGTTCATGTTAGGTTCACACGTCGTATCACATATTTCCACCATTAGTTTCACATGCCATTGCATAACTGCACCTCCATACACACGTGCCACCAGTGGGTTCCTTGGACTCTGATCTTCAAGATAGACTATTCACCACCTCTATCCCGCTGGCATGTGGGCACCACGCATTGTCATAGGCACATGAAACCCTTGGTGCTTGCCATAGTTTGGGACTTTTCTATTATGATTCTATTTTTCCTGAACGAGGATATAGATATAACAGATGTCGAAACCTCCAACAAAAGCGTCAAAATAGTTGCTTGTAGTGTTCTGGTTGAGCTCTTCAACCGCAACCTTTTGTTCCACTCATTTGGACTACAGAAAACTACCAACGGCGCTCCCCCTTATCTTTGCTAAGGAATTAGGGCTCAGACCTCTGGTCCATTATCCTTTACTATCTTTATTTTTATTTTTCTTTTAATTACTCCAATCATGATAACGGGGGCGATTGTTTGGAGCATCCACCCCCTCCGATCTTATATCTCTATTATAGTCTAATAAAAGTTTGCTTATATATTAAAAAAAAAAAAAAATCTATCTGCTCATATTGAGTTTTATAGTTTGACTAAAATGACCATTTCTAACGTGGTAAGATTGTCCGTTATAATGGGTTGATATGGGATTTTGAAGATGCATGGTTTTTGCTGGTACGTGATTGGAAAGGAAGAAATGAGTTTGTGATTTTAACGTTACTTTGACTTCATAAGTGGCAGAATCTTAAAGGAAAATGCAACAAAGATTATGCAAAACAATACAAGTTAGATGGAGAGATATTAGAGTCTTGAGTTTTTATCCAAAATGAGGCTTCCTCTTGGTTTTGCCTTGTTCAATCTTTGGAAGGCGAAACTTTCCGAACTCAAATGGAGGAAGTGATTACGTGTCAATCATAGAGTACTTACAGTGATGGGCCTATTAGTTTTAAATGAGAATAAGCTAATAGTTTAGCCTAGTTGTTGGAAGTAGTAATTAAGCCCATCAAAAGGTAAAAATAGTACTTAAGCATGTTAAGAAATTTATTCAAAAGATTGATAATGAAAAGCCAGTTCACACTCTTGGGTTCTTGTCTTGAGTTCTCATTCCATTTCTTTACTTATTTTTTTATTTGCTAAGTAAAAATAATAGGAAAGGGCAATGAAGGGTGGCTAATTCGATCCCTACCTGACCATGGTCCTTCATTGTTTTCCTCCATTTCCCATTAATATCAAAGCATCGATCTATGAAAATGGTGGGTTCAAGTTCCTCACTGACAAACTAGATGCAAGAATGATTTTCATTAACAAATAGATAATAGACGTAAGAGAATCAAAGGAGAGTAATTGGGGAAGCAGCTCGACAAATGATCCAAATTCAAGGAGTGGAGAAGCTAATAAATAAATAAAAATGCTACTTTGTCCAGTCAACTTGTCTCCTCATTTTGATACTTCATGTATTTTAATTTTTTTCTTTACTTAATAGTTAAGAAAGTAACTATTAGTGTATTGATATTTTTTTATATTTTTTTAAAAATATTTTAAAATAATAAAAAAAATATGAATAAAAAAATTGAAAAAAAGAAAAATGCCAATTTGACCTAACAGTCACTTGGAGCGGTGCTACTCAGGTGACAGAGTAGCACTGCTCACTAAATAACTCTACAAAAATTATGGAGAGATTTGAGGAATAATAAAAGGAATTATAGATTAAGGGTTGGTTTGGATAGTGAGATAAAATGAGATGAGATGATTTAGATAAGTTGAATAAAATATTGTTAGAATATTATTTTTAATATTATTATTGTTTTAAAAATTGAAAAAGTTAAATTATTTATTATATTTTATATAAAAATTTAAAAATATTATAATGATAAAATGAAATAAAATATTCTCTAAATGCAAACATGCCTAATGAATTTGTAGTCAAAAAATCGAATGCAATAGTTGGAAGTACTCTTGGCAGTAGAAAAAGACAAGCCCAATTACTAACCGAGCCGAACATGCCAACCTATTAGCCCACTTTCATTCAAAACTTATATATTAGACCCATTAGAGTAACAAGGCCTTTCGAAAAACTTTGCATGTGCCTCATTTTCATTCATGGGAGTACTACACTTGGCATAACTTTGATGGGCAAGTACCAGTAGCAGATTGTGCTCTTGATGATGCATGCCGCGCGTAGCCATACATCGATTATGGCATTTTTTGTGCATGATTACATGGGGCTCGAAACAACTAAATTTGCTTCGACTTGAAGAATTTATATGAGGCAACAAGGAAGACTCCATCTAAAAGAGCACGTGGTTGTAGGCAACTAAATGTTGAATTTCTCTTCCTTGTTGCCTCATAAATTCTTCAAGTCGAAGCAAATTGAGTTGTTTCACTCGACCAGGATGTCCTACACATGATGTCTAGTGAACTACAGCTTTTATAGCTAGCAGTTCAATCGAACATGTGTCTCATGCATGTCTATAACTCAAGTGGAAAGTGCGAACTTGTGTGCATGAGCCACATGTCACAGGTTCGATTCCCCTTGAGATCAAACTGCGATTTAAGTGGGATATATGGCAGTGAGTTGCTTTGCTAGTTTCCCTGGAGTTTAGGTTTCATAGATGAGTCCTAAGGGCTCTAACATGGGGTGGTTCCTCCGTCAAAAAAAAAAGACCAATGATGTCCTAATTTTTCATGAATTGACAATAAATTTATTTTGCATCAACAGACTATAAAGATTAAGAAATTATAAGCTCCTATTCAGTACTGGCTCGTACTAGGTTCCAACAACAAAGATGGAGGGTTCATCCTACAAGGAGGATGGAAAGAGGATGGGTGCATCCTGCACCCTTGCCATCCTCGGGTTGCCTCATAAACACCCAATAACCACTTTGGAAAAGAAGACAGAAGTCATAGATGGCTCCTTCCATGCAATGGTCGCAAGCCATCATGTCAAGGGGAAGGGGGACCATTTCTTCCCCCCGTGGAGAACTTTGATTTTGAGGGCTATATTGATCTATATAATGACGATTATGTTTGCATCTATGCGTATGTGTATGTATGTGTTTATATTATTTACACTTTGTTGTTTATAATTATAAAAAACACATTATAGATGGAATTTCATTTCATATTTCTTCAATTTATAAAGAACATTTTTTTTATCGAACTCGATAGCTAGTCATATTAAAATTCTTAATTCAAATAAAATAAGAAATCCCACTACATATTTTTGTTCATGTATTTTTCATTAAGTAACATATTTATTCGTTGATTGAAGAAACTTAGGAGAGAATATGCAAACGCTTAAAAGGTTTAAAAAAAGTCACTTTAATTTTTTTAAAGAAATGAATGCATTTTGAATTTTATAAAATAAATATATATGAACGCATATAGATATCTATTTAATTATATAAAAGCTGAGTTTGAGACATGTGAGTTGTCATTAATAGCAATTTTTTCGCCTATGTAAAGTACATGGGCCATAGCTTTTGCAACCTCAAACTACACGTGTCCAACTGCTTTCTTCAAATTCAAGAATCGCATTCCTTGAATTATTCGGTTTTATTGTGTCGGTTCATCTACAAATTGGTTACCTCATCTTTCAAATTCAAGAAACGTCAAATGGTACAATTCCAACTCCCTTCTAGGGCATTCGTATTGCAAAAATAGCAATTCCATTTGATAAGGCACCGAGTGAAAAAATGGAAATTGCAGGATGGAAGCGAAACATCAAGTGGTGCAAAAGAAAATATATAACAACGGATTTCTAAAGACCGCTTGAAATGCTTAAGGAAATCTCCACCACATTCGAAGGTTCTCAAATGATCTTGCAAGGTGAATTCCCACATCCGAAGGTTCTCAAACGTTCTTGCAACGTGAATAAATTATTTCTAATAGGTACACAATTTCTTCTCTCTTTTTTGAATTTGTGTATGTTTTATTTGGATTAGGGGCTGGGGGGACGACTACTTCTCTCTCAAAAACCTCTCCCTTCTCTCTAAACTTCCCCAGTTTTCAGAACCGGCTAGAGGGGGCGGGAGCTTAGGCTCCTTCCCCCTCACTCCCTCCCTCCGTCTACTTGTTTTCTCTTGTTCAGTGTTTGGTTTTCTTATGTTTTTTCTTTTTTCTTTTTCAGGCCAAATAAAGAGAGATTCGGCTTTTGGGACTCGCCGGCTCCAAACAGGCGGCACGCGCCCCACCTGGAGGTTGCCTAGCCGTCAATCAGCAAAACCCCCGAAGGCGGTATCAATCAGAGTAGCGCGTTGCCCTCACACGCTACTCAGATTTTTCGGAGGTCATCTGCTCGTGGTTCCCACGCGCCGCCAAGGAACCCTTTGCCATGGCCACGCATGGCTGATCCTGTTCCGGCGCCTCTGGATCTCCCTAGCTTGACCGTCGTTTCTCCCTCCCACAACCCTTTTGTGCACTGTTTTCCCTTTTTACAGTGTTATCTCTTTGTATTTTATCTTATGCACTGTATTTACTTTTCAGGAAAAACATATTCCAAAAATGTAATGCCTTCGAACCTTAGTCCAAAGGACTTCTCCCCCTTCTGCTTAGGCATTGATGTTTGGAGTTTTGCTCTTCATACTCCGATTAGGCGGGAATGGAGTTTGGGTTACTGTGACCTCTGTCTTAGACAGAGATGGGCTATCTCTTAGACTTAGGTCTTTAGAGATTTGCCGTCTGGACTAAACTACGTCAGTCACAAAAGTGTACTGAGATACTACCAACGTTTGTAACTGACTTATCTTTTAAGTCAACTTTGTATGTCCTATTTGAATGAATGGAAAGTGATCTCTTATTATCAAAAAAAAATTTTGGATTAGATTCATAGTTTTATTTGGATTATTTCTCCACCACATTTGAAGGTTCTCAAATCATTCAAGGTGTTTCTAGACATTCGGTTTCAGCGATTTCTTGCATTCTTTTCAATAAGTACACCATTTCTTTCATATTGTTTTCTTGGATCTATAAAACTAACGTGAAATAGGTCTACCATTTGTGTGTATTTTTTTGGATTAGATTAATAGTTTTATAACGATCCACGCATTGCGCGGATTATAGGCTCATATAATATAATTTTGCAACCAAATTTTTGGAGGTATATTTTTTACATTTTTAGGTATGTATTCCCGTTTTTATATTTTGGAGATAAAATTTATGGACTTGAAGAAAATATAGAAACGGTTTTTTTTCAAACTTTTAAGAGACTCAAGAATTTAGATGGGATTAGAAGAAGATTTCATATATTTGAAAGATGAGCATTGCTACGTACAGTCCCCAAATGGGGATTGCATTGTAAGTTTAGTTAATTTTGTCTTTAATTTTATTCAAAATTACAATAATATCCATATCAAAATGGTACTTTTTTCTATTTAATGAAGGGCTTGCACATGCAGTCCCCAAATGGGGACTGCAAATATAATTTCTCTTGAAAGAATTCAAAAAGTTTTCAAATTATTTGGGATCAATAATATTTTTTATCAAAGTTTATTTAAATTGAAATAATAATTATTAATTATTTTTTAGAAGGCTAGGAGGGGCGTAATGGCCACCTCTAGGCTAAACGTGGCTTTGCCACTAAGAATGGTTGCAAGAAGGATGGCCCCTATCGCCACAAAGCGGTTGAGAAAAGNCCATCGGGCAAATAGCAACGCCCTTCAAAGAAATAATTCCACCCTTATTGATGGTATCACGCCGCCACTTTGGGAATAGAGATCTCCCAATGGTTACTCCGTGGGGTGGCTGCCACCCATAGGTAGCAGTCCATTTTTTAAATAAAAACTAGTTATTTTTTGAATGAGGTGTCTAAACAAATAGTACACAGTGTGTTGATGCATGTTTTGTAGCCGCTAGACAACACACCCAGCCCCAAGGTCGAGCACCTCATTAATGTGTGATGACTCGAGGAACCGTCGGCCGCCTTATCTCTTCTTAGGCCCCTGGGTTGACCTAGGCCTTCCCCTATCAGGGGTCGTGGGCCTTGGTGTGAGGGACTTGGGCCCAGCCAAGATGAGTACGAAAAATTCTCCAGCACGCAAAATTCTGTCATGTGGGTGTAACGGGATTTTAATTCTCCAGCACACTCCCTCTTCACCTCGAATTCGTTGCATGGGTGCATGCTTCCCTCCCTCAGGAACTGACATAATCGTCGTGCTCCCACATCCCATCACTCCTTCCATTAGGGCTTCTGAACCGTTGCTTTCTCCTTATTTATCCCCTTTCCTACTCCTGAACATCCTTTGTTTCTCTCCCCTCTCCTGCTTTTTGGCCCTCGCATTTCCCCTCCATTCTTGTGCTTTTGCTCTTGACTACTTTCCAAAACTGTTTACAATGGATTCCGAGAGCACCTCAAGTTGCAATTCTCTCTCTTACAATGGACATGGGTGGTCCAAAGTTATGCAACTCCCCTTCGATTTGCTCAGTCTCACTCGGTTTAGCACCTCCCTCGAACTCGGAATTCCTCTGGTTTATCATTTTATTTTCTCGTTGAAGGGCTTCTGCTTCTAATGTCAACCGTTTCACAAATTTCTCCATCTCCGTGAACCTTCATTCCATGCTTGCCGACGTAGACTCTTGCTCAAGGGTTGCACGGGAGCGTGTTGTGGCCGGCATACAAAAGGCACGCTAATGCTGTTAGGCCGAAATAAAATCAGATCCCACAAATGACACCAACTGTTGATGTGTGTTTTGTAGCCACCAAGTAATGACAACTCTCATGTACCTCCGAGAGTGGAAGAAAGGGTGGCTAGGGGTGTCAAATCATGCTAACGGGTCATGATTGTGTCGTATCAAGGTATGTACATTACACTTAATGGGTCAACATGAACACGACCTGTTAAGGATTTCATGTCAAAATTTCAAACCCAAACATAACATAGTAAGATAACGGATTGACACGACACGACCCATTATGACCCGTTAATGAATAAGAAATAAATTGACACGACACGACCCGTTTGACCTGATTGATTTTATATAAATATTTAAATATAAATAAAATCTATAAAAAATTAAAAATTAACTACAAGTCTAAAATCACAATCCAAACAAATATGATCCACACAATTTGTAATAATATTCATTATTAAAATTACATCCCCAAATATAATAAACAAAACATATATTGTAAATATATTAATGTTACAATCCCAAATATCATAAAAAATTAAAAACACAAATCTAAACAAATTTAGAACTTGAAGAAGGAAATAGAGCGTCCTCCTTGCCCTTGTCTCCAACTCCATTAGACCTATGGTTAACTCATCCAATTTAACTTCTTCTTTTGTTTCTATTAAAAAAAGAGATATCAATAAAGTTTTATATCAAATAATATTATTGTATTGAAAGTACAAAAAACAAAAAAAGAAACAACCTTATAAGACCAAAGGTCCATAAGTTAAACATATAGTTCACAAGCAGCGGAAACAACCTGTAGATCACAAGAAGCTTAAAAACGACTTAAAAAAAAAAAAAAAAACGAAAGGGAAGGTGTTGGAAAGTTCTTTTCCTGACATTAAATAGCTAGCATGGTTTTCTAGAATATTTTTAACACAAGCAACATGAGCACTCTGCTCCTTGATTAAATTTCCTTCCAGATCTTAACAAGAACCTCACCTAAAAACGTAATTAAAAAGTTAGTATACCCTGTTTGAAATACATCAATCATAGAAGCATATCATCATGTCTTGCTCATACCAGCTCATCAGGAAGTTCATATAATGATTCATCAAGTGTTGCCTGCAGAAGGTTTAACAATCATTGTCAAAAATGAATCTTAAAGAAAAAGAATGAAAAAAAGAGGAAAACGAAGGTTGAAAATAAAATTGAACCAGTTACTAGTCTCTACCTGTAATAAGCGTAACGCACAGTACTGACTAATAGCAGGGCCTTCAAGTTTAGCAATTACCTGCAACGTTCAAGACAAAATGAATTGATAAAATGATAGTGATAGGTGGAAACTTCCAGATATACATTTAGTAGATCCACTCACCAGATTCTTTTTGTAAGTAAGATAATATCAAAAAAGCCAAAAGGCTCATGAAAGTACACCGGGCACAAGATACTTTTATAGTTCCTCTAACCAGATTATGCAATGCATTTGGGAACTTATATTTTTACATCTTATGCTTAGCCTTCTAACCACAACAGAAGTAAAAGGTTTTAAAATACCACTTAAAAGGCTTTCCTTTCCTTTGCAGCTGCTCACAAAAGTATCTTCCAGAGGTATCTAAAAAAATATCAATAATAAATCAATTCCCTAACAATCATTGTTAGAAAAGCTTCCCCACTCGACACATCAAAATTTCAAATGAAAGAAATTACTTGGAACGAAAGAAATTTCAAAATTTCCATCAACAGAGACTCACAGCTCCTCCCCACAATATATTAATGATATCAGAATGAAAGACCTGCCTCAGAAACTAAATATCCAGCAAATCAACATATTAGCTCTCACTCGAACATAGCAACTAAAAATTGTTGAGAGGAGGTGCCAATTCAGGCGTATTTGCTGGTTATCCACCATGTATTTTCTATCATTATATTCTTTCACGTAATGTAACACCTTTGAAAAATCAAAATTTTGGAGAAACAAAATGCTACGCTTACAGTTTAATTGATAGATTCTTCAAATCCTAGTGATTGATTATCATGCGTACTTTCATCATGTATCACTTAGGTAGAAGCATGTAAAAGACTAAGAAATAGATTGAACCGATCGAGATTAAATAGCAAATAGAGAAACCCAAAAGAAAATGAACCAAGAAAGAGTAAACCCAAAAAAAAAAAAAAAAAACATAAGAAACGACTTCTAGGTTGAAGAGGGGCGGCGTCATTGTGAGAAGAGATTTTGATTTCTGAGAGGATTTGAGAAAAAAAAACACCCAGTGAAGTATCTTCAAGATCTACTTGGATCAGTAAACTAATAAACTCCAAAGTCCCCATCCCTCATTCAAAATTTGAAATCTCATAAACTAAAAAAAAGAAGAGAAGAGAAGAGAGAGAAATTTGATCACCTTTGGGCTTTGTGTGGTATAGTCGTGGGCAACGGGGTACTAGGTTGAAGTATATGAGGGGGGGCGTGGAGGGGGCAGCGTGAGATGAGAATTGAGGGGAGAGAGAGTCGCTGCGGGACCATAAGTTGAAGACGAAAAGATAAGGGGGGCGTGGCGTGACTGTGAGGAAAAGAAAAGTTAGAAAACTGAGGGGGGGGCAGCGTGGGTTAGGTAGTTTAGGGTTTTTTGAATTTTAGATCTAAAGGTATAAAGATAAATTCAATTTTCTTAACGGGTCATAACAGGTTAACCCGTTAGTGACCCGTTAAGCAATCGTGTCTTAAAGGGTCAACCCATTTTGACCCGAACCAGTTAAGGCTAAACCCTAACCCGCTTTTATCGTGTCATGTTCATGTTGAGTTAACGGGTCGTGTCATATATTGTTACCTCTAAGGGTGGCGGGGGATGGTGGTGTCACCTCCGATGCCTAAGTCATAAATTTCCTTAAAGGATCAGGAAATATGAGAAGTTATGGAAAGTTAGAGAGATACAATGAGCGTGTAACCCCCTTCTCATTGTCAACCTTCCACTATTTATAGCCCATTTCTTGTAGGATCCTTCTATCGCTGTAATGATTGCACTTCTCTTAAAAGGCATGTCGTCGATTTTAACGTTGCCACTCTTGTCAGTTACCAGAGCCCGACCCGGGGCTGGCCACTCTGAGCTGCATTCAATGTGATCAATCCTGCAAGAGACATGATTCTGGCATGTCTTCCCATTAATGTGTGGTGATTGGGGAAACTGTCTGCTGATGTTTCTCTTCTTGGGCCCCTAGGTTCACTTAGGCCTTCCCCTGTTAGAGGGTCATGGGCCTCGGTGCGAGGGACCTAGGTCCAATTTGGATGAGTACGAAAAATCCCCTTTCCATAGTGTTTGTAAGAAATAAAGATATCACAAACACAATTACCCCAAATAATGAATATAGAGAACCATTCTATTTGGTCCCCCTTTTAGGGTCTTTATACAGAGTTTAGTGAGGTATGTATTGAGAAATTATAAATCCTTATCAATTATAAATATCACTAATGTTGATTTATAATTTCACTATTCTAGGGTTTATTAATTATAGAATAGTATCCACAATTCACTTAAATTGTGAATAAACCATTCATTATATACTCGTGAAAAATAAAGGAAATTAATAGGGGTGTAAATTTAAACCAGAACGGTTTTAAACCGGTCCAATTCGGGACCGATTCTTATAAGGTGCAAATCGGCCGGAACTGGTCCAGTTCTAGTTTTAAGATTTTCCTGACCAGTTGATAAGAAAATATATTAAAAAAATATTTTATATATAATTTTTATACAAAATTAAAATTATACAAAATATTTTATATATAATGTATAATTATATGTGAGATTTTTATATATAATATATAATTATATATCATATATGAAATAATTTCATATTATAATTAATAACTTATAACATAAACTGTTAATCTTAAATATGAATATTTGTAATTTGTTTGATCATATGCTATTAATATAATTATATATAAGATAATGTTATTATAAAATATTATAATAAAAGTTTAATCTTAAAAATGAAAACTTAATTGATCATGTATTATATCGCTATACTAATATATAGTTTATAACTAATACTAATAAGTAATGTATAGCTATACTAATAGTCTAATATTAATACTATTATATAGTCTAATATATTATAATTTATATAGCTATTCTAATATATGAGTTTATAACCAATACTAAATACTGATAGTCGAATATAGACTATAGTTATACTATTAGTATAATTTAAGTAATACTAAAAGTCTAATATAAACTATAGTTATAGTATACTAATATAGTTATACTAAATCACTATAATTAATACTAATATATAACTATACTAATAGTCTAATATTAATACTATTATATAGTCTAATATATTATATAGCTATACTAATATATAAGTTATAACTATTTAACTAATACTAATAGTTTAATATAGGGTTTTTTGAATCTGAAATTTACTTTGATTGAGTTTTATGATTGGGTTTATGAAATTGTGTTTCGTGATTGGGTTAGTGAAATTACATTTATAGGGTTTTGTAATTTTTCTACTTGAATAACATTGATAGGGTTTCTACTTGACTACTCGTAATTTTTTGAAATTGCGTTCAATGTAGCAAAGTTTATTTATATTAATTATAGCAGCTTTTATAATTACTACAGAATCACATATGGATCCTTCAAATGAAACAGAAACACCCAGCAATTATCAACCTACAGTGGAGATTTTAACATATTTTAATAAAAGTATAATAGATTTTTTTAAAGCATTTTTTTTTTAAAATAAATAGATTTTTAATGACAAAATATCAAACTTACATTTAAAAAAAATTGAAAAATCGGACTGGATCAGACCAAAAACAGTAAAATCAGAAGTACTGGTTTAGGAGGGTAACCGGTGCGTAATCGGTTTTGAAAAATACAAAACCGATCATACTGGTTCGGTCCTAGATTTTGTTCAAAACGGGACCGAACTGGACCCGTTACACCCCTAGAAATTAGTTATTTATTATTGCCTAAATTTTCTTCATTTTTTAATCAATGACTATGTATTATCTAAGAAGTCTATCTATGTTCAAATAATTGAATGTGGCGCTTGACTGTCAAGTAAGATAATTTGTCGGGATTGCGTGTTTTATATTTCAATTGGTGAGCTTTCCATTAACAACAAGTCTATCTTCCTCTCCTGAAAAGAAATAAAAAAAGAAAAAAAATTTGCAACTTGTCAATATAAAAGAAGATTATTACAATGTTCTAGAAACAAGTCTTTTGAAGTTTCGTATCTTAGCCCAATGTCCAAAGAATTTGCTTACCATGCATGCCTCCATTACTGTAGTTGAGAGCAATTGGAACGAGTAAAATACTCAAGTTAATTCAAAACTCGTTTGGATAGTGAGATAAGATGAGATTAGATAGTTTTAGATTAGTTGAATAAAATATTGTTAGAATATTATTTTTTAATATTATTATTTTGATATTTGAAAAAATTAAATTGTTTATTATATTTTGTATGAAAATTTAAGAAAATTATAATGATGAAATGAAATGGATTAAAAGTATTTCTGTATCCAAACGGGATAAATCTTTTAATAAAAGAAACAATTATAATGGTATCGACATAGCAATGTTGAGGGTAGAAACTTCCACTCTCCAAACTCGAGCTCTATAATATGGGGCAATTTTAGTATAGGCTCTAAACTTAAATTGACTAAAGATACTACTAATTCCTTAAACTCGAGAATACTTAATGATTGATTGAATATCAAAAGAGACTCAAGCCCAAAGACCATATTGTCTTTCCAACATGCTAGGCCTAACTAGTGTAGTCATGATCGGAAAGTCTTCTTGGGCGAAAAAACACCTTAAGGAATTCATGAATCCAACAAAAAGTATGCGTTTAATTACCACAAATAAGAAATGAAATCATAGGATATTTATGGAAACAACGCATTAAGATCAACTTTGTCACATTAATGACTGAGAAGGCAAGATTGCCTTTTATCGCCTAAGTTTTTAAAAATTATTATTTTAATGGTTTAACCAGATTTATACATAATCTAATCTTTGATGTATAGGAAATATATTACATAAACATCACATTTCTAGCTAAATTTTAACTATAAATTTAGAGAAACCAATGTTAATAAGAGTGGCATAAAATGACAAAAGCCTACATTCATAGATCGTTTGGGACGAAATCCACTACGTTTCATGATTTTACAACCTCTTATAGTTTCGCATAGCTCCCAATACAATGGAGGAAATAGGGTTGAGGGAGGTTGAAGAAGATGTCGTCCTTGTAGAATTCTGGAAGAACTCTATATGTCAAGAAGTCTAGGGATTTGTAGAGATCCTCTCCTTTTATAAATGTCTCTTTTCTTCTTTGAAATAGTTGAAGTCCTACTTGTCTTATGTCACTTTCACCTTTTTGTATTTAAGTCAACTTTTTTTGACTTTATATTTTCTTAGTCTTATCTTTTGACTTTATCTCTTCATTGTCAAATCTTTTCCTTGATTATTGGTAATGGGTTTCAATGGCCTGGACCCCATTCATATTATATCTAATATATACCCGCGATTTTTAAGGTCGATTTCTCTAAGAAGAAGACAATAGAGTTTTTAAGTTAATCATAATAGATATAGTCTATGAAAGTTGTAGACAAGTAAATTCTAAGAACTTGTCCTTAGCTTTCTGTTGTCGTGTAATGCAATGAAGATTTTCAGGGGTGGACCTTGAGGAAATTTGTGAAATTCATAGTAACAACATATGAGGATGGGCCTCTGAAAAGTTTGTTTGTGCGAGTGTTTGCCTGATACTCATGCATGGCTCGTTATTGTTAGTGAAAAGCGTGAAAATTGCATTCTCTATATTTAGTGCTCATTTTTGTTTTCGTGGGCAGTAGTGGATTTCTTGCCCCATGAGGTGGTTTCAAGACTATTGTTCTTTCAGTCAATTTTTTCTCGATCGAGCTTGTTCAACATTAAATGATTTTTGTTATGATTTTGTACTACTTGCATATCTTCTTTGTTTTGCTCACATGAATCTAGATTCATGGTTGAGCCCAGGACACTTAAGCTTTGTTGATTAAGGGCATGTTTGGACACTTAGATGTTCTAAAACTTCTTATAATTTCTTTCCCAAACACCACTCAAATATAAATACTTTTTAATTTCAACTCTTCAATTTTCTCATCTAATAATTACCTAATAATTATCCAAACATAAAACCCAATACAACTTCTTCAAATTTCTAAACAAAACACAAAAAGTAATATAGAGTTTTCCAATTTAAAATTTAAAATTATATTCAAACAATTTTTTAACTTTATAATATTTTTTCAACTTTTTCTCTCTCCATTTTCCAAACTCAATAAAATATCTTAATTTAAATCATTTCACTACTATTCACAAAAGTTTGAGATATTATAAGAATAGCGAGCAAAGTATGGCATGTATCAAAGATTCTATTGTCGTGTTCCTGTTTGTCAATACTCTTTTGGAGCCTTGTAGAATTCTAGACTTTTATGGAGAGAACATCCAAATTTAGACTTGTTTGATAAGAGAAGGATCGAGAGAGAGATAGAAACCGAGAGAAAAGACTTCTGAATATACCTCAATATTATTCAGTGAATAATAATGTACAGAAAGGTTATATACCAGCTGGAGAAAAGAACTAAAGTGTATCCTAACTTATAGTGCACGTGAGTGTAGGGAATGAAATATAATACATATGCTAATAGCCCCCCTCAAGCTGGAAGGGTAAGGTTAATTACACCTAGCTTGCACAAAAGTCCACAAAATCTAGTTGAAACTAAGGGTTTAGTAAAGAAATCTGCTAATTGATGTTCAGAAGCAATATGAAGAGTTACAAGAGTTTTAGTTTGAATCATATCTCGAATGATGTGGCAATCGATATCGATGTGCTTAGTGCGTTCATGGAACACTGGATTAGCAGCAATGTGGAGTGCTGCTTGGCTGTCACAGTAGAGAACTGGTGGGGATGGAAGCTGGACTCCAAAGTCTCGGAAAAGATTGATGAGCCACTTGAGTTCACAGCAGGTTGATGCCATAGATCGATACTCAGCCTCTGCAGAGGAGCGGGAAA
>QEOT01002547.1:41675-56336 GCA_003123785.1 Pterocarya stenoptera
TATCTTTGTATTCATTCAAGTTCTTAAGTGTTCCTACTTTTCCATTTTCTATCCTTTGATCTTATTATTTTATATGCATTGTTCTTGTGAGTTCATTGTGTTTTTTGGTCATAACATTTTTCATTCACCATTTGATCCATCCCACATACACATTCCGGCCAGCCCTAGTGTTTGCCCTACCTTCCATAAATAAATACTTCCATAACTAGCCTCCATCAATTCACATTAACCTAGCCAAAACCCTAAGCCTCCATCTTGCCAATTCCATATTCCCATATTGACCACTTACATAAATTAACCTTCTTTCACATTCCAGAAGCCTTAGCCAAAACCCATATTGCCTTCATCTTTTTATACACATATTTTGCCTTAGTTGGAAACTCTAACCTTCCATAAGGATCTCCTAAACTTTAGGAATCCTAACCCTAGCCACCTTTCATCCAACTAAACTCTAGAGTCCCACAAAGTAATTCCTACCACTTAGGAATCCTTGACTCATCTCTAAATCCAATCCTTTGATCTTATGAAATTCCATTCCATCTCTTATTCCTTAAATCTCTCAATCCCTAAGATCACTCAAGTCAACCCAAGGCTTTCTTCACTTACCAAAACCGAAACCCAATCTTCCCTCAATCATATCCACCTTTCCAAATCCTACCAATCCCTAAGTCATCTCCTACAAGTTAGGAACTCATCTTCCACCTTCCAATCCCTCCAAATTCGAAATACATTCATTGCCTTAGTCAAACTTCTATTTTCCAACAACTCCCATGCATCTTATCATTTAGGATCAAACCCTAACCACCTTACCCATCTCTAAATAATATCTTCCTTATCCTATCTTCACTCTCCAATCCCTTGATTCTAGAAACTTCTCTAGAATCACTCCATCTCTGACTCGTTCGAAAATGAACAGCCCAAAGGCTATCCCAAGTGCAGGAGTGTGTTGTGTAGTAATTAGGAATAAATTCCTAGATCGTCTCCACAGGAAAAGTACTAAAATAAACTCGTGTAAAATAGTGAAAATATTTATAATGAGAAAATAAAAATAAAAAGTGATGATATGTACAATGGATGAAAGAGTGCAATGAAAAGAAGATTTTACTGGTCGTGAACCAGATTCATTTTTGGTTGGCTTTGAGTGTTTTAGATGCAGTGATGAAAAGTAAAGAAATTAAAATGCAAGACAGTGAATCTAAATTGCTGAAAATTAAATGACTGAAATTTAAAAGAGCAAGAAAATTAAATGACATAAAAATAAATTGCAGGAAATAAAAATGCAGAAAAATAAATGATAGAAATTTAAATGACAATAAATTAAAGTGCAGAAAAATAAATGACAGTAATTTAAAATACAGAAATTTAAAGTGCAAGAAAATAAATCATCATAAATTAAAATAAAAAAATAAAATTAAAAGTGGAGATTATAGATGACGGAGGACAGCTCGGTAACAACAGTTGGTCCATTAGGCTCTTAATTGCATCACTGAACTCCCTCACTTCATCTGCGCTTTCTCCAAAATTGAAAAAACTATAGACTAATCCTAAGCTATTCTACTGGGTGTCTAACATCGACCACTGTTTCTCCGTCTACTTACAAGCCTTATATAGGCATCAAAAGCACTGAAAACCGGTATTGTTTGGTATCCCATGTCCGTGACCTTGTCCCCACTAAGAAAGATATTCCATTTATCACTGGCTCTTGCTTCTGTCTTGTTTCCCACGTGCAGAAGATAAACAACTTTCGGCCTCTTTCTAGTTCATTTATTCTTTCTTTTTGTTTTCTTTCTGCTGTGCATCCGTGTGTTCATCATTGCTATCCAACGCTTTCCTTCTTTTCTTTTGTTTTCTTTCTGCTGCAGTGCCCTTGCATGCGTCCGTCTCTCTCTCCAACGTTGCTATGTCCATCACCTAACTAGCCTCGGAATGGAGAAGTCTAAGAGAGAATATGGAAGTGGAGTTGTGGGCATCGCGGTGGCGTGGTGAAGCTTGGCACGGCTAGAAGGAATGGCTGTTGCAGTAGGTGGAGCTGAGCAGTGGCATTGGTGGCTGCTTCATGTGCTACTAGACGAGATTGGGCGGTGGAGACGGGACTGGTTGAACGCTGTGCATGGCGATGCGATCGTGAGGTTGAAGATTGTGATGCTGTCGTAGCTCGGTGCTTTCGTGGAGTGCTGCTGCCGAACGCCATGGAGAAGTGATCTCCGGCGTCTTCTATTGTTGTTGGCGGCTACAGGTGGGGCAGCGCAGTGGTGGTGCTTCTGTGTGAAGCACTTCAGCACTGTGCATGGATGAAACAGAGAATACAAGCGGAAGGTTGAAGACGAGTGAAAACGATGTGTCGTTTTTATCCTTAGACAAAACGTCACGTCGTTTAGCTCAGACGGCTGAAACCAATTCAGTGCAAAACGACATGTCGTTTAGTCTGTGTAGAAAATAATAATAAAATAAAAATAAAAATAAAATAAAACTAGAAAAAGGAAATAAATAAATAAATAAAGATAAAATAAAACTAGACTAAAATATTAAAAGTGTGTTGTGCATGTGAAGAAATTATTGCCCAAATAAATCACAAGTTATAAAATCAAGCATAAACTATGCTTTTAATCAATTTAAATCACAACTTGGATTTATGCCTCTTAATTAATTTTTCCATCTAAAATCAATGATAAAATAATTAAATAATTAAAAATATATTAGTTTTAAATGTATAAAATATGCAATAATGCAGCTCAATCAATCTCTAAGATCACTCCATCACTCAAATCAATTAAAGACTTTCAACCTCTTGCCATATCCAAAACCTATCTTCCATATCCAATCCCTCAAATTACTCAAATCCCATCTTCCATATCCATTCCCTAGAATCACTCTAGTCAACCAAAGATTTCCACCCTCTTACCAAAACCGAACTACCTTTCCATATTTGATCCTATACTTTAGGGATTACAATAACTACTCTCATATTCAGCCAACCCTAGCCACCAAACCCTAGTCTCCCTCATCCACATCTCTTCCAAACCCTAGCAACTCATCCTAGACTCCAACCCTAACCCAACACTTCCCAATCTCAAAGTTCCCCTTAGCCACCATCCAAACCTTAGCCTATCTTCACTTTACCAACCTTAATTATCATCCAAGTTGTCCCAACATCAAGGGCAACCTTCAAGCCATTCCACATTGCATCAAACACACCAAATCATCACTTTGATCAACTGAACTCGTCATCATTATCATTTCCATCACTAAACACCAAACCTTCATCAACCTAGGAACCCTCCATTGCTACGGAAGTTGAAGGCCAAGCAAGTTGGTAAGGACACTCGGTCACCATCATCACCCAAGGCAAACTTGTGGATCTTAGTATTTAGGGATAAGACCGGGGCCCCTAACAGATATCTATTGCTCGCCCATGATGTCTATTCGATGGGGCAGGCTACATACCAGTCTCGCTTGGACTTGGGCGGCGATCAACATTACTCACCCACAATTCTTGTTGCTCAAAATTGGTTGGTGCACACGTTGCCTACTGCGCAAGGTGAGAATAATTTCTCACCTGAGCTTTATTGTGCAAGTGGACTAGTGCCCACCTTGCTTGTGCATAGGGGCGAGACATTGCTCTTTCATGATGCAGACGGGCCAAGTGCCTGCTAAAACTTTTGCTCACCTCTTGTGTTGCTCAAGGGTGAGCTTGCCCGCTCCTACAATTGTGTGCATGGACATGCAGTGCATGCCACAATGCAAGCCCCTTGAAACTATAAATCTTAAAATAAATAGAGTGGTGAAGGCCTTATCTAGGTGAATGTCTTGGCATGGTTTCCTTTTTTTTTTATCTAAAACTCTATTCATTCTCTCTCATTGTAATCCTTTGTTGAGTGCATGACCTCGTTTATGCTGAATTAGCTTTCATTGGGTCATGCAACCTATTGTTCTAAGAGCGATTTGTCAATCCCACAGACGTTACCAAACTATTGATGCAATTTTCTAGCATGACCGGAGTCTAACAATATGGTTAGATGGACCGCAATGGTTTAGGTATTGATACGGTGCTTGAATGTTCATCCTTGACTTATAAATAAAGCATACAAACTATAATTAAAGAAAGAGACATAAAGACTTATGTGGTTTAACATAAAAGCCTACATTCACGGGTCGTTTGTAACAGAATTTACTATGTTTGGTAATATTAGTGTCTCCTAGCCTAACATAGTTCTGAGTACATTGAATTAAGGACGGTTGAGGGAGGTTGAAGAAGATGTCATCCTTGTAGAATTCTTGAGGAATCTTTGTATATTGAGAAGCTTGGAGATTTGTAGAGATCAACTCCTTTTATAGAGGTCTATTTCATTCTTTGGAATAGTTGAATCATGTTTATCTTATGTCACTTTCACCTTTTTGTATTTGAGTCAACTTCTGTCGCCTCTATTTCTTCATTATCTTATCTATTGGTTTTATCTCTTCTCTATGTTACCTCTTTCTTGATTATTGGTGATTGGTTTCTAATGGATTGGACCCGTTCATATTATATCCAACAACATTTCTAGCTAACGTTGAACAATAAATTTGAAGAATCAATGCCAATTCTCTAAAATAGGGACAATAAATTTGAAGAATCAATGCCAATTCTCTAAAATAGGGACTTGTTATAGATAGGAGAAAGAGGCCCCACAAACCATAAAGAGGACTTAAGAGCAGTCTCATTAGAATAGTTAAAGTTAAATTGAAGTCCTTCAAATAGCTATTAGCCAGAAAAACCATAAACATTGGATTAGGTAAAGTGATGCTATAGTTAGTTTTAGTTACAGTATTTCTAAAATTGAATTCATATTTGCTTTACATTGTAGATGAACCAAATCTTTATAATTAACATATAATCAACATATAATATGATAAAATAAATGGTAAAATATGATAAAAAATAATTAAAATATAATTAGAATATGATTACTAGCTAACATATGATCGGTAGAACGCGAATGATAAAATAAGATAAAAAAATTAAATTAATATTATTTTATATTATATAAAGAATAAATAAATAATATAATGTGAAGATTGGATGTAAATGGAATAGGTAAAGACAAATTCATGTCATATTAACTAAAATTTGAGTTTGACTTTAGCTATTTTAATAAGAGTGCTCTAAACAAGGATAAATAAACTGAAGATATAAAAACTTTAGAAGATACTAATCCTACGCTATGGGCTCTCTTCATATTAATATAAGTGTGAATGGTGTGTGGTGTAAAGATTTTCAAATAATAACTCTGCTCCAAAATTGACGAGTATAAGGTTGCCATTTCCATGAAAGTGATAAAAACAAACAAACTATTATTCAAAGGCAAGTATTGGCAATGGGTCTAACGTATTGACTTCAATTATGTATACATTTTTCTTGGAAAATTAGCAAAGACCAGTCTATAGAATTTCATACATCAATTGGTTTGGAAATTAATTACTTTCATTGGTTGTAGCTTTCTTCTCATCTAACTTTCATTACAAGGAAGCAATCAGCGAGTAAATTATCCTTCCGTTGAATCCCATGCTATTATGCCACTTATTACATAATGGGAATAATAAGTTAAAATATATTTACAAAATAGCCCTCCATAAATCTATTTTTATAATTTTGACCGTTAATTTGGCCAGTTTAATCTCGCGTAATACTAAAGCGACTACGGCCGAGTCGACTTTCCCTTCACGGCTTGGTTACTCGTCGTAAAACACGTCATGGCGAAGAACGGCGTCTGCGTCCCACCAGGTATCCATGTCAGATCCGTTGCCTAATGGCAGGCTGACTTTCCTCACGTCCCCGACCGTCAGGTCAGCGGTGGTGTCATCCTTGATGTAGACCTTCTCGAAGCCGCCGTATCCTACGCCGACGATCTTTCCCAGCTGCGGCCGCCACTGGCCGAGCATCGCCGGTATCCGACATCGGACGCGCGTGTCCCATAGCCTCAGCGATAGGCCGTCTCTGGACCCGTTGTCCCTACTCGCCATCACGATCACCGACGGCGATGTGGACGCAGCTACCGGCTTCCCACCGAACACAGAACTGATTCTCGTCTCCTTGTTGGTGTCGTAAACAGAGATCACACTTTCTGCAGAGTCATCACCGTCGTCGTTGAAGTCTAAGCCCAAGCCTAGATTGTCCCACAGCTTCACGACGTTCCTTCCGCCGGCTAAGTCCGCCCAAGAGAACTGCCGTCGGAACTTCGATTTACGATTCTCCTCGTAGCTTTCCACATAATGATCCGAACCACCTGCCACCCGGAAATCTTCATGCACGGGTTGACACCGATGCGATTCAGGTTCTTCGTCGTCACCATCTTCTTCTCCATCGTCTTCCAAAGAAGAAGATAATGACGAACAAGTTTCGCCTTCGCCGTCGGTATCATAGTCGCCTACGAATTTCAAAAGAGGCTCCGAAGCTATCGAATTATCTCTCTTGATTTTGAGAATGAAAACGTTGATTCCGTTCACTATGGTACTAAAAGATGCGACTATGGCGAGAATCAAGGCGCCCACTTTCCAAATGATGGAGGCTTCAAACCCAGAAACCGAAAGAACTCGAGAAAGCAAGGATGAGTTTGGCATTGAGAGCTCGAACTCGTTTAGGCTGCTGATCACAGGGATTTCCATGGCATCCAAAACGGTAGTTGAGAGAGAGGTAGGTGAAGAAGACGGGGTTTTCGGAAAGCAAGGAGGCTCGTCTTTTTAAAGGCAGAGAAAGGCGGTGAGGTGCTGTAAAGGGTGACACGGGCTATTACGATTAGTTAAATCGGGTAGTAGAAATTTAGGCACAGGTCGGAAAAGGAAGTCGGATTTTAGCGACAAGTAAAAGACGGGGACGGCTGTGTCAGTTATTAGATGCTCTAGTTCCATGGGATAAATAATAATGATTTTTTATATTGTTTTCATTCACATTTAATGATGTTGACATTGATGAAACATTCCAAGTAACTGTGGGTATCTTTAAAGGAAAATCATTTTATAAATAAATTGTGAAAAAGAGTTATATTATATAGGAAAGTCTTATCTTATTTGAATTTTATTTTGTTAATATATTATTAGTTTAAAAATTGATGAATAATCTAAAAAGTAAAATAAATATGGAACATAATCTTTTTTCATAAAAAATTATGCAAAATATAATTATGAATTAAGGAAGATGATTTTAAATTGAGGAAGATGATTTTAAATTAAGAATTAAAGCATGTTTGGTTATGGAAAATGTTGGGAATGTTTAAGAATACTTGATAATTTCTTTATTACTTTTTGGAAAATAAGAGAAAAAACTTGAATAAAAGTTTAGAAAATGCTAAGTTGCCTCTAGTGTATTTTGGATTTTTTTTTAAATGTTAAAAAAAATTATTATTAGTGAATTTGTGCGTGTTTTTTTAATATTTTAAAAAAACAAAATGTACTAGGGGCAACCTAGCAACACTCTTAAAGTTTTGTAGGAAATAAGTTTTGTACTGGTTTTGTAAAAGTAAATAGATAAAGTTAAAAAAAAAAATCTTCAAATTAGTACTTGGGATTTCACAATTTTAAAATTCAATCGATTAGTTTTCAATTTCTCAAAATTGATATAAGAATTTTAAAAAACTCGCAATTGTCGATATCATGTGTATGCTAATATCAATTTTCTAACTAGAGACTGATAAAAAATATTTTTTTCTTTTTTATAGATCTGATAAAAAATAGTTAATTGTGAGTTTTTTAATATTGAATATTAATTTTAGACCTTTGTTTACTAATCATTTCAACACACCACATACCACACTTTTTTTATTATTTATTATTTTTAAAATTATTTTTATTTTATTTTTTTAAAACTAATTAAATTCTTCTACTCATCATCTATATATCACATATTTGGTAAGAAGAATAAAAATAAAAACTAAAATAAGTATGTTATGTGATGTGTGGGGTTTATGAATATAATTTTTCTTAATTTTATAAAAATTAAAAACCTAAGTATTATAATTGTAAAAATGTAAACTGATTTTTAAAATTTGTACACTTTTTTGTTTTAAATTTTCCGATTTATGAAAAACTTCTAAAACAGTTTGCGGTAATCTAAAGAGAGACGCAAAGATGCGGCGGGCAGTGTCCGACCCGAAATCTTGATTGAGTGAAATGTCGATGACAGTTCCACCACTCGGGTGCGGAAATGTGGTACCCGCCCTGAGTAGCCCTTTGCTTTATGCAATCCTTTTGTTTTTATATCTATTGGAAGGTCCCACCATTTGATGCGGAAGATATGATTGGTCCTTTTTCTGGTGGGGCCACAATATATTCTTTACAATTCATGACAGGTTTGACTAAAAACAATAACTCATATCATCTTATTTATTTATTTTAATTTATTTTAATTTTTAAATAATATTTTATTTAATTGTTATTTTTCATTGTCTCTTCTCAATTCAATTCAGAATCTAAACCCTCCTCTTAGACTTGAATGATCCACAAAATAATTAAAGAATATGGTTTGGAATTCCAAAGTAGGAATATGGTCTTTCCCTCTCTTTTATCCCGCGATAATTTCCGGTTCCTTTTCCTATTCGGTTCTCTTTTCACGTTCAATTTCATTAGATTATTCTTAAAAATTGAAGGACAATTAATTACGCATCTCTCGTCAATATTTGTAAAAAATAATGTTCGAGGAGTGATGATTTAGATCTTCTAAAGGTTTTGATCGATCTATAGACATGTAATGTTGTCAGAGGAACTCACTCGAGTCAAATTATAAATGTTATAAAATTTATTATGTGTATCTATCTCTCTTCCACTCTACACTTTAAAATTAAGACAAAAACTCTTTAAGAATTTAAATCATAATTTGGATTCTCTAGAGTTCCTACCTAAAAATCTACAACTTAGAATGTGAGAGAGATAGATACACGAAATAGATTTTATAACACTAATGATTGCTCGAGTAAGTTTTAGAAAGTATTAAATACTTAATAAATATTGAGATATTCAATTTGTACATATGGGTGATGCTACATCCCCTGTTGGGGGCTTTCGTTGGGGTGTAGCACATAAATTTTTTATGTATTTTTTATATAATTTTTTAACATTTTTAAATATTTAGAACATTATTAAAAAACACTTTCTTAATTAGAAAGTAAAAAAAAAAAATACTTTTTTAATCACTAAGTAAAATAAAAAATATTTTTTTAATAATTTTTTATTTTACTTCATGATTAAGAAAGTATTTTTTAATAATATTGTGAATTTTTTTTTTATTTTTTTAAAATATTTAAAATTATTAAAAAAATTATATAAAAGAAGAACTTAGAAAAACACATAAATATATATATATATATGTGCTAGACCCAAGTGGGGGATCTAGCATTTTCCTTGTGCATATATCTCTCTTTCACTCTAGATCTTAAAATTCGGTCAAAAACTCTAAGTCTTGTTTGGATAATGAGTTGATCTCAATTTATCTTATTTAATCATTACAATTTTCACAAACTTTCAAACAAAATATAATAAATAATTCAATTTTATCAAATTTTAAAATAAAAATAATATTAAAAAATTATAATCTAATAATATTTTATCCAACTATCAACTCATCTCATCCTCTAAATTTCAAGTTTTGAAATATTTTTTTTTGGTGGTCCTCGAAACTTCGAAGCCAAGCTAATGAATCATGTGAGAGAATTGCCCAATCTGGCTAGAAGAAATATATAAAAGATTCATTTCACATTGGAGTTTTGACCTCAAACGGTCTTCATTTCACGTGTTAAATGATAAAGCTTCATTTATACTTTTTTCCCATATTCCAAAAGTCTATGCAAAATTGTTAAGTTGCATTAATTAATTATCTCTTAGTAATTTATTTATTTTAACAATTTACCAATTATAAATATATATTTTTTATAATTAGTAGAAATATATTTAGAATGTGGAGTTCAAAATACTTAGCGTTAAATTCTCTCTCTTAATTGTTGAAAAAAAGGTCCAAACACGTGATCAAAATCATGTTACAATCCGATGATTTAGTTACGTACTTTCAATTAACGATGATATATGAGAAAATTTTGAATATTTTAGTAACTCTTATGATAGAGGTATATATATCTATATATAATGTAATATCGGATATAATTTTAGAGTACTTACATATTTTCTGCTTAAATCATTAACAAATGAGGTTTTGAAAGAATTTGCAGTGATTGTTTGGAGAATATGGAAAGAAAAATACTACTTTGCATACTCAATTTGCCTCAATTTGACACCTCCTGTATTTTATTTTATTTTTTTAATTTTTTTCTTTACTTAAGAGTCAAGAAATGATTATTAGTGTATTGATATATTTTTATATTTTTTAAAAATATTTCAAGATAATAAAAAAATATGAATAAAAAATTGAAAAAATAAATAAATTTTAAACTAGCGGTAAGATGGAATGGTACACTTTAAGAGACAAAGTAGCACCGCTCATATATATATAAAAAGAATGGATGGCACCTCCAAAACTAAAAAGTGTTCAAAGTTAACTGGAATGCAGTGGACAAGCAGAAAAGCAAGGTGGGGGGTTGGAACAATTGTTAGAGATTGAGAAAGGAAAATCATAGCTTCAATGAGAATGAACAGATCTTATTTCCATATCCTTTGCTAACAAAATCTTTTGCTGCTCTGCAGGCTATAATCTTCAGAATCTCATCTCTGATGTAAAACACATGCTTTCTAAACTTGCTGCCTGCTCTATTAATCATGTTAGAAGGGATGCAAACAAAGTAGCACATGTATTAAGCAAAAGTACTGTATTTTCTATTTCAAATGTTCTTGTTGATACGGAGGAAGTTCCAAATTGTATTGCATCTCTCCTGTAGAGATCATCATCAATAAAACTTCGTGTTTTTCCGTTAAAAAAAAAAAAAAAAGTGCAAGCATTGTTATTCATTTTGAAAAAAATTGGGTTTATTACTTAAAAAAATTATTTTTTTATGTGTATCTTAGATTTATCTTTTTTTTTTTTTTTTGAAAAAATCTAGTTACAATCAATTTTGCGCACTAATATACACACCTATTTAATGTGATTGGTCAGAAAGTAGATTTTATTAAAAATAATATTAATTTGAATTTAGAATATGAAGTCAATAATATTAATATGTAGATTGATACGCAAACTTATTTGTACGTAACAAAACTCTTTTTTTTTTTTAAAGAAAACATGCATGTGAGACAGCTTTCACTTGCTAAGACTGAAAATATCCATAACAAAAAAAAAAAAAAAAACCGCAAAATGTTAAACCTAAATGTCATATTCTACAGTCTCGTTTTGATCAGAATTTCCATAGAAAAATCAGTACTTGAAACAAATATTAGTCGCTTTCACGATGTACGAAATAAACAATTTCATAAATATCTTTGAACAAAAACCACATGGTCCATGCGAATCACACGATCACGCACCACTGTAGAAAGGTAGTTACAAGATGAAATTCGTGATGGTCATAGGTTGGTCGGTGGGGGCAAACCCACCCCTAGGTGATGCCTTCTATAATTTAAGGGAAAATGTCTCCACTTGTTAGGTATGAAATTATTGGTTGAGTATAGAACTAAAGGTCCCTATCTATCAACTATAAAATTCTAATTATTAAATGTTTGATACATCAATATAAATAAATTATTAAATCTTTCATTGATGCCAATTTATCGGTAGTATATTTTTGAGATATTTTTCTTCTTATCAATTATTATTCACTACTCCATACCTATACCTTATGCAAAACACTCACAAATCCTATAAAAAGTTATAGGTGTAGGGGTGTGAGTGAATAGTGACTGATATATAACATTCCTTATATGAGATATTGTGTCATCAGGATAATTTTTTTGAATTTTTACTCGAACTTCATTGTCATATAAAATGAATTCTATAATATTTATTATTTTTTATATCAATAATTTTAAATAATATTAAATATTTAGTAAAAATTAAAGGTCTGACATAATTAAAATTTAGATAACAACTCCATAGAATCTTTTATGTCTTTCCATGTCATAAACTTTTGTTCGGACTTGTAAAGAAAACGGAGAGGTTAGGCAAGGCACCTAATTTTTTGGACGGATTTTATATTCCAAATATTGCAATATGCACATTAGATGTTGATATGACTAAAAGTATGAATCATATGAAGGCATTTCATTATCTCCCTCTTGAAAAAGCTCATAATGAAAACATAAGTGATGCTCCAATTGCCTGTACTTTCACTATCACATAATTAAAAAAAAAAAAAAAATGGTTTTTTTATAGAAAACTTCATTTGGTGATCACGGGATTTTATCAATTTTCAAACTAGTCATTGGGTTAAACTTTTTTTTCAAAATGATCCTTGCATTAGTGCCTTTATGATGCTTTGTGTTAGAATATTACTGTTGATATCGTGTTTTGCAGCCTGGGCAACTCCATGCAATTGGGCTCAGTCAGGATTATGTTAAAATGGAGAGTGGGGTACTCAGAGGCTATGGTAATTCCGATGCTTAAGTTAGTGATTGGAAAGGAGAGAAAGAGAGATATATTTAGTCAAGGAAAATGAGAGCTGAAGCATTTGAGAGTGTGAACCCCTCCCCTGGCTGTGGGAGGGGATATTTATACCTGGCTGGCTTGGTCCTTGAAATGGAGATCGTGGGTGTGTAGTTCCGTACAGGGGGTCGGGTGTCCTTGAGGTAGAGATTGTGGGTGTGCATTTTTGTACAGGGGTTGGGTGTCCCTGAGGTGGAGATCGTGGATGTGTTGTTCCCTATGGGGGTTGGGTGTCCCTGCCACTTCCCTTCCGCAGTACAAACTTGTCAGACTTGGTTGTGGTTGTCACTGACATCCTAGGAGGCACGTCATGGCGTGCTAAGCCCCAGGATGCATTAAGTGAGGAGTGACACCCTATTATGGCGTGGCCACCTTCGTCTCATTAATGAGGTGTAGCCATGTCAATTGAGCCCGGCTTCAGTACCTGAGCACAGGGGACTTCGTTTGTGCTGCCTTCAGTGCTTGGGTGTCATTGTCCCCCCTAACACCTTGATCTGATCCTAACACTTAGATCGTGGGTGGTTAGGTGTAGTGTGCACTCTTGATCGATTCCCACACATGGTGCATCTTCTCCCTCCCTTCCTACTGTGGGCCTTTCGAGCCAACTTGGCTCATGTCCCCCAGGCGACCTGAGTCAGTCCACTTCGGCTCAGCCCAGACTCTGGGGATTGCTCCCCACACAGTACCTTGCAAATTCCTAGCATACTTGTAGGGTAGGAATTGAAAAGAAGAACTTTCCAAATCCTGCCGCACTAAAACATGGGCGGCGTTACTGTCGGTCCCCATCCACGTGTCGAGTCGGAGTGGGAGCATGACGTCCTCATGTGTTTATTCCCATCTGTTTGACTTCTCGGGGATGCAACCGTTCAGAACACTCAGAAGGACACTATGACGCCTAGACTGCCCCATGCAGAATGGGAGGGGTTGCTGCCACTCTTTTAATTGAGGATGTCCCATTAGTAGATTTCTCGCCCATGTGCAATGCTAAGGATTGGGTCATGCTAACCCTGCGCCCAACTGGCGGCTGTTGGCTTCATCCTGTCACCTTGTTCACTTCCCAAGGTTTATCACATCCCTTCAGTTTTTGATCCGTGGCTGCTTCGCTATTCGCCGAACACCAACCGTTGCTCTCCTTCTATTTATAAGCCCCCTTCATCTCCTTCTCCATCCTTTGTTTCTTCATTCTTTTCTTTCAAAGCTCTGGTTTCTTCCTTCTTTGCTTTCCAAGCTCTATGTATCTCTCAGTCGGTTTCCTCCTCATTTCCTTCCTTCTTCGCTTTCCTTCCATTGCTCACTACCTTTGTAATGGCTGACCACGGCGACCTCGAAGGTCGTTCAATATTCCTTTGCATATGGTTCTGGAGGTTCCTAGTCCGCGTGTTCTCATAGTGAATGCCAAAGGACTGGCAACGCATGTCACCCTTTACCTGCTGATGTTCAGATATTCTGCTGTTCTACTGCCCCGTGAAGGATATTTTGGATTTCTTGGGATTGGCCCCAGTGCAGCTCAGCCCCAACGCCTGGCGTTTGATGGTGGCTAGTTGTATTGCCTTCTAGATAGCTTTGAGTGATGATTTGGAGGAATATCTAGACCAGACAGCCTACAAATTTTTGGTCGTTTATCGCATCCTCCAGCTTGATGGAAGTGTGTGCGGCTTGATGGAAGTGTGTGCAGCTTCTAGGCTCGATCTACAAAGAAACGCTTCGTCACCTTGGAGGAGCGTTACTCCTCGATCAAGGAGTAGCAACGATGCTTCTTCTTCATCTCTGGCGTAGGCTGGGAGTTTCCCAAAGGGGAGGAGGTTAACCAAGAATTTCCTGTTCAGGCTGTCTGGTCCAACATGTCGATCACCAGATCCCTTTCAATCAAGATGTCTAAGAGGGAGGAGCTTAGGGTTGCTATCATCCTATCTTGGGTGTGGCGCCCCCAACTTCCATGTACGGACACACACGGAAATCGAGACACCCGGGATGATGACAACACGGTCACGCACCCCATCGACATGTGCTGAGTGTGTGCAATGCAACACGTGTACAATAAAATACGCAGCGGAACGGTAAAGTCAAATAACTAAGTACCAGAGTTTAATACAATATCAGAGTACTGAAAA
>QEOT01002547.1:63048-78384 GCA_003123785.1 Pterocarya stenoptera
GGGAAAAGAAATGAGGTCCAATCCTCACCACTTTCGAGTCACAACTGATCCTCAAAACATTATTTTTAAACCAGTAAATTAAATAAAACAAAATAAACTCAAAACTAATTAAAATAAATATTAAACTCCAACAATAAACATACTTTAAAATAAAAGGAAATTAAATCATAGAACACCAATTAAAATTAATCAAACGCAGTGAAAAACTTTAAATAAAACAACAATAATTTTAAAACCCATAAACGAACCAATTTAAATCAAAGATCAATTTAAATCTGAAATAATAATTAATGAGAAGAAAGCCCAATAAAATATTATAAAATAATATTTTAAAACTCCCAAAATACTAAAACTAGAGAATCAATCATTAAATTAATTAAAATAATCCTTCATTAAAATCCACTAAAATACGGGGTGTTACATTGGGCGATCGCTCACCCTACAGCGTCTGAGACGGAGGCCTTACTGATGGAGAGCAACATCCGATGTTACCTGAAGCTCCTCGACCGCTCCCATGTGCTTGCTTGCGAGTTGTTGGCAGTTCCTCCTTCCTCTCCTAGAAGGAAATGGTGAGCCACCTCCCTAGCAGCTGACAATAGGGATAAGTGGCCATGAGCTGACGACAGTGCCATGGGTGCCACTTGAGGTCGGGAGCTAGGGGTCCTCATTCTCGACCCTCCAAGCCTTCCCACACCTTGCCTTCGAGCCAGGCCCGCGATGCGTCTGTTGGTTCATCTCATTCTCCACCTGTAGGATCACCTTCCAGTGCCTACGACAGCACTCCCTGCCCAACTCAACAGGGCCCGGTGCAGCATGCCTTTGGAAGTTCCTCACACCTGCCTTCTTTAGGTGCCCAAATACCAAGGCAGCTTTCTTTATCGACCTTCCACCACAATGACTCCCCCCCCCCCCAGCGCTCACTCCGTTAGTGACCTTGCCGATAGGCTCTATGAAATTTGACCAGGAAGACGACATCACCATTGCATCTCTCTTTTTCAACACCTTCACCAATCCATAGGGGGGAGCTCTTCCTTCCTTTGAAGAGACGCTCGCCCAGGTGGAGGCTACTTGCACTGAATCTCCAGCTAGGGGGTCGACCCCTCCTCTTCCTTCAGTGTCTTCAAGCCTTGCTTTCTTGAATCCTCCTCAGGCCCTAGAGCATAGTAATGAGCAGGTATCCATCCCTTGACTCCTAATGGTGTTCTCTCCCAAGCCCGATGTTGACTCATAGTTAGTCTCAAGGGATCCATCCCAGGGCCTTGCGGGCTCCTGAGCCAGGGTTGACGTTATTATCATGGAGGATAGTTCTTCCTCGACGTCCTTTGTGTCTGAGGAGGATTCAAGCCCAAAGCCAAGTGACACGCCTAGCGATTTAGAGGCTCTTCAAGGTGATGCACCTACCCGAGGTGGGTCAGAGATGGGGGAACTCGGCCGTAGGCCAGACTCGTGGGCAAACCCCCTTTGGGTTGCTTTGACCTTGGTGGGTGCAGTGCCACCTTCTAGTTCCGTGGGAGTCAAGGCACAGGTGACAGGACCAAGCTTCAAGAGGGCCTAGGTTGACTCAATAGAGAAGGAGGCTCGGAAGTGCAAGCCCATGTTTGCTAAGGTATGTCCCCTTTGGTACTTAGATTACTTTCTTGGTAGCTTCTACCATTTAGCTCTACCTTTCGGATCTTTGACTGCTGACCAGCTCGCAGAGAGGATTGTCGATGAGCAGGAGACTCTCAAGGAGGAGTTCAGAGCGCAGGGAGCGTTGTACATCATTATGCACCTGGAGATGAAGAAGGTTAACCTGGATCTCCAAGATCTATCCGTGGAGCATGACTATTTGGTAGAAGACAACGAAAAGATGACAAGATCCAATGAGAGTCTACGCCAAGAGAATCGTGGCTACAAGGTGATCGAGTTGAAAAATCAGGACTTGGAATTCGTCAAGTTGGAGTGCGAGCTGGACTCCATCAGGAGGAAGCTGTGAGGATTCAAGAGGGCGAGCAAGCAACTGATGAGGGAGAAGGCCTCGACTGCGGTGGAGCGTACTCCATTGCTCCTCAAGTATGTTGGGCTTAATCAGTCGGTGTAGAGGTTGAGGCCCTCCTTTTGGAGTCTTCTCAAGAGGTGAATCGGCAGTACGCGGAGGCCTTCGAGTCCTACCTCCACCTTGCTCCTGTCATTCAAGAGGAGGCCTAGGGCTATGGCTATAGAGAAGGTCTTAAGCGCCTGTGAGACCACTTGATGGAGAACCCTGCTACTGACCTTAGTGGATTTAAGCTCTCTTCCCTCCGGCCAAACCATCGGGCCTACCGCTTTATGAAGACTCTGGGAAAAAAAATGATGTTGGCCTTCACCTGAACCCTTCCCCCTCCTTGATTTTGTCCTCTTGCAGTCTTCTATGTGCACACGTTTTTTTTATAAGGCTTATTTTGTAATTGAACTTTTATGAATGCTTCGTCACCCTTGTGGTAATTTATTTTCTACCTTCTTGTATTTCCTTGCTTTCTTCTATTTTTTTTCGTGTGTTCAATCAGTATGTTTGTGAGATGTGAGTGGCCATGCTAGGGAAGGCTCTGCCCTTGCCTTACTTCGCGAGATGGGTTGTCGCACAAAGGCCAAAAAGTCGAGGGAAGTGTGTTCTGGCTAGGTTGTTGCTGGGGCAGAGCTTAGGGGCTTTGGCCTGAACCCATTTTTGCGGTGAGTGAAGGGACTCGGCTTGTAGCACGAAAGCCAGCAAATCAAGGGACTTGTGTTTCGACTAGGTTGTTGAGGAGGCAGAGTTGGGGGCTCTAGCCCAAACCCGACTTCAAGGTGTGTTAAGGGATTCTGCTTGTAGCATGAAGGTTGGCAAGTTAAGGGACTTGTGTTCAACTGGTTGTAGACGGGGTAGAGCTCAGGAGACCTTGGCCCTTAGTCAATGCATCGCGGCCAGTCCAAAGACTGAGCTTATAGCACAAAGGTCGGCAAGTCAAGGGACTTGTGTCCAATTGGTTGTTGGTGGGGCAAAGCTTGGGAGGCTCTTGCCTTTAGCCAATACATCGCAGCCAGTTCAGGGACTGGGCTTGTAGCACGAAGGTCGGCAAGTCAAGAGACTTGTATTCGACTGGCTGTTGGTTAGATAGAGCTCAGGAGGCTCTGTCCCTTAGCCAATGCATCGTGGCCAGTCTAGAAACTGGGCTTGGAGCACGAAGGGTGGCAGGTCAAGGGATTTGTGTTCGACTTGCTGTTGGTGGGGTAGAGCTCGGGAGGCTTTGGTGTAACACCCCGATTTTTACGTACATTTTATTGAAGGGCTTTTTAATTTAATATTTGATTTTTAGCTGTTTAATTTAATTTAAACGTGTTTATGCGAGATTATTTTATGATTTTTAAATCGAGAATTATTTTTATGTGCTTTCATAATTTTAATTATTGTTCTTCAATTAAATTTCTTTGTATTTTTAAGAGTGATTATTATTGGAGTTTAATATTTTATTTTAATTAGTTTTAAGTTTAAACTGATTTATTAAATTTACTGTTATAAAAATAATATTTTTTGAGGATCATTTGTGACTCGAAAGTGGTGGACCTCATTTTTTTTTCCTATCTTTTCTTTTCCTCTTTTTCTTTTTCTCTTCATTTTCTTTTCTTTTTCTTCTTTTTCCTTCTCTCCTTCCCGTTTGGACGCCCAGCTCGCACGTACTCTCTCTCTCTCCTCTCTCACGTCCGATCAGCCTTCAGCCACCTGCACCACCGGCACCATCCTCTTCCTCAGCTGCCGGCGAGTTCAGCCCTCCGTTTTCAGGCTGCCTAAAGCCGCTGTTAGCGGCCGTGAGCTGTGCGAAGCCGTGGGCTTCCTCCTCCCATTCAGCCGCCGTCTAGCCACCATTGGCCACCATTTCTTCACCACTTCATCACCGGCACCTTGCCGTCCTAACCGACCCATTTTTTGCCCCGATCCATCGCCGGAGCCACCCCTACGAACACCCTCTCCGATTTCACCTTTGTGGCCTTAAACCGCCGTTTCGGCTACCACCCAAGTCCAAATTTCGATACCATTAGCTTCATCACCTCCCATAGGCCATACTCCATCAATTTCAAGTCTTCGTTTGACTCCGTTGGAATTTGGGTTTACAGTGTATTCGCCCAGTGTTTTTACACAGTGGAGTTGCTGTTTTTGTACTTCCAGTTCCTCCATGATCCTCCTAAAATTATTATCAAGCACTGTAAGTATTTTTCCAAAAGACTTTTAAGACTTTAATATATTTTTGCACTAACTTGTTTTATAAACTGTGTGTTGGTTATATGGTTGTGCTAATAACTGTTTGATTTTTGCTTTCATGGCATTGTGCACGCATGCGTGGGTGTGTGTGTGTTTTGAGAAAATTATATTTAAGGTTTTATGGGTGCGTGTGTATCACCACCAAGCAGAGATGGGATATTATCTCGGTGGAGCTCCTCTGGACACTCGGGAGCGGAATATACTGAATGTTGTCCCCTGGGACTTTTGCCCGGGACTTGGACGGGATGGTAGCGCTCTCGATCTGACTCCGTGACTCCTCGGGCTGGCAGGGGTCAGAGGATGCCTGGCTATTTACGCGGTGGGCGCGGAATTGGGCATCACTCATGTATCACTTGTACGGCCATGATCCGTGGGGTGAAGATGGGAAGCCAGAGTATGTGGATGGCTCCTAGGGGAGGCCATGGTGCATACGGTTAAAATTGGAATTAATGTAATTATTCCTGGTTTCTATTTTTGTGCCAAATGGTGATTTTTAGCGTGTGTGGAAAAATTATGTTTTTCGAGAAATAGAGTTTTCTCGGGTTTTTAAGCTTAGGTCATCATGTGCATGCATAGCGTTAGTTGTTTTAATATATTTATTGTCTTGGAGCTTTTTGGGTTTTACTTACCTGTGGTACCATCTTTTTGGTACTGTAGATTTTGATGCAGGTTTTGAGGAGGCTGAGCCCGAGGATGCGACTCCGCCTGAGGAGTAGGGACATTAGCTATATTGTGTATTTGAAGATTATTGCCACTTATGCTTATTGTATTTTATTTGATTTGATGTTGTTTTGTAACAAAAATTGTATTATGTTGACATGTGGATTTTCAGTACTTTGGTATTGTATTAAACTCTGGTACTTTGTTATTTGACTTAACCTTTCCACTGCGTTTCATTTATTGTACACGTGTTGCATTGCACACACTCAGCACATGTCGATGGGGGGTGCGTGACCACGTCGTCATCATCCCGGTGTCTCGATTTCCATGTGTGTCCGTACATGGAAGTTGGGGGAGCCACATTTGGCCCTTAGCCAATGCATCGTGGCAAGTCAAGAGACTCGGCTTGTAGCACGAAGGTCGACAAATCAAGGAATTTGTGCCTGATTGGCTGTGGGTGGGGCAAAGCTCGGGATGCTAGGACCCTTAGCCAATGCATCGTGGCTAGTCCAGAGACTGAGCTTGTTTGATTGAGGCTTTCAGACAAAGGTGATTGGAAATGAGTTCATAAGTGTTTTTTCATTCATAAGTTGTTGGTTACATTGTCAGGCGAAACTGTGGCCCTCAGGTAAAGTGTTTTCTCAAGTTCTCGGCATTCCAAGGGTGACACCATAGTTGATGTCGTGTTTCGCAATCTGGGTAACTCCACACAACTAGGCTCGGTCAGGCTCTTATTGAAATGGAGAGTGAGGTGCTTAGAGGTCGTGGTAGCTCCGATGCTTAAGTTAGCGATTGGGAAGGAGAGAAAGAGAGATATATTCAGTCAAGGAGAATGAGAGCTAAAGCGTTTAAGAGTGTGAACCCCTTCCCTGGCTATGGGAGGGAGTATTTATACCTGGTTGGGTTGGTCCTTGAAGTGGAGATCGTGGGTGTGTAGTTCCGTACAAGGGTCGGGTGTCCCAGAGGTGGAGATCATGGGTGTGCAGTTCTATATGGAGGTCGGCTGTCCCTGCCATTTCCCTGCCGTCGTACAGACTTGTCAGACTTGGTTGTGACTGTCATTGACATCCCAAGAGTCATGTCATGGCATGTTGAGCCCTGGGATTCATTAAATGAGGAATGGCTCCCTATCGTGGTGTGTCCACCTTTGTCCCATTAATGCGGTGTGGCCATGTCAGGTGAGCCCGTCGTCAGTATCGGAGCGCAGGGGACTTCATCTATGCTTCCTTCAATGCTTGGGTGTCAGTGTCCCCCTTAACACCTTGATCTAATCCTAACACTTGGATCGTGGGTGGTCAAGTGTAGTCTGCACTCTTGACCGATCCCCATAGGTGGCACATCTTCTTTGTCCCTTCCTGCTATGGGCCTTCCGGGTCAAACTGGCCTATCTCACCTTGGCGACCTGGGTTAGTTCGCTTCGGCCCAACCCAGACTCAGGGGATTACTCACCTCACAATTACTACACTTATTGTAAAATATATTTATAATATTCTAGTATGTATAGTAATATGACTTCTCTACTATACTTAGTTTATTATGTAAATTAATCAATATCAATTAGTATCATTGATTCATTGTATTTTCATTCTTTCTCTAGTTTCAATCACTTATAAATAGGGACATATGTTATATATTCAAGAAAAATTGAGAATAACAAAATTGTAGCCCTCATAGTCTCTCTCCTTCCTTCAACCTTCTCAATCCCATTTTTCTATTATATTCTATTTTCTACACGGTATTAGATTTAACACCATCCTAGTGCCCCTAGTTGCTACTATCTCTGTCATTCCTTTTTGTAGTAGCCATTGGTGTTCCCTTGTTGTTTTCTTGACAGTCCACCACAGTTGCTACATTGGTTCTATTGATAGTTGCCACTTCCCCATGCTTTCGCTCCATGTATGCTTATATTTTCGACACAATTAGAGCAACCAATTTCCTAATGACTCACAACATTTTTTTTTTGTTTGTGTTAAGTCTTGTATTCAACATTTTATTTAGTGTTTTTAATTTCCATTCACCATACATTCTTTAAAGTCTTCCTATGAACTTAATGTATCGTTGTTTGTGATAAGTTTCATATTCAACTTGTAATTTGGCATTTTTTTCCATTCACCACACATCCTTTAAAGGCTTCCTAGTTCTTATACACTTAACGAATCGCTGCCCCATTTTTATCGTCAATCTCATACATCTGTTTGTTTCTACCCACCGTGCACTTGCACCACACACCACAAAGACACCTTTTTTTGAGCCGTCAGTCAGATTCCCAAGTCTCATCCACCTGGCCTGCAATGTGATATTCTTTACAAATTCAAGATGATGTTTTCATCATCTGCTTGAGTTTGAGGGGAGATGTAGAATACTACCATACTATTATTAAATATATTCATAATATTATGGTATTTATGGTAATATGCTTATTATCTACCATACGTAGGTAATCAATCAATATCAATTAGTATCATTGATTTACTATATTTTCATTCTTTCTCTAGTACTCTCATTCACTTATAAATAGGGACAATGTTATGTATTAAAACACAATTGAGAATAGCAAAAATGTAGTCCCCAAAATCTCTCTCTCGTTTCTTTTCCCTTCTCAATCTCATTTTCTATTATATTTTATTTTCTACACTTTGTTTCAAACAATTTTTTTGTTTTTTTATCTAGTATGATGCTTTGTTTATTTGAGACCATTCGTGTTTTTAGTTTTAGTTTAATTTATTTTAGTTTCGTAAAGAAACTAGGTTCCCAAATCTTTTATTTCTAGTTTGTTTAGTGGGTTTTCTTTTTATCTTAATTTTGTGCATAATCCATTCGCCCCTGTTCTTGTATCCTTATTTTTTATTAAACGCGTTCGAAATTCAGAAAGGAGGCTTATTAAAGAAGAAGTCAATATTTACATATTTCTCGTTGAACATTAATACTTTTGGCCCATTGGGTGGTCCTTACTCCTCGCCCGTAGCCCGTAGTTTGTTAGAAATATATTAGTAGTTAAACCCATTTTCCTTGTATAAAAGTAGCTTAGTCATGTAAATAAGGTATCCAAAAAGTTGAATACAATATAGAATCTTCTTTTTTTCTCTTTTCTCTTCGTTTCTTGGAGGCACGATCATCCTCGATTTTGAATAATTTTCTTTCATTTTCGTTTATTTTCCATATATCTAAATACAGACTATCGTGTGTTTTATAATCGGCAACAGAGAAGTTTTTTGATCCAAGCAAAATCACAATAAATAATCTACATGATATATTGAATTAGTTCTTGGATCTTGCCTTTCATGATTCTCACAATATTAATATATATATATGCATATATATATTTCAAGAGCATAACGGAATTCATAGTAATAACTTTTATCTATACTTGATTTGAAACTGACGTAAACACCGGTGTTAATGTCTAAATTTACACAACAAGCTGGAATGGAAGAAAGACTCATTCTTGGCCCACCGTGGTGATTCGGGCGATGATGGTGTGGTCGAAAAGCCCACGAACGTGGTTTGGGTGTTGATACGGTGTTTATACGTATATCCATAAAAATAAGCAATAACTAAATAAATAAAATATAAATAGAGAGAGAGACCCAAGAATTTATGTGGTTTAGCATAGAAACTTACGTCCACGAGTCATTTGGAGAAAAAATCGACTATGATAGTGACTTTACAGTCTCTCATGATCTTATCTATCTATCAATACAATGGAGGAACTTTTAGAAGATCTGGAGGTTGAAGAAGATGGCTTGCTTTTGGAGAGAGGAGCTTTGTGGAGTCATTATGCATAATTTCTATAAGTAGTGGAGTCTGTCCAAATCTGAGGAGATTACCTCTCTTTATAGAGGTCTATTCCTTCCTTAGAGTGATTGGGTCACACTTGCCTTATGAAGCCCTTTCATTTGACGTATCAGTCAACTTGCCTAATCTCTGTGCTTGATTCTTGGTCTTATCCTTAGGCTTGATTTTTGTTGGTTGCTTTTATTCCTAACAAATGTCCTTGATTCTTAAAGTTGATTTGCTTGACAAGAAGACCTTGAAAATCTTCACGTCAATCGAGATAGATATAGTATGTAGAAATAAATCTTGGGAAGTTTGTTTGCATGAACGTTTTCCTGATAATCGAGCATTCAGATGGTTGCATGTGATTGTTTATCATGAGCAATTGTTTTTGTTTCTGTTGGCGCTAGTGGATTTTTTTGCCCCTTGAGGCAATTTGTCGTTCGACATAACCTGCATTTAAATGGTCAGGGAGCTCCTTGGCTCTCTAGGTCTAGTTGTTGAGCTCGCCAACTTATTCCCCAAGGTAACCCATGCGAGGCGATTATGAAGCTCGAGGTATCATTCCCAAAGGTAATTTGTTGGTGGCAGTTTTTTTGGCACAAGTCAGCACCCTTTGTAACATTTCGTATTTTAGTGTATTTTTAATGAATGATTATTTTAATTAATTTATGGATTTATTCTCTTATTTTAAAATTAAGAGAGTTTTAAAATATTATTTTATAATATTTTAAGTTATGAAAATTATTTTTTTAATGTGCTTTCTTAATATTATTTACTGTTTTGTATTTAAATTGATCTTTAATTTAAATTAGTTTGTTTATTGGTTTTAAAATTATTATTATTTTAACTGAGCATTTCACTGAGTTTGAATTATTTTATTTAGCTAGTGGTTTTAAAATCTTTTTCGTTGGATCACTTTTGTGACCCCAAGATGTGAGGATTGGACCTCATTTCTTTTCCTTCCTTTTTTTTTTCTCTTTTCTTTTTCTTTCTTTTTTTTCCTCCGGTTTCTTCTTCCCACTCGATCTCTCTCTTTCCCGTTTCTCTTTCTCTCTCCCTGTGTTTCGGTTTCTTCTTCCCAGCTGCCTTCATAGGTCACCGGGGTCGTCATCGCCCGGCCAAATCGACTCCCCATCGACCGGCGACCATTCCCTTCAAATCTCAGGTCGGCTAACGTCGCCGTTAGCCTCCACGCCCCGTTCGAATCTGCAACGGTCTTTGCTTCGCTTCGCCGTTGTCCGGCCACCATTTCTTCGCCACTTCATCACCGGCCCTTTGCCGTCCTAACCCACCCAGTTTCAGCTCCGATCCGTCGCCTGAGCCACTTCCATGAGCTCATTTCCATTTCGGCCTTTTTGGCCTTCCATGTAACATCCCGGTTTTTACGTGCTTTTTATTGAAGGGTCTTTTTTAATTTAATAGTTATTTTTGAGCCGTTTAATTTAATTTAAACGTGTTTAAGAGATATTAGTTTAATGTGCTTTTATGATTTTAATTGGTGTTCTATGATTTAATTTCCTTTTATTTTAAAATAGTGTTTTTGAGGATCAATTGTGACTCGAAAGTGGTGAGGATTGGACCTCATTTCTTTTCCCCATCTTTTCTTTTCCTCTTTCCTTTTTCTCTTCCGTTTCTTTTCTTCTTCTTCTTTTTCTTTCTCTCCTCCCGTTCGGCCAGCCCATTTCCCGCGCGTCTCTCTCTTCGCCCACGCACAACCGGCCTTCAGCCACCTGCACCGCCTCCGGCCGGCCGTGGCCCTCACCGCCGGCACCACCAGCTTCCCCACCTGCCGGCGAGCTACCCCTCCAAATCCCAGCCCATGCCGCGCCGCCGTTAGCCTCCGAGAGCCGTGCGAAGCCGTGAGCTTCCTCCTCCCTTTCCGCCGCCGTCTGACCACCATTGGCCACCATTTCTTCACCACTTCTTCACCGGCCCAATACCAAGCTTTTCCACCCAAACCCAACCCCGATCCGTCGCCGGAGCCGCCCGTGCGAGCTCCACTTCCGATTTGATATTCTCGGCCTTAAACCACCATTTCGGCCGCCACCCACGGCCAACTTTCACTACCATTAGCTTCACCGACCTCAATAGGCCCTACCCTATCAATTTCAAGTTTTTGTTTGACTCCGTGCAAATTTGAGTTTACAGTGTATTCGGCCACAGTGTTTTTACACTGTGGAGTTGCTGATTTGGTGCTTCCAGTTCCTCCGTGATCCTCCTAAAATTATTATCAAGCGCTGTAAGTATTTCTCCAAAAGACTTTTAAGACTTTAATATACTTTTGCACTAACTTGTTTTATAAACTGTGAATTGGTTATCTGGTTGTGCTGATAACTGTTTGGTTGTTGACTTCATGACATTGCGCACGCATGCGTGGGTGTGTGTGTGTTTTAAGGAATTGTATTTAAGGTTTTTTGGGTGCGTGTGTATCACCCCCAAGCCGAGATGAGATATTATCTCGGTGGAGCTCCTCTGGACACTCGGGAGCGGAATATACTGAGTGTCGTCCCCTGGGGCTTTTGCCCGGGACTTGGACGGGATGGTAGCGCTCTCGATCCGACTCCGTGACTCCTCGGGCTGGCGGGGGTCAGAGGATGCCTGGCTATGTACGCGGTGGGCGCGGAATTGGGCATCACTCATGTATCGCTTGCACGGTCGTTACCCGTGAGGTGAAGATGGGAAGCCAGAGTATGTGGATGGTCCCTAGGGGAGGCCATGGTGCATACGGTTAAAATTGAAATTAAAGGAATTATTTCTGGATTTGTTAATTTGTGCCAAATGGTGTTTTTGGCGTGAGTGGAAAAATTGTGTTTTTTTGAGAAATGTGTTTTCTTGGGTTTTACGCTTGGGTCATCATGAGCATGCATAGCGTTGGTTGTTTAAATATATTTATGGTCTTTGAATTTTTTGGGTTTACTTACCTGCGGTTCCATTTTGTGGGACTGTAGATTTCGATGCAGGTTTTGATGAGGCTGAGCCCGAGGATGCGGCTCCGCCTGAGGAGTAGGGTGTTGAAGATTATTTCTGCTTTTGTTTATTGTATTTTATTTGATTTGATGTTGTTTTGTAAACAAAGTTTTATTATGTTGACATGTGGATTTTCAGTACTCTGATATTGTATTAAAATCTGGTACTTAGTTATTTGATTTAACCTTTCCACTGCATATTTTATTGTACATGTGTTACATTGCACACACTCAGCACATGTCGATGGTGTGCGTGACCGTGTTGTCATCATCCCGGGTGTCTCGATTTCCGTGTGTGTCCGTACATGGAAGTTGGGGGCGCCACAGGTGGTATCAGAGCGGTTTGTCTCTGGGTAAAGCCACGTGTCCCTTAGGTGAAGTACCAGAATCTTTTTTAAGCTTGATTTGAAGTAGTTTTGAAGTTGTTTCTTTTTATATGATGTGTTGTTTTATTTGTTTAATTAGTTTTGTTTTACGTTCTAATCGGAACTAAAGTGTGGTTGAGGTTTATGCTTTGACAGAAAATGGTAAGGCCAAGGAGACAGGATAAGGAACCTATAGAGGAATCATCTCAAGGCGAGATTGATAATGTCATTGCTAGAGCCTTGACTAGAATGGCAGACCTCTTTCACCAAAATGTCAGACCGCCACCAGTTGATCAAAACTTGGTTATGCAAGTGGGGTGTTCTTATGAGAGGTTTCTCAAGCACAGGACCCCTATGTTCTTTGGTGTTGAAGATCCTCTCCAAGCTGAAGGATGGATCAACGGGATTGAGAGGACCTTTGAGATTTGTGGGTGCACTGAAGCTCAACAAGTTCTGTATGCCAGTTATTTGTTGCAAGGAGAAGCAGCAAATTGGTGGAGGGCGAAGCGGAACCTCCTGGAAAGAGAGTTTGGATCCTTAGCCGCGGTGTCGTGGCAGCGTTTCAAGAAGGAGTTTGATGATCGGTTTTTCCCTCCTGCCGTAAGAAGACAAAAAGCTCGGGAATTCAATAATCTGGTTCAGGGGAATATGACGGTGGACCAGTATTCACGTGCTTTCTTGGAGCTCGGGCGTTTTGCGCCCCATCTTGTTGCCACTGAAGAGTTGCAAGTTGAGCGTTTTCAAGAAGGTCTGCGTCCTGAGATACGCAAATTCGTGATTTGTCAGCGAGCTACTTCTCTCCATGAGTTGATTGATCTGGCTTCTATGGTGGAGCGAGAGAATAGTTTGGCTATAAGCTCTCCTCCAGGCCAGAAGAGGAGGAGTTTTGCTGGAGAAGGTAGCAGTTCTGGGTCTCCACAGAAGTTTGTTCAGAGGATTGGGTCTCGATCTCAGGCAGCTCCTGGGGTACGTATGGGAGGTCGAGCTCCAGTTTGCCCCAGATGTAATAGAGCTCACGAGGGTGAGTGTCAACCGGGTGGAATTCGATGTTATAGATGTGGTCAGCCGGGACATCTATATCGTGAGTGCCCTAATCAAACTCAGAGAAGTCGAGGGGGCCGACGTGGTGGAGGAGCTAACCAGAGGCAAATGGTTCAAGCCAGAGTTTATTCTATGACCCCTGGAGATGTGGATTATGAGTCGCCAGCTACCCAGGATGCTGGTGTGATTACAGGTATGAGTTTAATTTAATTTTTGGATTTGGTGTTTGGTTGTTTGTTTGCTTGATTTTGTTTGGGGTGTATGTGTGCTTCAGGAAGAGTTCGTCTCTATGATTTTTATGCTTGTACGTTGTTTGATTCGGGGGCATCTCAGTCTTTTGTATCAGCCACCTTTGCGCGGTTGTGTAACTTGGTCACGGAGCCTTTACCCCAGTTTTTGGTTGTTGCTCTTCCTAATGGGGAGACGGTGTGTTGCTCCAAAATCGCTTTGGGTTGTCCTTTGGATTTTGGTGGAAGGACACTTGATGCGGATTTAATTGTTTTCCAGTTGTTGGGTTTCGATATTATTCTTGGTATGGATTGGCTGTATCGGTATTCTGCAAGTATTAATTGTAGAAACCGGATGGTTAGCTTTCAACTTCCGGATGGGGATTATTTGGAATATGTGGGAAGTAAGTTGAAGGCGAAGCCGACAATTATATCTGCAGTGCAAGCAAGGAGAGATATAGCTTGTGGAGCCGATGCATATTTGGTTCAAGTGGTGTCTGCGCCATCCGAGAAGAAGTCTTTGATGGATATTCCTGTTGTGGGAGAATTTCCAGATGTGTTTGCAGATGAGTTGCCAGGGTTGCCTCCAGTTCGTGAGTTGGAGTTTGCTATTGATTTGGAACCTGGAGCCGCTCCTGTGCACAAGGCTCCATATCGTATGGCACCAGCTGAATTGAAAGAGTTGAAGATCCAGTTGCAAGAATTGGTTGACAAGGGTTTTATTCAGCCAAGTACGTCGCCATGGGGAGCGCCAGTTTTGTTTGTCAAGAAGAAGGATGGTTCTCTCAGAATGTGTATCGACTACCGGGAACTCAATAAAGTGACCATCAAGAATAAGTACCCGCTTCCCCGTATAGATGATTTGTTTGATCAGCTTCAGGGAGCAGCTGTTTTCTCCAAGATTGACTTAAGATCGGGATACTACCAGTTGAGGATAAGGGATAAAGATGTTCCCAAGACTGCTTTTAGGTCGCGGTATGGTCATTATGAGTTCAAGGTGATGCCTTTTGGGTTGACTAATGCTCCTGCAGCTTTTATGGATTTGATGAACCGAGTTTTTCGACCGTATCTGGATTCTTTTGTGGTGGTATTCATTGATGATATTATGATTTATTCTCGAGACTTGGAAGAGCATGCTTATCATCTTCGTCTGGTGCTTGGAAAATTAAGAGAGCATCAGTTGTATGCTAAGCTCAGTAAATGTGAATTTTGGCTGGAAGAAGTCAAATTTCTTGGTCATGTAATTTCTCGAGATGGAGTGGCTGTTGATCCTAGCAAGGTGGAAGCTGTTTTGTCTTGGCCACGTCCTTCAACGGTGCGCGAGATTCGGAGTTTCTTGGGACTTGCCGGGTATTATCGGAGATTTGTTGAAGGTTTTTCTCGATTATCCGGACCTCTCACCGCTTTGACTAGAAAGAATGTTGAGTTTGTTTGGTCAGATCGATGCGAGAGGAGTTTTCAAGAATTGAAGAAAAGACTGACAACAGCTCCTGTTTTGGCACTTCCAGAGCCACACAAGCCGTTTGTGGTTTTTAGTGATGCATCTAAGTTTGGTTTGGGATGCGTTCTTATGCAAGAGGGACGAGTTGTTGCTTATGCATCTCGTCAGTTGAAAGTTCATGAGAAGAATTATCCTACTCATGATTTGGAATTGGCAGCTGTGGTGTTTGCTCTTAAGATTTGGCGTCATTATCTGTATGGAGAAGTCTGTGAAGTCTTCACTGATCACAAGAGTTTGAAGCATTTGTTTTCTCAGAAGAATCTCAACATGAGGCAGAGGCGATGGTTAGAGCTGATTAGCGACTATCAATATGAGATCAAGTATCATCCAGGGAAAGCTAATCTAGTTGCTGATGCCTTGAGTAGGAAGTCTCAGTTAGTAGATGAGGCAGAGTCGTCTGGGTTGGACTCTCTTCTTTATGGGATGAGGAGACTTCTTATAGTTCGCAGCAGGAAGAATTGCTCTCTTCAGTTTTGAATGTTCGAGTAGTGGATTTTGAAGAATTGAAGACTCTCCAGAGAAGGGATTCAAAGTTGTTAGATATCAG
>QEOT01002547.1:80698-104986 GCA_003123785.1 Pterocarya stenoptera
GGATGGTAGCGCTCTCGATCCGACTCCGTGACTCCTCGGGCTGGCGGGGGTCAGAGGATGCCTGGCTATGTACGCGGTGGGCGCGGAACTGGGCATCACTCATGTATCGCTTGCACGGTCGTTACCCATGAGGTGAAGATGGGAAGCCAGAGTATGTGGATGGTCCCTAGGGGAGGCCATGGTGCATACGGTTAAAATTGAAATTAAAGGAATTATTCCTGGATTTGTTAATTTGTGCCAAATGGTGTTTTTGGCGTGAGTGGAAAAATTGTGTTTTTTTGAGATATGTGTTTTCTTGGGTTTTACGCTTGGGTCATCATGAGCATGCATAGCGTTGGTTGTTTAAATATATTTATGGTCTTTGAGTTTTTTGGGTTTTACTTACCTGCGGTTCCATTTTGTGGGACTGTAGATTTCGATGCAGGTTTTGATGAGGCTGAGCCCGAGGATGCGGCTCCGCCTGAGGAGTAGGGTGTTGAAGATTATTTCTGCTTTTGTTTATTGTATTTTATTTGATTTGATGTTGTTTTGTAGACAAAGTTGTATTATGTTGACATGTGGATTTTCAGTACTCTGATATTGTATTAAAATCTGGTACTTAGTTATTTGACTTAAGCGTTCCACTGCGTATTTTATTGTACATGTGTTGCATTGCACACACTCAGCACATGTCGATGGAGTGCGTGACCGTGTTGTCATCATCCCGGGTGTCTCGATTTCCGTGTGTGTCCGTACATGGAAGTTGGGGGCGCCACATTCCACCCACGACCAACCTTCGATTTCACTAGATTCACTACCTTCCATAGGCCTTACCCTATCAATTTCAAGTTTTCGTTTGACCCCGTTTGGATTTGGGTATATTGTGTATTTCGGCCACAGTGTTTTTACACTGAGGAGTTGCTGTTTTGGCGCTTCCAGCTCTCCTGTGATCCTCCGAAAATTATTATATAGCTCTGTAAGTATTTTCCCAAACATCTTTTAAGATTATAATATATTTTTGCGTTGACTTATTTAATATTACTGTGATTGGTTGGTTGTGCCGGCCTGAGTTCGAGGAGTTTGGAGGGTCGAATGGATTGGAGGTTGGAGTTACGTTTGGTTATTGGATATTGTTGTTAGTCTGGTATATTGTATGTGCATGCATGTTCATATTTGTAAATTGAAAACTGGGTTTTCATGTAATTGCATTCATGTTCATGTGTTTATTAAAAACTGAGTTTTTATGTGATTTAAGAGAAAAGAGACTGTAGGGATGGTGGTAAGCAGGGATGGTGGTATAGTCCCGCTTGTGATTCCCGCCTACAGTGCTCTAATGGGTTTTTGTGTTGTGCGGAAAGAGACTGTAGGGATGGTGGTAAGCAGGGATGGTGGTATAGTCCCGCCTGCGATTCTCGTCTACGGTGTACTCGTAGGGATAGTGGTAAGCAGAGATGGTGGTGTAGTCCTGCCTGCAATTTCCGCTTACGGTGCACGTGGTAGGGATGGTGGTAAGCAGGGATGGTGGTAGAGTCCCGCCTGTGATTCCCGCCTACAGTGCTCTAATGGGTTTTTGTGTTATGTGGAAAGGAATTATAGGGATGGTGGTATAGTCCCGCCTGCGATTCTCGCCTATGGTGTAGACGTAGGGATGGTGGTAAGCAGGGATGGTGGTGTTGTCCCGCCTGCGATTCCCGCCTACGGTACACGCGGTAGGGATGGTGGTAAGCAGGGATGGTGGTAGAGTCCCGCCTGTGATTCCCGCCTACAGTGCTCTAATGGGTTTTTGTGTTATGTGGAAAGGAATTATAGGGATGGTGGTATAGTCCCGCCTGCGATTCTCGCCTATGGTGTAGACGTAGGGATGGTGGTAAGCAGGGATGGTGGTGTTGTCCCGCCTGCGATTCCCGCCTACGGTACACGCGGTAGGGATGGTGGTAAGCAGGGATGGTGGTAGAGTCCCGCCTGTGATTCCCGCCTACAGTGCTCTAATGGGTTTTTGTGTTATGTGGAAAGGAATTATAGGGATGGTGGTATAGTCCCGCCTGCGATTCTCGCCTATGGTGTAGACGTAGGGATGGTGGTAAGCAGGGATGGTGGTGTTGTCCCGCCTGCGATTCCCGCCTACGGTGCACGCTGTAGGGATGGTGGTAGAGTGCCACTGTGATTCCCGCCTACAGTGTCCGAAAAATATTTTTGTGTAAATCATTTTCTCGGAAACTGACGGATTATGTTTTTGGGCCAAAATGGAATTTTGGCTTGTGTTGGAAAATATTCATTTTTTAGGGAAAAATGATATTTTGGATCTGGTGCACAGTACATCATATGCATGCATGGTTGGTAGCATTAATGTATTTTGATCTTGGAGATTGTTTGGATTATTACTTACCTGCGGTACCATTTTATGGTATTGTAGATTTTGGTGCAGGTGAGGTTGTGGAGTTTGTGGGATCGGCTCCCTGGAGGAGGTGACATGTGGTTATTGTCAATTTGGATTATGGAATTTATTTCTCGCCTTTGTATGTATTTGACTTTTGCTGTAATTTCAGATATTCATTTTGGATAATTTTTGTATTAAATAAAATTTTGGTACTTAGTAGACTTATTTATTTTAACCGCTGCGACTCTTTGGTTCTCTGGTTGCACGTTGCACACACTTGAGTACTTATCGTTGGAATGTGTGACTCGTGTTGTCATCATCCTAACGTCACGACTCCTGTGTTGTTTTATACGTAGGAGTCGGGGCATCACACTCTTCGTTTGCTAAAGGTGGCATTTGGCCATGCTTGCATTAATGGCTAGGTGAGAGTGTAAGGACACACGGCTTTAAAGGGCGAGGGTCGAAGCAGTCAAGAGACTGTTGTCACTTGTTAATCGCCGTGAGAATGCAAGGACACTCGACTTTAAGGAGTGAGGGTTGAAGGAGTCAAGGAACTGTCGTAGCCTGTTAATTGTTGTGCGAATGCAGGGTATGACGCCCCTAGGTTCCGCTTGGGATTTGGTGGGCTCTGAAGCGTCAGGATATGCAACACGAGATTACTAACCTCCGCTCATGATAGAAAAAGATGCAATGCACCTAGTATACATTTAATAATATGCAATATTCGTAGCGGATAATTTTTTTCTTAAGCAATACTATGCACCAAATATAACATATCCTAAATTAAAACAAACATATAATAATTGACGTCCAAAAGTTACAGTAGTTATTCAAAATGTATTAACATCATTAGTACTGGAGACGAGGCTCCTTATGTATATAATAAAACTAACATAATAATGACTAGGCTACCCTAAGGAGTAGCTCGCACAACTCAGCCAGGATAGCCATAATTCTATCCAAAAATGGGAGCATCAATTTGATAAGCTCCTTGTGATTGCGTTGCGGTCTAGTCAACTTTGTCCAGATGATCCTCTGCGGGTCCTTCGGATTCTGACACATGGTCTACCATTCGGGAGGAATGGTAGTTGAGACTACCAAGTGAAATTTAATTCCAAACTTCAGTAAGTTAACAACCAACTTAAACTAACATCTTATAGATGCATGCATGACAGTAAAAAGGCATAAATGCTAGCGTGAATATGAGTGAATGTGAAAAGATGTGGCAAAGAGCATGACATGTGCTAATATAACCTGTTAACTGACATGGACTAAAATGACATGAACTGTAACTGGCGTGAAATGGACTGAACGTGAAATAAACATGACGTGAACTGGAACTGAACACGAACTTGGAATTTTATTCCATAAATAAATTGGTTAAGTAAACATGACATGTACTTAACTGAAAATATGTGACAAAACATGGACGTAACATGACTTGACTAGAGTTTGAACTGAACTTAACATGAACTAAAACTGCCTATATATCTACTGCGGTTTTTCCCCCAAAATATTGAATCCATGATTATGGCAATTGAACATGAAGAATTACATTAGATTCCCACAAATGTTTTCTCTGCTGTTTATAATGCCCTATTATTTGAGTTCATCCAAAACTACTTAATTTTCACAGGAGAAGAGGAACTGCTTCGATATGCATGACAAATTTTAATTTGGTCAATCATGTTAATTCTTGAGAGTGATTTCCTATTGTTAGTTCCATGAGCTAAGTTTTCCTGCGAACGATAATTTCAGGTTACTGAGAATGATTACCTATTGTTAGTAAATGAGCTAATGCATAGGATTAGTTACTTTTTCTACTATCATTGGTCTGGTTAACTACTGTGTACATCAATCAAACACTCAAACCTTGGGAAAGTGAGGCCACGAAAATAATTCCACACATGCATGCATGGAATTGATCTATCTAGTGCATGTATTTAGATGGGGAAATTAATGAGGAGATGTATATGATGTATCACAACCGATAGAAAAATTAGCAAAATTAATAAACATAATGTCATAAAAATGATAAACATAATGTCAAAAACCCAACTTGACAGCAACCCAACTCTACAAACACATCCCTTCCTCATTACATCACAATAATTTCACAATAGGTCTCTAATGACGTTATAGTTTGATGATTAACTCCATGCAGGAAACAACTTGTGGATGCATCAAGAGTATTGGCAATATACTAGATCTAAATATTCAATGAGTCTTTTTCGGTAAAAAAGATACCTTAATGCAGGATCTAATTGTAATATTCGGCTTTCTAGCTCCTCCCACGAATCGAGCTCTGCTTTCCATCTTGGCTAATGGTGACAATATTTATTGAAGGATAGCTATCTGTGCCGAATAGAGTGTAATTAAGATAAAACAAAAATTTTGAGAAAACAAGCCATAAACCCTAGAAAGTTTTTACAGATTGGATACAATGGAAGGAATTAAAGAGATAGGGCTCCAGGTTTTCTGACGGTTAACTTATGATTCGGGGTACAAACAGCCTTCAGCATACAAATTGGTAGGAGGTGGCTTCTATTTGGGAAGGAAACATCGAAAGGAAAATAATAGAGGGAGGAAGATGATGGTGGGAAGCAATGGGAGAATGATTAAGCATGGGAAACCACGAGGCAAAAAAAATATATGTAAGTTTTATTGCAGCGTTTCTTCAAACATCACCTCAACAAATTCTCTTTTGCGAAGATCATAGCTGACGCAAAAGATGTAAGTCGTATTGCGACGAAAATATAGACATAATAAGTCAATATTTTGTTGCGATAAACATTATCACTGGTCACTCGCGCTATGTTCATTTATGCGCTGTATTATTCAACGGCGCGACTTCGAATCTGTCGCAAAAGGGACTATTTGCAACGTTTCCTTTTGTGAGCAATGAAAAAACGCCGGTAAAGGCCTTTTTCCTTGTAGTGTTTGTTCAATTCATTGTGTATTGTTTAGTGTAGGATTCATTAATGAAGTTGTTTGTAGCATTTAAAATGCTTTGTTGGATGCTTTGTAGCATTTTATCATGAAACAAATGGGTTTTGTTGTGCTTATGGGACAATTTCTTTGGTCACAAATGATGTTCTTGATCAACTTTATTATTTTTTTACTTCCAAAATGGCTGAATCTGCACATTTTAAGACCTACATTTGAAGATATAATAACAAGTTCACTTTTTCATTTTTCGGAGTTATATTTGATAGAGAGCTTTGCAAAAGAAATAGAGAAATTTATACATTTCGATCTCAAGGACAGATCTATCACTATATCAGGAATTTAGCCCATTTAGATGGTCATCCTTCTTACTTGCATGAATTAGAAGATCTTATTTCTTATTCAAGTAGAATGGATCCATAAATTATTGATGCTTACAAAAGAATAGAAAGGTTAGAGCAAATTTTTAATGTTGCCATTTGGTGTTAAGTTATTAGGTGTTCAATTTTGTAATATTTTTTTCTTCAACTTTTGTGGCATTTAATAAAAAAGAAAGGATTTAATTCTTTCATGCCATTTCATATTATTGCTACAAGTTTCAAATCAAAGAAAATGTCAGATTTATTCTATTATTGTCTAGTCATTTGTTTCAACAATTTGTGGTTGATATGTATGTTAAGATTGAGACATCAATGTTGATTTATTTTCGTAATAAATAACAACATATTTGATCTTTTTTTTTTTTTGATAAGGAGAATCACGTTAATAAAAAAGAGTTTTATAGCCAATTATCAAGCCAAATAGCTTGAGAAATAAAATCTGGAAAACTAAAATACCACATCTCAATAAATTCAACAACCCAAGCATGTTGGGCTAAGCCATGAGCGGCTTCATTACCCACCCTACTTACATGTCATCAGAAAAAGACATCAACTTCTTGATTTGTAGCAGTAAAGCACCCAACCTTGAGGAAGACTTTGCTGAAACTTGAAGTTCCCTCACTATCAACAAACAATCACTCTTAATCTCCACCTTTTTAATACCCATAGGGATACATAACTGCAAACCCTGAAACACAACAAGTAATTCAATATTTTCAGGTGCAGAAACGTCTAGCTCAACCTTACTAACTGCGATAATAACTATCCCATTCTCATCTTGCAATATGGCATCAATCCCTACTTTATGTTGGTCGTGAAACATCGCTCCATCTACATATAATTTCATGAACCCAACCAGAGGCAAAGTCCATCTACAAAGCTTTTTAACATTTGTATTGGAACACTGTTTTGCATTTGAGGACAACACTTGAAGGGAAAGAGCATGTTCCACCACTTGCTTTGGCTCAATTACTACTTGGTCATATAGCTTTTAATTGCGTCTGTACCAAAAACCCCAAGCTCAATTACTACTTGGAAATTCAAAGCCACCTGAAAAATAGAACCTGTGACAGCTACATTCTACATAAAAGGCAAGAAAATATTCCATTGATTTCGGATGGAGGGGCAGCTTACCAAGGCATGCACTAGATTTTCACATTTTGCAGTATAAAAACAACACACCTCCCCATTAATGAGTTTCCTCTTTTTCAGATTACGTTGAGTAGGTAGTCCATCTCTACAAGCCCTCCAAGCAAAAATTTTGATTTTATTAGGGACTTGCATCTTCCAAATTGCCTTCCACAAAACTTGTTGTTGTCTTGTATTAGAGCATTCACCCATTAAGTTCCCCACATTGGTGTTCCCCTGCCTAATAATTCTTTACGCACTTCTCACACTAAAAAGGCCACTTTTCTCAAGAGACCACATTCATTTGTCAGGTTGGGTTCCAAGGCATATAATGATTTTTAAGATTTCAAAAGAGGCATTAGGACTGAATAGACTTATTACTTTTGCAACATCGCACCAATTGCTATCCCTATCCAGTAAGGCGCTCACTGCATCCTCTTCAATTAGTGCATTACCCTGTGAAACAGCCAAGGAAGCATCATTAAAACCAGGAATCCAAGGCTCCTTCCACACTTTAGCAATCTTCCCATCCCCAATCCTCCATCTACATCCTTTGAGCAGCCAGGGTTTTATTGCCCATATTCCTCTCCAAGCATAGGAGGGATTAGCCCCCAATTTAGACTCAAAAAAGTTACTTTTGGGAAAATATATTGCCTTATAAATCCTGTGTAAGAGGGAATTTTGAGCATTAAGGATTCTCCACCCCTGTTTAGCAAGTAATGCTAAATTGAAGGATTTTAAAGCTTTAAAACCCTGTCTCCCTTTTGCTTTTGGTTCACACATCTTCTCCCAACTAACCCAATGGAGTTTTCTCTCTTCATTTTTCTGACCTCACCAAAATCTAGCCATCATAGCATCCAACTCTGAACACAATGTAGAGGGTAACATAAAATAACTCATGGAATAAGTAGGAATAGATAAAGCAAAACCTCCTTACCCCCTTGAGAGAGTAAATTTTCTTTCCACCTTTGTAGCTTTTGCCATACTTTCTGCTTAATCTCAAAAAATGCCTTAGTTTTAGATCTACCAACAATAGGAGGTAGGCCCAAATATTTGTTATATTGTTGTTAACTTGTTACACCCCACAAATCCGTTATCTCAGTTCTCACTACATTAGTCACATTGGAGCTAAAAACCATGGAGGTTTTCTCCCTATTAATTTTCTACCCAGAGGCTTTTTCATAATTATTCAACAAATCTTGCAACCCTCTATTCTCTTCCACATTAGCTTACAAAAAATCAGACTATCATCAGCAAATAACAAATTGTTTACTCGAGGTGCACACCTACACATCTTAACACTAGAAATTTTTTTCTTAGTCCCAGCCTTAAGCAATAAAGAAGTTAAACCTTCTGTGCATAGGAGGAAGAGATAAGGGGATAAGGGATCCCCTTGTCTCAATCCTCTAAAAGGTATGCTAGGGCCCTTAGGAATGCCATTAATCAACACTGAATATGAGGCTGTGGAGATGCATTTCATAATGTATTTCACAAACTTTCTCTCAAATCCCAGCTTCATCATAATAGCTTCTAAGAAATCTCATTCAACCCGGTCACATGCTTTATTCATATCTAATTTAAGAGACATGTAGCCTTTTTTCCTACTCTTTTATGTTTCAAAAAATGAATCAACTCATAAGCAATGAGCACATTATCTGTAATCAACCAACCAGGAACAAAAGCACTCTGTGATTCTGATATAATGCTAGGGAGGACATGAGTTATATCAAGATATTGTTGAAAGCATCACGCTTGAAGAAACTAATGCTTCTAAGATTAGAAAACGTATTATTCTACCTTCGTCTTTTATTGGGGGTCCAAGAAACATGTGAACAAGATATATGAAAGCAATGGCTTTAGCTCAGCATTATGGTAAACCAGTCAGTTTAACGTGGACATTTGTTCTACAATAAAGGCATTCAAATATCTTTATAAGTATATTTATAAAGGGCATGATCATGTTACTTTTAATTTTCTTTCTGAACAAAGCAAACAATAAATTGATGAAATTGAACAATTCCAATTGGCCTAATGGATTGCTCCACCTATAGCTATATGGAAAATATATGGCTTTGTTTTTAATGAAATGTACCAAGCAGTCTATAGGTTACATTTACATATTGAGGATTAACAGCAAATGCCTTTTTGGGCACATGAAAACTTAACCAATATTCTCAACTCTGATTTGTCTACAAAATTGATATTAACAGAATTCTTAACAACAAATAGAGTAGATGAGAAAGCCAAAAGATTGTTGTACAAAGAATTTCCAAAATTTCCTGTTTGGAGCCAACAATACAAAATGTGGACTCCTCGAAAAAAAAATTCTTATAGGTCTAAATGTTACAGTAAATCCGTTTGAAGGTGAGAGCTATTATCTATGGATATTACTAAATCATATTAGAGGTCCTTTGTCATTTAATGATCTTAGGATAGTTGATGGTGTTAGGGAGAAATAACAGCTTAGAAGATTGTTTATATGAAGCACCTTTATATCATAGAGAGAGGTATTTGCATATGCTTAGGGATAATAATGAAAAGAAGAGAAATTAAATTAAAAAAAAAAAAAGTTTCATTGACATAATCACGGAGACACAAAATTACCAACAAGAGCAAAACCATCCCCTTCCCCATAATTAAAATGATGCACTAATAGTTACTGATCCACTGACACTTATTGACCCACTGACATAAATAACAAGATATGTCAATTAATTTTAAGCCAACTAAAAATTCTTCATTGAATGTAAAAACATAGGTTTTTCACTCTATCTTATCCCTTCAGCCGACTTCACATCTGATCCATTTACACCAAAAGATAAATAAATCCTTGCTTAAACAGACACAAAAGAATATAACAGAAGGATATAAAAGACACAACACAACATACATGGACTGCACACACGGAAGACAAACCAAAGAAGCCACATTTTGAATGGATGTTTTATGTTAGACTTGTACCTAACTAGTTTCTTAAAACTATCAATATGATAAATATGTATTAGACTATGTTAATGTTTGAACTAATGATTTTTTTTTTCTAATCTCTCCAAACATGTAATTATTATACTCCACTTAACTATTATTGTCCAAAACCATTTCCTAGAATTTACATTTTTTTCCATATGCATTGTGCGTGTTGTGTTGAATCTTTTTTATCGTTCTATCATGTTCATTTATGTTCGTTTAAGTGAGAGTTTTTGGTCTTTTGGTGTAGTTGTGCAGCTTTAGTCTTTTTTTTGTTTTCTCTTTCAATCTTTTTCGGTGTTGTGTCAGGGATGGGGATGGGTTGTGTCAGCTGGTCAGGATTTTTTTTTTTCCTCTTTCACCTTTTTATCCTTTGAGGGTTAGGGTGTTTTAGGTTTAATATTTTTTATGAAAAGCATATTTTTTTTTTTCTAAAATAACTATTTCATCTAACTAGGCAAATGTGCTTTGCATGTTGCTTCTATCCTAGTGTATATATATATAGTTTACAATAAGCTCAATGTTACATGGAGAGAGAGATTTTGGGGTAGCAGGAATGTTTAGCAGACTTACCTCACATTTTGGTGTTGTGTAGGCTTAAGTAGGATATTTTGAAAGTCAAGGGTTAGAAAGTAGAATTCCAGTAAATGTAGGGTCAGATTCATGAAAAGTCAAAGACAAGAAAAATGTGAATTTGAAGAATCTTTCGGTGGAATTTTTTAATGAGGTTTGAATCCTCCCTATCTTTAAATGAGAGGAACGTTTTGGTGTTAAGAAAAAACACTTACGATTTATTACGAATGGAGGGGATAAAAACCCCTATCCCAACGGGCCGAGCCCATGGGTCATAAGAGGCCCATCCCACGACCAAGAGATCCATTCAACCCTGATGTGGGAAAATGATGAGGTACTGAAAAGTTAATAAGGTTTGACACGTACAAACCTATCAGATGCCTTAGGCACTCATGAGTTGCGGCCACTAGAAGGCATGTGGGAGAAGCAACCACCATCCACGCCCTGAGAGAAAAAGTGGACATTTTTGGCACTGGCCAAGAGGTTGCCAAAGTGTCAGTCATAAACTTGCAGCTGCTGGAAAGTGTGCGGGAGAAGCAATAGTGACCCACACCCTGAAAGGAGAAAAGTGCACTTCGCTTGCACTGGCCAAGATATCGCCAATGTGAAAGTCAAGAACCCACGCCGCATTAATTACTTTTCTCCAATACGCCACATCACATTAAATGCTTCAGGTTGCTAGAGTATGAAAGTGATGGGACTACCCCCTGACAACATGTACGAGTTTATCTCCCTACACCAATTATAAAAGCTGACCACAAGGTACATTCAGACTTAGGCAAGAAATTCCATTGACAACACCATTAAAGAAAACTAACTTAAGCATTAGAGGGTTCCTAGACCACACCCAAGCCTCCTCTGAATTTGTGTTTGTGCAAGAAAGCAAGCCAACCCTCTGGTTGTTCGAGGAGACTCGCCTGTGCTTACGAAACACATCCAAAATAGGGCACTGTCTGTGGGATCCAATATCCTATCAACTTAACGTGTGCTTCATACATTGGCGACAACTTATTCTCAGACAATCTAGGGCCTAGAAATCTCATCAAGAACCATGGACACACGTCTAACAAATAAGGATGAGTTAGTGAAGAGATTGACTGAGTAGGTGGAAGTGCTTCAGAAAGAAAATGAGGCTCTATGAGAAGGCTCACGCAGATTAGCAGAATCCCTGGATCCAAGTAACAACTGGGAAGGGGAGTCAGGCAGAGTAGCAATGGTGGATGACCAGGAAGATAAGAAAAAAATGTGGCACGATCTCCAGGAACTCCGAGATAAGTACTAGGAGATGGATAAGAGAGTGGGGACATCTCCTCTGTTGACCAGATGCTCACTAGAACTGGATTGCCCAATAGTGCAAACGTGATGGCGGTGCCTCTGCCACCAAAATTCAAAGTTCACTAGATAGATTTGTATGACACGTTCAAAGATCCTTTGGAGCACCAGGACACGTTCAGAGCACACACATCACTGCACAGGTCTCTAGGTGAGGTTGCTTGTCGGGCCTTCCTCATGACCTTGAAGGGTGCGGCACGAGCCTGGTTTGCATCCCTGGCACCAAATTCTATTCAACATTTTGAAGACCTATCGTGCCTTTTCCTCATGCAATTCATGGCCAATTGGAAGAGATGAAGACTGACTGGTTATCTCTTGACGGTCAAGTAGCGAGAAGACAAGAGTTCAATTCCTATTTGTTTCGGTTCAACAAAGCATGCATGACAACATACGACCAAGATGAGAAGCTTACACTTGCCGCCCTCCTAGGCAACATTTGGCCTCAAAGTCCCTTCATGGCAGAGTTGGCGTGCAGGACGCTAGAGACTTTGAGACAGTTCATGGACTAGGCTGACGGGTTCATTAACATCAAAAATAAGAGTGGACGAGGTCGGTAGGAGCATGGGCGCGATAGGCCTTTGTCAACAAAAGATATTGTTCCTCATCATAGTCGATCAGCATTGACGCTAGAAGAAGCAAGGAATCTCCCTGTTTGACAATTGGGAGCTAGAAAAGGTGAAGGCCACTACTGTTATTTTCACAAGACAACCACCAACAGCAACACTGAATGCAAAACCTTGGATGGAAGGAGTGGGGAATCTCCATGGACAGGTAAGCCAAACCAATGAGATAAACAAGAACAAGGTTAGGGCAGGCATTCAGCAAGGTTAGAAGGGCGAGGGGTTCGACAAGGTCAGCCGCAAACACCCCCACGTCAAGGCCCTCTTTTGGGCGAAATCAAGACCATCGTTGGAGGGTTCGCCAGGGGAGGACCGACCTCTTCTAGAAGAAAAGCGCATGTGAGGAAAGCGCGCTTTCAGGAAATATATGTGGTGGAACACAAACCTAAGAGAAATAATTAAGCAACCTCGATAATCACATTTGGAGAAGCCGATGAGGAGAGGATCCTCCACCCACATGATCACGCATTAGTAGTCACCTTGCTGGTAGCCAATTTCACCCTTCAGAGGATTCTCATTGATAACGGCAGCTTGATAGATATACTCTTTTGGGAGGCCTTCAATCACATGTGGTCCAGCTTGTAGGTGTCATCACCCTTTCGGTGTTGGTGGGAGAGCACCCCTACAATTCTTCCACCATGGTAGATTTTATAGTGGTAAAATCTCCCTCATCCTACAATGCCATTCTGGGATGACCAACACTGAATAGATTAAGGGTGGTGACATCCACCCACCATTTGAAGATGAAGTTCCCCATTGCGACGGGATTAGGGAAAGCTAGAGGATAACAAGTGTTAGCTCGAGAATATTACATGCAAGAGTTGAAACCCACCAAAATGAGCGTTCATGAGATAGAGCACGTCCGGCAAGGGAAGGACAGAGACGAAGGTGGCCTCCCAAGCCCCNGCCATGGGACAACTATTGGCCCAGCATCGAGATGTGTTTACATGGAGCCACAAAGATATGCTCGGGATTGATCCCGACATCATCTAGCACAACTTGTGCATGGATCCTGAGGCAAGGATAGTCGGACAAAAGCGCCAAAGTTTCAACGCAGAAATATGCGCTGCTATTGCCGAAAAGGTAGACCACCTCTTGACCGTAGGGTTCATTCGGAAAACCCACTACCTTGAGTGGCTATCCAATGTTGTGCTAGTTAAGAAAGCCAGTGGCAAGTTGAGGATGTGCATGGACTTCACCAACCTGAACAAGGTCTGCCCCAAAGACAGCTTCCCCTTGTCATTAATAAACCTGATCGTGGACTCAACAACGAGCCACCTGATGAGCTTCATGGGTGTGTATTCTAGGTACAACTAGATTTGCTTGAACACTAAAAATGAAGAAAATACATCGTTCATCACCTTTAAAGGCCTTTTTTACTGCAGGGCCATGCTATTCGGTTTGAAGAACGCGTGGGCAACGACTTGTGAATCGGATGTTTATGGAGCAGATTGGCTGGAACATGAAAGTCTATGTGGACAACTTGCTCCTAAAAAGTAAGACCTCAACATAGAATCTAGCCGATCTCCGAGAGGCTTTCACAATATTATGGCGGTACCAAATAAAGCTCAACCTGCCCAAATGTGCCTTCAGTATCGGCTCAGGGAAGTTCCTCAGTTTTCTGGTGTCAGAAAGAGTGATAGAAGTGAACCTAGAGAAGGTGGACGCCATTCTTTCTACGGCACCCCAAAAAAGTATTAATGATGTGTAGAGACTAGTAGGGAGAGTGGTTGCCCTCAACAGATTTGTGTTAGCTCTATAGACAAGTGCCTCCCCTTTTTTAAGGTGTTGCAAAAGGCCCAGAACTGGATGACGAATGCGATAGGGCATTCAAAGCCATCAGGACCTACCTGGCCAACCAGGCCAAGCCAGGGGAAGTGTTGTGAGTATACTTGTCGGTCTCTCCACACACAGTATCCTCGGTGTTGGTACACGATGATAGGGGAAGCAAAGACCAACTTACTACACTAGTTGGGCCTTCCAAGGAGCCGAAGCTAGATACCCACACATAGAGCAACTTACCTTCACGCTAGTAATAATAGCTAGGCGATTGCTGCCATACTTCCAAGCTCACCCCATACAGGTCCTCATGGAAACTCCCATGAAGAAAATCCTCCTGCGACCAGATGTATCAGGATGGTTGATCAGTTGGACAGTGGAGCTAAGTGAGTTTGACATTGAGTGTGTCCCTCAGACCACTTTGAAGGGACAGGTGCTAGCGAACTTTGTTTCTTAATTTTATGGCTTCCCTGAGGAGTCACACTATGAACCTTCCATGAAACCTTGGCATCTCTTCGTAGATGGCTTGTCATGCCAGGATGGAAGGGGAGTAAAGGTGCGTATTGTTTCTGACGAACTTAGGGAACACAACTACGTCATCCGACTGGCATTCAAAACCACTAACAATGAAGCAGAGAATGAAGCACTATTGGCTGGGCTGACAATTGTTGAATCTCTAGGGGCCAAGGAGATAGAAGCTAGAGCAGATTTCCAGGGGGGCATCAAACAAGTCAAGGGAGAGTTCACTACAATAAGCGAGAAGCTGAGAAAATATTTACAGGTGGTCGAAAAAATACGTGCCCACTTCCACTATTTCAAAATCCAGCAAGTGTCAAGGATCGAAAATTAGAAAGCCGACAGGCTAGCAAGAGATAAGGTTACTCCCTACCTGAGGAGACAACAGTTAGAATTGTAGAAGTCACCGCAATAGGGGTTGAAGCTTTCAAAGTAAAAGGAGGAGTACCTGAATGGGCAGAAGAGATAGTAGGATGCATAGAAGCCAGTGAGCTGCTAGGAGATAAGGGAGAAGCTAGGAAAGTAAAAAACAAAGGACTTGAGTATCGTGTCTCTATGGACTTGCCCCATCCCTTCCTTAGTCTACGAGGTCAACGAGAAGACCAGGTGAGTCGAGTATCGTATCTCCATGGACTTGGCTCATCCCTTCCCCCAATCAACGAGGTCGATGAGAAGACCAGGGGAGTCGAGCACTGTGTCTCCATGGACTTGCCTCATCCTTTCCCTCAGTCTATGAGGTCCACGAAAAGACTACGGGAGCCGAGTATTGCGTCTCGACAGACTTGCCTCATCCATTCCCTTAGTCTATAAGGTCAACGAGAAGACTAGGGGAGCCAAGTGCCATGTCACATGGACTTGTCTCATCCCTTCCCTCAGTCTATGAGGTCGATGAGAAGACTAGGGGAGCCAAGTACCAAGTCTCCAAGGATTTGCCTCATTCCTTGAAGATCCTGCACTGCCAACTCCTTCTCAACCCTCTCTAGCTATGTAGACGTCAGGTCTGCCCTCTCCTTCTCTCGGTAGGCTGTGGCCTGGGTGGTTGCCAAAGAGTCTTCCAGTCCCTCCAAAGCCTCGGAAAGGGATTAGTGTTCTCTATCCAATTGCTAAAGCCACTGAGCATTGCAATCTTGCCACCACTTCAATGCGGTGTTCTCTTCCTGCAATTGGCTCAATGATTCTTTTAGAACCCCCACCTTTGCATGGCAGGTGATTTATCGACTCTAGAGTCAACTTCCTTACTGCCGATGTGGATAAGATGTCGTGGCTAGCTAATCCGGCCTACTCCTTTGCTTTAGCAAGGCCGGCCTTTAGTAGAGCTCTATGACGACAGGGATACTTGACCTTCTTATGGATCTTTTGGCCGGAGAGTTGGGCCTTCACCAAGTCTACTGCCAGGCACTCATTCTACTCATTCTCACCCCGAGCGCAATGTAGGGCTTGCCGAGCCAAGGAACGGAGAGCTTGGTTCTCTCCTCAACTGCTTCTTGGCCATCCACAATAAAAGTAGCCAATCAAGAGACACTCTATCATGAAGATAAAAATGGTTAAAAAGAAGGAGAGAAGATATAGGGGCTCAAATATGTGTAAAGAACCAGAGGGACCTCGGAAAAGAACTCCATTAGTGATTTTGTCACTTACTCCAAAGACTCCGCCAGAGCCCCTCCTACCTTAGACCGAGTTGAGGGAGGAATGTCTTCCATAGGGTTTTCCTCAAGGGATAGCTGAGTTGGGGCCTCCATCCTTTCACCCTATCCCTCTTGTCAGGGCCGAGCAGGCTCTCCTCCTTGAACCTTGCCCCCTCGGCCCCTTCAACCCCAAAGGTGGGCAACCTCGTTGCAGATCTGGGGATGAGGGGTGTATATGCCTCCTCACTAGCACGAATTGAGCCAGTGACCTCCTTGGTTTTGCTTCTGCCCCTCCTAAGGCTTTCCCAGTTGGGTCGGCCGGAAGGGCCTTGGCGACCTCGGCAACGGCATCGATGGACATACACTCCACCACAAGGCGACGAATGATGGGTGACTCAGGGATGTCCGTGCATCCCTCCACAACACCTTCGAGAATCTGGGCCCCCATGACAGAGTGCGTTGAAGACGAAGAAGATGGGATCATCTCCACATCCATCTTGGGTAATGGCTTCACTAGAGTCGACGACCTAGGGGCCACTTCAATAAAAGCCCCATAGAAATGCATTGAGAGTATCTCGACCCTTGGGACAGTTTACGAGGACCTTCCAACACAGTCAATGGAGAAGGAGTCGTGTTTGTAGAAGGCGCAACAACTGGCGGGGTAGAAGCAGCTGTCATAGGGGGAGCAACAATTGGCGGTGTAGGAGTAGTGACCGTAGTGAGGGCAAAAACTACAGTGGCCACAGTAGGTGGAACGGCTAGTTCTTGGGATACGACAGAGGCCTTGTTCCCCTTCTTCTCCAATGGAGGACAGTGCAAGATTATCCCAGAACCTAGAATTTGGGTAGGGTTCTTGCCTGGGTTTGACCTAGGCTAACCTGGTCCTGATTCTGGCCTGGGTTTGAAACCCGAGTTCCAGTCTGGGTATACCAGGGTTCCCGGACTGGAACCCGGATGAATAGTGCTAAGGACATATTACAGGCCTTCCATAGAAGCAACTCAACAGTTCTGGATAATTTAACTTAAGAGTGTACACCCATGCCGTGTGGATCGGGTACTTCGATCTGGCTTTGTATATTGCAAAAAGTTCCCTATCTCTAGGGAAAGGCCTACTCATCCAGACCAGGTCTTTTCCCTACCCTGTCTGAAACACGAATAACCAGGTTCTGGTTATTGCTTCTCGCTTGAAATAAATTCTGGCCGGTACCCGCATAGAAAAACTCGGGTACACCTGGTCTGGGTACTAGGTTTAAAACTCGGAACCCAGGTTTTAAATCCGATACCTAGTTTTTTTAAAAACAATCTGCATCCCCCATCTCTCTCTCTCTGTCTCTCTCACATTTCGAAACCCTAGCCTCCCTCCCTCTACCGAGTACCGATCAAAGCTCTAATTCCTTGTTGGCCTCATAACTTTCGCTCCGTTGTTGACTTCTCTCTCTCTCTCTCTCTCTTGTGTTGAAACCCTAGCCTTTTGTCACTCTTCCTTTGCCGACCAAAGCTCTGTTTCCTCGTGGCCTTTGTCTTCATCATGTTTTCGCTCTGTTGTCAATGTGAAGAACCCAAGGTTTTTTCTCTACATTTTATTTCAATTTGGGTTTGCTTTGTTCTAAAAATTCATGACTGAGTGGGTCAACTTGAAATAGGTTGTGAGAAAACATTATGTTCGGGGAGATTAAGGACTATCGATGGTACCATTGGGCCAAAAGGCCATTGACAAATGTTTATGTGGTGTGCTATGTCTATAACTACATGTGTTTGAGAATCTGAGTCTGCTTTTTTGTGCTATTATGGGCCTTTCAAATTACTTTTTCTCATCTTCATTTATCATTATGATTTATCAGATTGTGGAAAGAATATGGCATCCACAAACTACCACGTACAAGTTGTCCGAATTACAAATTCTAGCTCTTGGAAACGGGAGACAAAAAATCTAATAATTATACTAATTTATAGTTAATAAAACTCGAGATAAATTAAAAAAATGACAAACTAATGCATATAGAGCTATAAGGAGTCATGGAGACAAAGAGAGACTTTTTATTTTATTGTCTGTCATCATATATATTGTAAGTGTTTAGAGGGCCACTGTTGGCTTGTTAGTGCCTTGAAGAGCACATATCCACACACTAAAATATGGACATTTAAAATATGGCAATCTTGGTAAGTGTAAATTTGTTTAATTCCCATAATTCTTGAAAAACGTGTTGAGAGGTCTGGTATTGATTTTTGTGAAAGCGGGTGCATAGGATGAGAAACTGTTGGAGAATTTATTTCAAAAGAGTGTTGCATATTGGGATTTGTGAAACTAGGTAGGTAAATTTGAAAAGTTGCTTGAATAATTTGCGAGAGGTGTAATATTATTGGATTTTTGTGAAAGTCGATTTAGTTTTTATTCTTTTATTTTTCATGGAAACATAGGCAAATGATTAGATTGAAGTTTATTTTGAAAAAGTTGCTGGTATTTAAAAAATGTTTGGATTGAAGTTGAAATTTTCTTTTTGAAATTCTGAAACCAAATATAAATGGCAACTTTCAGCGTAAAACTTCTTCTGAACTGCTTTCTTTCTATTTTTAAGTGAGCCCACTTTATCTTAAAAACTTTTGTCTTTATCTTAAAAACTTGTATGTTTCTTTTTTTTTTTAATGATTAGTTCAGTGTTTGATTATTTATGTTGTTATTATTTATTTTCTTATATTTGATTATTTGTGTTTGATTATTTATTATATTGTATTTGGTGGTCTTTATACTCAATAACAAATGGAAAAATATTCTATGAGGTTTAATGTTGGTACAACCCAAGGGGTTGCTAGTGACTCCTCTTCTATTCTAGTGGATGTGAAGGAACATGGAAGTCTTCCAATCTCTTCATTCACATAGACACAACCGTCTATCCGTTTCATCCCACCTTTACCAAAGAAATCCCAAAAAATACCAAGTAACCAATCGGTGGTAGAACACTTTACTAAAATACAACCTATTGACCACAATAACCCACAAGTTTAGTGTAGTTATTGCACTAACCTATACAGTTGCTACAACAAGAATGACACTTCATCTATGATACACCACCTTCAGAGTGCATGTGAAACTTCCCCTCTTAGAGTTAAAGGAGTTCAAAAAATTCAAGCTTCTAGTGTTAAGAGGGATGCGGAAAGAAGAGTGTATAGCCCACAAGGTCTAGTAAAGTATGATGCAGAAAAACTTAGGTGTTAACTGCTAAGTTTTTTATTAGGTGTGAATTGCCTTTTAAGTTAGTGGAGCACAAAGGATTTGCTGAGTTGGTGGTTGATTTATAGTCTCAATTTACTTTGTCATCCCGAACTACTTAAAAAATGGATTATATTAACCTGTATAACGAAGAGAAGATACAGCTACAAAAATTATTAGATAGTCAAAGAATTTGTCTAACCACCTATATGTGGACGTCGGTGCAAAATATGAATTATATGTGCATTACTGCACATTTTATTGATTGCAATTGGAGATTGCATAAAAAACAATCAAGTTTTGCTAAATTCCCAACCATAGGGGTAAAACTATTGGGAGGGTGTTAGACTTGGAGTTGCATGATTAAGAGATTAATAAGATTTTGATCATCACAGTTGATAACGCCTCCTCTAATGATATTGTTGTTGATTACAAGAGAAGGATGATAAAGAATAGTGATTGTACTATATTGGGTGGTGAGTCTTTTCACATGCGGTGTGTTGCCTATAAGTTGAATTTGATTGTTATGGAGAGTTTGAGAGATGTTTATGAGTTTTTAACAAGGATTAAAGATGCCATTAGATATGTAAAGTCTTTACCGTCAAGGTTAGCCAAGTTCAAGGGTTGTGCGGTAAAAGAAAATATTAGTGGGAGGATGACTTACTTGGATTATCCTACTAGATGAAACTCCACATATTTGATGTTGAGTACCACTGAAAACACAAACAAGCCTTTGAACACTCTTATATGTATGTGGATAATGAATTCGTGAACCCCACTAGTGATAATTGGAAAAAAGTAAAAATTTTTGTAGAGTTGCTGAAAAGTTTTTATAATATTACATTGGGTATTTCTGTTTCTTTGTATGTGAAGGCTAATGTGTATTTTCAGGAACTCTACACAATGAAAGATACATTAAATAATATGTGCAAGAGTCATGATATTATCACTAGGACCATGAGCATAAATATGAAAGTAAGTATGACAAGTATTGTGGTAGCACAAATAGGTTCAACGTGATGATATATGTTGATTTTGTGCTTGATCCACGATACAAAATGGTATCAATGAGGTTTTGGTTGAAATAGTACAAAGGGGATGAGTTGGTAGATAGGATAGAGGCCAAGGTAAAACTCTTATTAAGCCGTTTGATTGAGCAATATAACAGATTTTGTGTGGCTAGTGGGGGAGTTCTAATGTGGCTTAAGGAAGGCCAAGCACGACTTCTACTTCTACTTCTACTACTACCTTGACTAAATTTGATATCAAGTTAGAGAAATACCTTCTGAAGTTGGGATTTATGGAGTTTAGATTAGAACTAGATAGGTATTTGTTGGAGGGGTATGAATAAAAATCACCCGTTTTTTATATGAGAAATGATACTTGCAGTCGTGAGTGCGCAAATGCCGTGCAATCACTTTAAAAAAGTAAATAAATACAAGACCCACATGAAAAGAAATTAATTTTTTAATAATGGACAACACTCTTTTTCAAAGCGACTGCATGACGCTTGCGGACTCACAATTGTATGTAGTATTACTCTTTTGATATTTTGGATTGGTGGATGGTTAATGCCACTAATTATCCTGTTTTTGCTTAGGTAGCACGTGATGTGTTAGCCACCCCCATTTCCACTATTACCTCAAAGTCCGCATTCAATACTGGAGGACTCATCTTAGATTCTTTTAGGAGTTTATTGTCTCTAGAGACTGTCGAAGCCCTCATTTGCACTCAAAATTAATGACCAAACCTGTCGATATCCGAGAGTTGGATTGGAAGAATACATAGAGTCAATGGACCTTGAACGTAAGTTTGAAACTTGAAATATATTTTTAAATATCTATCTAACTCAAATTATTATATATCTAACTCAATTTTAATTTCTTTTAGATGATTATCTAGCTTCATCTTCAACCAAGACTGTTGTGAGTCTTCCTTCCCATTTATGCTGAAAATTTTAGAACCTATTATGAGAGAATATGTTGAGATTCTTAGAAGGTAAGAGATTTGTGCATTCTTTCTTATTTTGTTGTTTAGATTTGTGCCATCTTACCTTAGTCATTTGTGAATATGCTTGGTTGTGATAATGATGAATGAACAGAACCAATTTAGATACATTCATTGTTTTAGTTGTTTGGGTTGATTTGATTTGAATGAACAGAACCCCTAAATACCCAATTGTTTGGCCAATACAAACTATGGTTGGTTGTTAAGCTTTTACTCTTAATAATTAACATTTTGACCCTAAATTAACTCTTATCTTACATAGAGTATTTTCTTTTTGCTTGAGGGACGCCCATTATATGCTTGTGTACATTCATCTATACCTTAATGCCCACGTTGACCTTGGTTAACTAGAAAGATGCATGCAAATAGATCATGATCCAAATACATTTGGAACAATCTAGTGGAAAGGGAATCTTCGAGCCATGTTTTTTATGGAAGAGAGATTTTGAGAGCAAGATAGAGAATATAGTTGTTGGGAATTTATACCTAATGAATTTTGAGATGAATTTAAAGTATCAATTCCTTCGGAGACTTGAAGTGTAGCTTGGGTGCTTACTTCCTAGTGCCTTATACCTAATGAATATTTAGGTTGGTTGCACGTTTTTGCATGGACATGAGCCATGAGGTATCTGGAAACTAAATTCCTCTGATAATTTGAAACTTCTATTAGCTAAGTTTCTTGGCTTTATTTTCATTGATCTTGGCATATAAAACAAAAAGTCTTGATTTTAATTGTGTTGTTTGTAGACTTGTTCTTCACATATCACTATTGGAGGTAACGAGTGCATGTTGTTGTGCACCTGACAGGCCCTTTCCCATGACTCCCACAAGTTGGTGGGACCATCGTTAGGCACTGACAAGCCAGCCAACAATTTATGTTGCCGGTGGGACGCTCCTTGGATCAAGTTGCTCAACGACCCAATAGCGGGAAACTACCTCCTCAGCTGAAGGACTTGCTCAGTCTCGGTCACCCACTAGCAGGCAACCATCTCTTCGCCTCGAGATCTTCCTCGAGCACCCACTAGTGGGCAACCACCTCCTTGGCCAGCATCATCACAAGCCTCCTCAGCCACTGAGCTCCTCGGGTAGATATTCCTTGGCCATACATGCTCCTCAGACAGAATCTTAGCCACCTGCGGCCCATCCGTGCCTTGCTCGGCCACAAGGTATCACGCATGGATATGTCTCAATCAAAGTTGCCCAACCATGCACGTGCGAGCAAACCTGCAGCTCGGCCAGTGCCTGTCCCACTCCGACAGTTGCATGGCCCCACATGTACGGCCTCACATCCATGGACGCCAAGTTACTCAGCCCCACTTGCTCAGATATAGTTGCAAGGCCTGGGCTTGCTTGGCAAAGCCTCCTCAATCACAACAGTTCTACAGCCATGCACAAGGATCACTTGCTCGGTTTGAAGCACCCGCTCTTCTCCAACTTAATTGGCCACTGTTAGCAAACAGATAATCCTTGCCGCATGGGGTCACATGGTGCTAGAAAAATGTCCAACCAATGAGACTTGTTGGGCCTCACGTTCAATGGGACTTGCATGTCCCATGCAATGGCCAGTCCACCCACGTGATCGAGGCTTGTCCCTAAAAAGAGTTATACGGTGCCCCACGGGTTCCAAAAAAAAAAAAAAACAGGGGAAGAAGAAAAGAAAAGAAGAAGAAGAAGAGAAACAGCAACCAACAACGGACAATTTCAATCAAGCAAAAATCAGCTACAACAGTTAAAGCACCCCAGCTTGTCTCTTTCAAAGTTTGTGTGAATTTCATTTTTACTAATAGGATTTTTTTTGTGGCATGAAACAATGGCATCATAGCCCCACTCGGGCCCTATTCAGGAGTCTTAATATATCTCCATCAGAATAAATTGCATGGCATTGCGGGCACCCAAATCTTCTTAATCGCAGGAACATGGCTGCCCACAGGCCTTTCCGACACACCTCCAACCTTCGCCACGCTCGCAAAGGGATTCAGGTTTACAATCATTTCATTTGTGATTTAGGTTATTTACGCTAACAGGATTGGCTTTTCTAGCACGAACAAGAATCTTCTTCAACAAAGTCGAGTCCCTTGACTCGCCACTATGCAAAAGTCAAACACAAGTCCTTTGATTTGCCAGCCCTTGTGCCAACAAGCTGAATCCCTTGATTCACCACGAAGCTTAGGCCGAGCACTAGTCCCTGGACTTGCCAAACGAACAGTTAGACACAAGTTTGTGATGTTGCCAGAGTTTGCGACCTTGTAATGGGTTTATGAATGGGTAGAGAACAAGGATTGTCCTTGCGTGCTCCACCTATGATGGAATTTTGTAGGACACTTCGAGGGATCCTCTAGTTGGTTTAATTTTAGAAAAACCACAACTCCAAATCAACACAAGATTGAAGATAATACTAATGAGATAATCTTCATTATTGGCCTCAAGCTATTATAGCCGAACAACTTTTGATGGAATAGGCAATAACCCATTCTTATAGAAAGGAAAATTACAATCGCATAACTCAAGCACAAATTTATTGAAAGGAAATAACATTGATTGAAAGAAATTAATTTAATTATTGATGGTAAGCATCAATCACTCCCATCCCATGATTCTTGGTCCCTGAAAAAGTTCCTGTGGCGTCCCCAACTTCCATGTACGGACACACACGGAAATCGACACACCCGGGATGATGACAACACAGTCACGCACCCCATCGACATGTGCTGAGTGTGTGCAATGCAACACGTGTACAATAAAATACGCAGCGGAACAGTTAAGTCAAATAACTAAGTACCAGAGTTTAATACAATATCAGAGTACTGAAAATCCACATGTCAACATAATACAATTTTGTTTACAAAACAGC
>QEOT01002547.1:105885-224427 GCA_003123785.1 Pterocarya stenoptera
GGCCGGGTTTGGGTCCATTGGGTTGCTAGAGGGCCGGTGAAGGAGTGGTGAAGAAATGGTGGCCGGAGGTGGTCGGACGGCGGCGCTGGAGCTCCCAAGGCCGCGTGGCTTCAAACCGTGCGTGGCGGCTCACGGCAGCGCAGGAGGGGCGGGGGTTGGAGCTGCGAGGTCGCCGGTAGGTGGGGAGTCGATTGCACCGGGCGGTGAGGACCACGGCGGCGCGCGGTGGAGGCTGGGAGGAGGAAACCGGAAGCACGGGGAGAGAGAGAGAGAAACGGGTTGGGCGAAACCGACGGGGAAGAAGGAGAAAAAAGAAAGAAAAGAAAAGAAAAGGAAGAGAAAAAGGAAAGAGGAAAAGAAAAGATGGGGGAAAAGAAATGAGGTCCAATCCTCACCACTTTCGAGTCACAACTGATCCTCAAAAACACTATTTTTAAAACGGCAAATTAAATAAATCAACTTAAACTTAAAACTAATTAAAATAAAATATTAAACTCCAACAATAAACATACTTTAAAATAAAAGGAAATTAAATCATAGAACACCAATTAAAATAAATCAAACGCTGTGAAATGCTTTAAATAAAACAACAATAATTTTAAAACCCATAAACGAACCAATTTAAATCGAAGATCAATTTAAATCTGAAATAATAATTAATAAGAAGAAAGCCCAATAAAATAATTTTCACAACTTAAAATATTATAAAATAATATTATAAAACTCCCAAAATACTAAAACTAGAGAATCAATCATTAAATTAATTAAAATAATCCTTCATTAAAATACACTAAAATACGGGGTGTTACAGTTCCTTGACTTGCCGACCTTCATGCTAATGGCCAAGTCCTTTGACTCGCCAAGAAGTCAAGTTGGGCTCAAGTCCTAGGACCTGCCAAGACGGCCCGTCGGACATAAGTCCTTTGACTTACTGACCTTTGTGCTACAAGTCGAGTCTCTTGATTCTCCACGAAGTTTAGGACGGGCACTAGTCCCTAGATTTGCCTAGATGGCCAGTCGAACACAAGTTCCTGGACTTGCCAACCTTCGTGCTACAAGTTGAATCCCTTGATTTGCTACAAAGTTTAGACAAGGCACCGGTCCCTAGACTTTGCCAAGACGACCAGTTAGAAACAAGTCCCTTGACTTATCAACCTTTATGCCACCAAGTTGAGTCCCTTGACTCGCTCCAACAACACTAACAGCATCTTCCCCAACAAATGCCAAGTGTTACACTCATGCCACGACAATCACCTCAGACCTTTACCACACTCTAGCAAGACAATTTAGGTTTACAAATTTCACACTTGTCATTGGAAATTATTTGCACGCAAGAGGAAAGGCTGTCATCTCTCACCATTCCCTAGGCAAAGGATAAAAGAGGGATCGGGCCAAATAGGAATGGGGGCTCCTAGGACTTTGGGTTCTTCTTCTTCAGATTCTTCAACCTCACAATGAGAGCTCGAGCAAGAATATCTCGCATACAGCCGCACCAAGCCACTGTTGGAGGCTCCAAACAACACTGATCGAGGCACGAATTGTCATAGAGGGTTTTCACAAATTATTTCTCTACTATTTACAAAATCCTCATCTCATCTGGTTCTCTTAGAATAAAGTACAAGACCACTTATAGTTTGAGAGATTTTAGTATAATATTCCATAATTTAATGAAGTGATAAGAGTACGCAGTATGTTATATGTACTAAAACTTTTGAAAATAAATAAATACAATGACTTTTCATATATATATAAATATATATATATATATATATCTCGAACTGTGTCGTCGTTGTCCAGCTGATAAACTACTAAAATTTCATACTTAATTTGCACTCTCCAGATTCAACCGTCAAGATTGTACTAAATCATCTATTTTTAACCCATCTTAACCTTGGTAATTAAACAAGAGTTCAAAGTTCCAATTTTTAACATGAGTAGTACTTTAAGAACACAAATTTTTGTAGTTTTAAGTCCCGTTTGGAAAGTTATGAAAGTGTTTTATCTCATCTAATATTATCATTACAGCTTTTTCAAAATTTTTCATAAAATTTAATAAGCAATTTAACTTTTTGAAATATAAAAAAAATAAAAAATAATATTATAATAATATTTTATTCAATTTTTAACTTTTATCTCAAGTCATCTCATCTTAATTCACTATCCAAACCGTACCTTAGATATAAAGTGAAAAGCCCTTATAGTCAAGCCCAAAAGTGTAATTTTTGATAATTTAATAATATATAAAGATTATCATATTACCTATATAATAATTAGGCATGTTTAAAATAAATAATAAATAAATACAACAACTAATTGTCATATGGAAAATATTATTCCCGAATTGCATTTTATTTATTTATTTTAATTTAATGATTAAGAAATTATTTTTAAATTAATTTATATTTTTTTATTTTTTAAAAATATTTAAAATGTTTAAAAAATAATTAAAAAAAACAAAAAACTTTTGCCTTTTAGTGAGGATTTCTCTGTAAGAATCCTCTGTGGCTGTAGCAGTTCCTCGTCATATAGCTGCCCCTATTGCGCCATCGCTGTCCAATGTCTGATAAAGACTCCCAAGACAACAAACTAATGGGAGCGTCTAGCAGTTTCTTTCCCATAAACTAATTCTACCTACAATCGTGTATTGTTTTGAAAAAAATGAAATTTATTATTAAAAAATTAATTTTTCTTATGTAAATTTTATATTTTATTAATTTTATTTTAGAAAGATTAGGTGACAATTACACAATTTATAATTATAAATATCTTTTTTCTTGAATAGATATTTATATGTATGCCGAGAGTTAGAATCGTTGGCTATAAAATGCCTCTTTATCCCTATCCCCGGCTTCCAAGGCCCCAACTAATCTTCTGTTTACATATCCCTGCCTCTGTTTACCTTCCTCTTTGTCCTCAACAACCTGTTCCATCCAATAACAGAAGTAGGTTTTCTTTGGTTTGGATCCAAGAATTCTAATCAAGCCATGAGCCCTGCAAAGTTTAGTGGAGATCTTCATCATGAGGATTCAAGGAAGGGGGAGATCAATGATCCACGTCCGTCTCCGTTGAAGATCAACAATGGTTCCCATTTTATTCACAAGAGTACATCTTCAACGATGTCTTCAATGTCAATTGGCTCTTCCGTCTCTAGCGTTGCTTCGGCAGCCAGGCAGCAAGAGCCGCAACCGGTTATTATATACACCCATTCTCCGAAGATCATCCACACGCAAGCTCGGGATTTCATGGCTTTGGTTCAGAAGCTCACCGGTGTTTCATCGACGCAGTCCGGAGACAATATTAATGCAAACAAGATCACTACATCGGCGTTGCTTGATATGGAAGGAAATGAACGTAACTTGATGCCTGTTACTGGCCATGATGATAATGAATCAACTACTTCGGCCCATGCCAATGAGAATTTCGGTGGTGGTGATGACCTCAAGTCAAGCTCATCCTCCATGAATGATATGCATGCCACCCATTCAGAACCAAACCAATCAATATTCTGCTAATATGCCTTTGTTCACTCCGAATACGACCAGTTTCTTCTGCTCTCCTCGGCCTGTTTTTAGAGAACCTGATTCGGCGTACGTTTTGCCAAACTTGGGTAACTCAATGTCACCTTCTGTTTTCGAGTTTATGAAGGGGCTGTCAGAATATTGATCAGACTATGCACGTATAGCATTTCGGGTAATGGATCATTGGTGGGGATTCGTGATTGATGATCAGTACTTTGTCTTCATGTTTGTCCATATGTTTGATTTGTTTAGCGTTTGATTGTCTTTGCTTTTGTTTTTTTATGTCTCTCTAATGTGATAGATATGGAATAGTTAGAAACTAAACAACAGCGAATGTAATTATAAGAAACTTAATTTATTTTTTGGCAATCTAAGGAAAGTTTGGTCCATCTAGATCTCTCTCTTGACATGCATGATATTTTCGTTTCCCATAGATATGACTCGTGATAGCTTTTGATGATCTAGCATCATTTCATCGAAATCTTCTTTCTATTTTTCCTCTTAGATTAATATATATGGGTTGATTTCTTGGGAATTGCATGTCCGATAAGAGTTTATTTTACTCCGTCATCAACAATCATTTAAGTGGAAAAACAAGGTATTGAAGCAGTACCTATTTGATCAATATCTATGGACTTTTAGACCAAAACAATCAATTGCGTAGCTTTTTCCAAATCATTTGATCATTGCTTGACGAGGATGTTGCACTTTTAAATTTGAAACATAAGCTGGTTATTAAAACAACAAAGGATTGGACTTCAATGTACTGTTTTTCCATATAAGAGATCGTGATCAGTACTTACTCCATGGAACTCTCAAGCCGGAGGATTAATTTTGTGGTGAAATGAATTGTGCAATTCCCAAATATGCATGCCCGTTTGTATGACCAAAAAGAAATAAAGCAAATTGGTATTAGATTGTTCTTTTTAAAATAAACCTGTTAACGTTGTATTTTGTATGCCTTTGGGCCAGGTTCCAGAAATTCGAGTCTTTAAAATTGGACCTGCAAAAATAGAGAAGGTAACTGGGAGAGGATGGCCTTAGGGCCAATGAGTCTCGGATACCAAAATCAGTAAAGTCTTTCAAAAGTTTGTAAATAAGTAAGAGAGTTTATAGATCAGAGAGAGTTTCTCGTACCTGAGAGCTACTATTTATACCAAGAGCCTGGGGGGATAGATTGTGTCTGCCCCCATGGAGTCCGTGTCCTTTGTATTGTTCATTTTCTCAGATTCCTTTAATACGGCATAATTCTGTGACGGTGTAATTAATGTGGCGTATAGCTCTAGTAATGGTGCAATTAATGCGGCGTGGTTGTAATACCAAAATCTTACTGCATAGACTTTTACTTCATTTTTATTAATTCCTTTAAGTGAAATATTATTTTATGCTTTTTAAAATAAAGAGTTTAATTATTTTATTTTAAGATGAGTATGCTTTATTTTAAAATGTGGTTATTAAAATAAATCAAGAGCATGATTGATATGAACCTGCATAAATGGAATCCCTTAAGACTATCTCCATCTTGGTGCCCATCAGTGATTTTAAGACTTTACAATATTTTTCTTAAGCTCTCTAATTTTACTTATTTAAGAAATGGCCCAATTATTCTCTACCATTAGATTGGTAGGTGAAAAGTATCTTTGAGATGGATAAATCTCCACCATCTATTTGCTTCCTTGTGATGGAAGAAGGGAACAAAGACCAAAAAGCCCTTTCCCCTTCTCCAAGTCTACAGTTAAGGCAATAAAGAGAGAAAAGAAAAAAAAAAAAAAACACAAAACAAAACTAATCATAAGGCATTCTACTCCTACCTATCGGCCCCTCACCCAAGAGAGAAAGAGAAAACTTCATCTTCCTCTCCAAAAAAGCCATGGCCAACCTTCATCTCTTTCCTTCCTCTTTTCTTTTCATCTTCAAGAAAACAAGCTCCCCTCATCTCCTTCAAGCCATACCACTCCATAGCAAGGGAAGAAAACATCTTCCTCCATCTCCAAGCCATGTGTACCTCATCTCTACCTATTTTTGGTTTTGACTCAAAACTTAGAACCAAAGCTTGATTTCATCTTTCAAAGGGTGAAATCTTGAAGGTAATAGACTATTGGTTTATTCCCTAGTATGATTTACATGTGGGTTTCGAGTTTCACCATTTTTCTTACCTATGATGTTTCGGTTTTGGGGTTTAACACAGTGCCATCATTTTGTTCTTCATGTACACGGGTTTATCACTATTTGGTCCTCTATCTTGCCTCTTGAAAGAAACTAAGAGCTTAAGGTAAAAAACCCTAATTTGACTCATTTGTTTTTAATGTGATTTTTGGAAGCCAACTAAGTTGTTTTAGCTTGTGTTTTGGTGTAGTTAAATTCCTATGTTGCAAATAAATATGTATGCTCTGTTTTTGAACCAAACCGAAAGTGTTGAAGTTGTTTTGCTACATATTTTCCTATATTTCGAAAATGCTATGTTGTTATTAAACTTGGTTTAATTATAGGTGATGATTAAAGTGATTTTAGTTTATATATGTTGGTACCATGTATCTTGTGTTGAGGTTGGTTGGTAATCTATTTTTAGGATGCTAGAGGTTTGGTTTAGAGGTTTTTGCTTGGGTTTTGTAATTTTATATCTTGCTTTTGAAATGTATTAAGTGAGTAAAGCATAAACTTGAGTGTTTAAAGGTTTTAAAGCTGCTTAATGGGTAACTTTACTATACTTTATGCAACTCTAATTTTAATGGGATATGTTATCTAAACTATTTAAAATATTGCTTCTGTGATTAATAGCATAGTTGGTTTAGGTATAAGAGATTAATTATGCATGATATATTACGATATATAAAGTTGTCCAAGTATCCCTAAGCCCATGTTATGCCACGCCTTGTATTGATGTAAAAATAGTTCATTTATGTTGTCTCTCGTTTGGTTAAATTCTACTTGACCCAAGAATCCAAAATATTGATAAGCTAACCTTTTATAATGAGAGACCACAAGTTGATTTAAAGAGCATGTTTCCTAAGCTTGTTTAGCCTTACTTGAGATGCCTAAATCTATTTTAAAACCCATTGTTGAGAATTTCTAGTTTTTATCTTCTAATGTCCATAACCCAAAGTGAGCTTGAACCAAAGGGACATTTCTTGAAGCACCGTTCATGTAAGCTTTTAAAATAGTCTTTCTATGGACATCTAGCATGTCTGAATATTTAAGTTATTTCTCTTGTAAGTTGAGGTGAGGAATAGTCATTTGGGTTAATACTAAGCATAGAAGAGACGTTAGATTGTAGTATCGTAACTTTCTCTTTTAAAGGGAGGGCTAAAAAATATTGTATGAGTATTAACACGCTTATGCCATATATTGGAATAGGACCTATATTGACGTTGGAAGTATCAAGCAGTGTAGAGGTAAGTAGCTATGATCATGCTTCTTACACCAAGTTCTCTTTATGAAAGTTTGTCTCTCTCTTTCTTTTCAAATGTTTTTCTAAAGAAAGAGTAAATGTGTATATTATGTACAAACCTTTCTTGTAGCCACTATTAAGCACCCTATCGACTATAATTGTGTGTATGTGTATAAGGTAATGCATGCACGTAGGTTCTAAATCATGAACTCTTAATCATGCTTACTATTTCAAGAAACTTATTGATTATTCTTATATGTAGTATAGCATGAAATGCTCTTTTTCATTAAAATGCATATGCATTGGACTAAGAAAGATGATGAAATGTTTTGATTAAGTATTAAGTGTATGCATGTAAAATAAGAAAATAATTAGAGAGAGATTTTAGAGAGAGACGGTCTGGGTGATTATTTTCGCTTGCTCTATTTTTGGAAAGTCCGAGATTCTCGATTTTCCTTTTCTAGGTGTCTTCATTCCTAGGGTTGGTCTTTGACGGTGTGTGCTGCCCCTCTGATGGCCTTGCCGTCAGTGGGGAACGTTGTTCCTGGTGCCTCTTATGCGCAGGCGGTTTCTAAGCATGCAGAGAATTCATCCTTCAAACTACCTATGCAGTTTCTGGTGGATATTGATTGGGAGATGGGATTTATATTTTTGGAACCAGAGATGGTGAAGGCTGTGGAAGATTTTAAGTTTGCTTTGGTGATGAAGTTCATGCACGTTAGGCCTTCCATTGATGCTATACGTTTGCATGTGGTGAAAAAATGGGTCCAGTTTGAGATTCCACAGATTAGTTTCATGGATGATTACCATGTTTTGATCCACATGAAAACTGAACGTGATTTCGTTCATGGCTGGGCTCGTGAAGAACTTTGGATGGAAATTCTTTTCGGCTATTCAAATGGACCAAAGACTTTGATCTGAAGAAGGAGTCTCCTTTGGCTCCTCAGTGGATTTTCTTGCCTGGTTTACCACTGCAGCTTTACAGACGGGATTGCCTCCAAATCCTTGCTACTCGGTTTGGCCGTTATCTTGGAACTGATAATGCTACAATTAATAGGACGAGAGAGACGGGGGCCAGAATTTGTGTGGAGGTGGACCTAACCATGGAGCCGGTGAAAGGCTTTCCTATTGTGGTATCTCCGACGTCACGACTATGGCTGAAAGTTAAATATGAAAAGTTGGGATTTTATTGCATGAAGTTTTTCCGCTAGGGGCACACTGCTGTGGTTTGTAGGTTTGGAGAGAAGCGCAAGGAGGAGACAAAATCGAGAGAAAAAAAAGTCTGGAAAGCTACTTACGTGGTGGACGAGCCTTCAGGCACCAAGGAGGCTGAGGTTGTAAGGGTAGAGAAGGTGGTGGAGGTGACACTGATCTCACGGAAAGGAAGCAAAGGGATGGTGGTTTGTTTGGAAATAGTGAGAACGTTGAAGGAATGGGTGTTATAGCAGATAATGAGGAGCTTGAAAATATGGGTTTGGTTGGTTCCAGTGCAGCGACGTTGGGGGACAAGGTTGATGTTAATGTCGTGGATGAGTTTTGGGTTCCTGTTCAAGGGGCATGTCAAGGTGAGGAAATTCAAACTGTGGCTAGTGATGAAGAGTGTGAGGAAGTTTGGCATGATGAAGAACCGGTTGATACCAAGCCTAGTGAGGTCCCTATGCAGACGAAAATAAGGGTGCTTTCGGCAACCCTGCAAACGGATTTACACTTAGGAATCATAAAGCTGAGTTGGATGTTGGTTACTCTTCGGCTCAAGAGGAAGGAGAAATTTCTTTAGTGATGGGGAAAGAAAAATTTTATGGATCAGATGGGGACGTTCGGTCTGCTGGAAAAACAATTTTGGTGAAGGACAAGGCAGTGAGGAAATCACAAAGGGTTCATTCCCGAGCTCAAAAGTTGTACCTATGACGGACAACATTTTTTTCTGGAATATCAGAGGGTTGGGTCGTTCCAGGAGTTGACTTAAGATGTTAATTAACAGGAAGGGTGCTAATTTAGTTGTTATTGCAGAGCCTTTTATTGGAGCTGATCGTATGGCTGCTTTGGGAAGTTTCTTGAATTTTAATCATTTTAGTTCCAATGAAGAGCAAGGTGGGAAGTTGTGGATTTTTTTGAAAGAGGCTTCTATGTTTCAGGTATTGTTTTGTACCTCTCAATCGGTTACTGGTTGGTTTAACTTGACTAATATGAAGGTGCTTGTCACTTTTGTGTATGCTAAATGCACTTATGTGGAAGAAAGGGATTTATGGAAGGATTTGGAGGAGAGGCAGTTAACTGATAAACCGTGGATGGTATTAGGTGATTTCAATACTATTTGCACGGATTTAGAAAGAATTGGTGATAGTCCCCGTCCTTTGATATCCATGTTAGAATTTAATGAATGTCTTTATAACTATGATTTATTTGATCTTTGCGGTGGTGGTAGAATTATGTCTTGGTGCAATGGACAGGGTGGGTTCATGAGAAGTTGGGCGAAATTGGATAGAGTGGTCATTAACAATGCTTTTTCTGAAAAGTTTGTGTCATTTAATTTAGATTATTTGACTCGCAAGTCTTCAGATCATTGCCCTATGGTGTTTTCTCTGGATAGGCCTTTTTATAAATATGGGCCGGCTCCTTTTCGGTTTCTTAATATGTGGTGTTCTCATGATAATTTTTTATCTTGTGTGAAGGAGGCTTGGCATAGGCAAGATTCGGCTTCGGGCCTCTTAAAACTTGCTATTAGATTGAAAAGGACTAAGCTTGCCTTATGAGGTTGGAATAAAAATGTTTTTGGGCGTGTTGAAGGTAATATTCGAGACCTTGAGGGAAGGTTGGATTTTCTGGATAATCAACTTCAGTTGGGTTACTCGGAAGAGGTTGAAGCTGATTATTTGGCGACTAAAATAGAGATTGATGTCTGGGAAAAAAGAGAGGCTACTCGGCTGGGGCAAATAGCTAAGAAAAAATGGGTTACAGATGGTGATCAGAATACAAATTTTTTTTACTCAATTATTAAGCAGAGACAGAAACAGGGGTATATTTCGCGTATGGGTCTTTCGAATGGTAGGACTTTGGATAATGCTGAAGAGGTTCATTCTGAAGCCTCTCAATATTTCAAAGATTATTTGACGTCGCCTACGGAAGTGGAGCATGGTGATTTATTGGCCGTAATTGATAAATCCATTTCTAATGAGGATAATAGTATGATTTGTTTAGAGCCGTCCGAGGAAGAAGTTAAACAAGCTATGTTTTCCATTCCTAAGCAAAGTAGTTGGGGCCGGATGGTTTTGGGTCTAGTTTCTTTATCTCCTGTTGGGATGTTATCAAAGAGGATGTTATTGAGGCTTCTAGAGATTTTTTTTTCGGGGCTTGTCTTTACCAAGGTTTTATTCATCTTCTTTTATTGTTTTAATTTTGAAAGTTCCTAATCCTTCAAGCTTTGATAAATTCAGACCTACTAGTTTGTACTCTGTGGCTTATAAGGCTTTCTCCAAGATTATTGTTTCTCGTTTGACACAAGTTATTCATAAGTTGGTCTCTCATGAACAAGGCGCTTCTATACCAGGGAGAAGTATCTTTGAAGATATTACTCTTGTTCAGGAAATGGTTAGCTCCTTGCACAAAAAAATTTTGGGTGGTAATGTGATGATTAAGATTGATATGTCCAAGGCATATGACAAGGTTGATTGGGGTTTTCTTCTGAATGTTCTTCATGCTTTTGGCTTCTCTGATAATTTTTGCAGTTTAATTGGGGTTTGTGTGAAATCTCCGTGGTTTTCTGTGATGATGAACGGGACTTTTAAAGGTTATTTCCAGTCTTCTCGGGGCCTTCGGTAAGGGGATCCTTTATCGCCATATTTTTTTATTATTATGGAAGAAGTTCTTACTAGATTGCTGAAAAATAATTTTGAGGAAGGTCGGATTGGCGATTTTCACCACCCTGTTGGGGCTCCCATGATCTCGCACTTGTTATATGCAAATGATATTTTGATTTTTGCTAACGGTGGGAAGAAATCTATTAAAAACCTTATTGATACGATTGCTATTTATGAAAAATGGTTCGGTCAATGAGTCAGTAATGAAAAATCTGCTTTATTTCCATCCAAGCTTATTTCTCAAACTCGTAAGCATAGGTTGTTGTGGCTTACGAGTTTTAAGGAAGGTAAATTTTTGGTGACTTATTTGGGTGCTCCCTTAGTTTCAGGAAGATTGACTTCCTGGGTTCTTAAGTCTTTAGTTGATAAAATCATAAACAAGGTGGCTGGGTGGAAGATGAAACTTATGTCTCAGGGAGGTCGGTTGATTTTATTATGTCATGTTTTGTCAAGTATGCCTATTCATCTTCTTTTGGTGCTTAATATTCCGGCAACTATTATCTCCCGTATTAACTCCATTTTAGCTAATTTTTTATGGGGGGATGTCGACAGTAAAAAAAAAAAGTGCATTGGAGAGGCTGGTCGAAAGTTTGTAAACCAACCCAAGAAAGGGGATTGGGAGTGCGTGATGTTAAGGAAGTTCAGTGTTCTCTTCACATGAAGTTTGCTTTCCGTCTTCTAACTTCCAAGAGCATGTGGGCCGACTTTTTTAGAGCTAAATACTTAAATGATGGCCATATTATGCTTCATGTTCAGCGGCCTTCTGATTCTTTGTTTTGGAGATTAGTTGTATCTACAGTGCTAGAGGTGATGGATAATGTGCAAGTTCTGATGAGGGGTGGCAATTCCTCTTTTTGGTACGATCGTTGGTTGGCTTCGGGGCCTCTTTCTATGGGTGTGATTGATATTCAGAATAAAAATCTTTGTATTCAAGATTGTTGGGTTGATCAAACTTGGGATGTAGATCTATTGAAAGAGCTAGTAGGAGATACTACTACTGATGAAATCCTTCAGACTAGGTTTATTGGTCGTGAAGGGCCTGATGTGTGGGTTTGGAAGCCTTCTCTTGATGGGAATTTTTCCACTGCTTCGGCATGGGAGGTGGCGCAGCAGAAAGGTGATTTCTTACATTGGAATGATTGGTTTTGGCACCACATTTTACCAAAAAGGATATCTATGTGCCTTTGGAAGGCTTGGTTTAATGGGCTATCTGTGGATGATAGAGTGCAGAAGAAAGGTGTATTACTTGCTTCAGTGTGTGATTGTTGCAGTGTTCGACATGTGGAAACCATTGACCATGTGTTAGCTACGGGCCAATTTGCTAGAGAGGTTTAGGAACGGGCTAGTAGTCTCCTGGGCATTCCTTGTATGCGGCAACGGTCTTGGAAGGCAAGAATTATTGCTTGGTTCACTTGTGCTAGAAAATCGTCTATTATTGGTATGCTTAAAGGCATTATGCCTTGCCTCATTACGTGGAGTGTGTAGAAAAGACGATGTAAGGCGCGTATGGAGGGTACAAAAGAAAGCACTGATCAAGTTTGGAAGTCTTTAAAGGTGTGGCTAAGGATTCTTGCAGGAGATATCAACAATACTAGTCTGCTTTCTATGCATTATTCTCATTTCCTTGAAGAATTTCATTTGCAGGTCCCGAATGTTGTTAAGAAAGACTATAAGATCGTGTCTTGGTCTAAGCCACCTATGGGGTGGATGAAGTTGAATTGTGATGGTAGTTGCCGCAACAATCCTGGCAGCTCGGGTGGAGGGGGTATTCTCAGGGACGCAAAGGGTAATATTAAGGGAGCCTTTCTCTAGTTATTTTGGCAATGGTACTAATATGGGGCTGAGTTAAAGGCTATTATAAAGGGGGTTCAATTATGTAAACGTTTGTCGTACTTCAGAGTGATCATTGAAAGTGATTCTAAAATTATTGTGGATTTGATTTGGGCTAGGAAGTGTACGTTGTGATATTTATGGGATTATTGGGAAGTGCTCATGGCCAAACTTCAAGGAGTTACATTCAGAGTGGTCCATCAATTCCGTGAGGCGAATCAAGCTACGGATTTTCTAGGTAGACAAGGTGAGCTGGGCTCTAATTCTTTTATTATAACTATGACCAGCTGCCAAGATTTTTAAAGGGCATTGTTCATATTGATAAAGTGAGCCTCTTGACCATTCATTTCTAATTGGTTGTTTTTCTTTTTAGGCCTATTTAGTTTTTATGTGTTTCCTTTTTATAGACCTGTTTAGTAGTTGTGTTGTTTTGGTTGTTTTATTTTGGTTGGATATAAGGGATGATCTTTAGTGTTTTATCTCTAAATCCCCCATATCGGTCTTGTTACCACGGTATTCCTCCACCATAAGTGAGGGCTATTAATAAAATTGGGATGGGGTCACTATTGGAAAAGTGGCCTTTGGCTCTTCTTTAAAAAAAATAAAAATAAAATAAAAATAAAAATAAAAAGTGTATACATGTGAATGAATGACTATATGCAGTATGTATTGTATGTATTTTTACTAAATGAAGTGTGAGGCTCATGCCTTATGCTTAAGCAATGCTTTAAATGATGCGAATAAGTGTGTTAAAATGTCCCTATGAACTTGATACTTTAAATAATGTAAAGAAAGTGTTTTAAAATGTCCCTATGAACTTTTTTTTTTTTTTTTATGGAAATAGTTTCATTTCATTAATGAACCGAAGTTACAACTGCTGACTGATCAGTACATGGAAATTCCAAACACTTTAAGCCAATCTACGCAGCAGCTCTGGGGCTTCCCCACACACAAATTGCTTTGTGGCGGACATTGTCTTAACTTCTAAAACTTTCTCAGAACAGAGGAAGCGTTCTGTAAACCAGAACTTGCAGGCCCTCAATCATCCCAAGCGGGATGAGTATAGGACACAGCTATGGACATTAAATCCAATAGCCTATTTCTACTAAACTAAAAACTGAAATAAACTGAAAAAATTACAACTAAACACATTCACAACAAAAAGACCACAAGTATTGGTGAGACTCCGGACGACACGCCCACTGCAAGCCTCGGCATCTCGAGCCCAGACTGAGCGAGTACCCAGCTAAAACGCGGACCACAACAATCCGGCCGTGCTATCACCAGACGTAACTTCGCTCACCACTCTCGAACAGCTTTTTCCCTGGATTATGTTCAATCCAAAAGTTCCGCACCACACTCGGGTCAACAAAGCACCAACAGATTAAAACAAACTAAACAAAAACCAAATGCTGGAAAGAAAATAATACAAACGATAAAGCCAAAAACAAAATACGGATGAACAGTAACCGAGAGGTAGCAGTGTTTTGTGCAGGTACTGTTCACGCTGGGAGGAAGACTGTCGATCAGACCTTGAAGCCCCGGATTCAGAGGTTCCATCGAAGCCGAGCGTGACGTCGGTGACGGCCTCCTCGGTGGTGCGTGATGGCCACGCGCCGACGTGGTCCGAAGCTTCGTCCTGCGCGTGCGGGCTACGCGCCACCCCGACGAACACCGAATTTGGTTGGCTTGAAGATCAGCGGCTGGGCTTTATGCCGGTGGGGCGGTGTAGACGGTAGAAGGCCGGAACGACTCGAAAGGAAATCCTGCCTTATTTGGCTTGAAAAAACAAAAAACAAAAAAACCAACTCACAAAATCATATCCCTAAATAAACTAGACAGAGGGGAGGGGGGAGGAGCCGAAGCTCCCTCCCCCTCACGTTAGATCTGGTTTTCGAAGGCTTCTGAGAAAACAGGGAAGGGTTTTACGAGAGAGAGAGCCGCGGTCCGTAAAGAGAAGAGGATTGAAGGAGAACTCTAGCGCTGCTCAATGGTATCCCTCTAGCGCTGCTCAATGATACTTTAAATGATGTAAAGAAAGTGTTTTAAAATGTCTGTATGAACTGATGCTTTATGGATGCCATGAAAGATGATGTTTAAGCTCATGTTTTTAAATAAGGTTTTTCCATGAATGAACTATTAAATGAAAATGATTGAAAATGAAAGGATTGAATGAAAAGAAATGGCTGAAAGGAAATGAATGTTTTAATGTATAAAATATATAATGGCCATGATTGATAAATGAATGATGGTACCAAAAGACTAGGCAGATTGAAATGTCGGGTAAATAGTATTGGCGGTGCACCCAGTGCTGCCCCCTGACTGAGGGATTCCCAACCTGTGGCCTCGGGCAAAATCAGGTCCAAAGGAAGACCGCTAACCCTAACACACAAGGCATAATAGTGTGTATTGGCCAAAAGGAAAGTGAAACATGAAAGCATTGTCAAATTCTCAAAATGTTTATGTATGCATGCTTTCAAAAGAAAAATAATAGATGATTAGTACATTAACAGGAAGGTGTACTACTTATTGAACATTCGACTCACTTTGTGTTTATATTTTAAACGTCCAAGTAATGACGAAGAGGTTGGGGAGCAAGGCATTACTGCAGAGGGAGAGGCAGATGCTTAGTGTCTTCCCTATTGGTTCGACTTTGCATGGATGATGGGTTATGTTTATGTATATTGTTTTTTTTTCTTTTTAATGTTGGGATGGGTCCCTTGTCGGAACGTTTTGTCGGGTTTGACTTTAAACCATGTATCTTTTGGTATGGTGTAACCGTTTATGGTGGGGTGATGGCAACCTCATATACATTGACTTAGTTCCTTTTGTATGTATGGTAGGGATGGAGTCCCTTCCTAGCTAGAACTAGTTATGTTTCATGTAGTTATGATAGACTCTAAGTGTCTTATGGATGAATGTTCGAATAGAATGTCTATCTGGCATTCCCCTTTGTTAAATTAGAAATTTAGAGTACACGTGTGTCATGTTCATGCTGATCGCATATTACAAGAAAAGAAAAGAAAGAAAGAAAGAAATGACAAGTACGTATGTAGCGATTCCACCCTTTCCATGGCGGGTTGCTACAGTGGTTCCCCGATTTGCCTCACCCTGCTGGCGACTTTGGTGGTCTGTCAATACTTTCCATGTTAGAGGATCGAGGGTCCCCTGTACTTTTCGCCTATTATACGGACAAGCACTCAAGGGCTGGACACTGTTGGAGGGGTCTCTAGGTCAGTGAGTCTCATCTCCTGCAACACGTTCCCTCACGTAGGTTGCGTCCATGAGAGTCTATTCGTGGGCTAAGTAGAAGAGTTTACTTATTCTAGGCTGGGCCTTTGTTTTTTGTCCCTTTGGTTGCTTTTCTCAGGTTCACTAATTCTTATTAGACTCGTACGGTGGAAATTATTATTAATCTTAAACCCAACTTGTTATCAAGGTTAGGGTCTCTCTGTTGACGTGTACATGACTCCGAAGTTTGAGGTAGTTCCCCGTCGTTTGGCTACCCTGATATTGTTTCCTTTCCACTTTTGTTGGCCTGTTTCCCGATAAATTTGATGGCTTCTTTTCATTTGTATCAGTGTCAAAGGGGTCGGCTTTTTGCTTTCACGTCGCTTCGTGGTACGTATTTTTCGGGACTCGAAGCGTCTCATACCTCTCCCTTCTACAACAGGGCGCGGGAGATTAACCGTTGCCTTCCTCCTATATAAATGTGATTAGGATTAGGATTTTCTTTCATTTCACTACATTGTAATCTTCCTGTCATCCTTGTTCTACCAACTCTTCCTCCTTTTCACTTATTCTCCTTTCTCTACTAGATTCTACTTCTTTGTTGATGGCCTCCAAGAAACCATCCAAGACATGGCTTCTGATGGAGGAGACATTCCAGAGGTTGGTGATGTTACGTCATCTTTCTGAGGCAGCAGTTGGCATTCTAACATTCAAGCGGTGAAGCTGGCATCTCTGGCCCTTACTTACCAGTTGCCAAAATCGATGCTCTTCGAGATCCCCAGCCCACAGGAGGGTGTCGTTGATGCTGGGGTCACTCTTCTCGAGTGGTCGTCTTTCCTTCCATGTTTTCGTGTGGCCTGAGGCTTCCTTTCCCTTGCCCCGTTTGTGATTTACTGGATCGCCTTGGTCTAGCCTTGCCTTAGTGTCACCCGAACCCATGGAGGCTCCTGATTTGCTGTAATATCATCTGGCAGTTGGAGTTGGACTCGGAGCAAGCTAACCTCACCAGCCATGAGTTCCTGCTCACTCACAACAGTTGAAGTTAGAGTACCCTGAAGACGATTCAACATGTGCTAGCAACACAGTTGATCTAGCTACATCCATGGACGGTGCGACAAGTAGAGTTCTTATTCCATTGGTAAGTTAAAGGAAGACCACCGTCTAGAAGAAAAGTGCACCCCCATTGAGAAGGCACTTAAGAAACCGAGTACGAGAGGGAGATTGCCCTGTGGCGAAATTGAGGTTCCTTTTTGATAGTTAAAAGTCAGTTGAATAAAAAAATCATTTCTTTTGATAATATAATGACACATTTTCTATATTTCTTCCCCTGCACAATGGAGTAATCACTTATCAAGAGAAGTTAGAGCATATGAATGCAATGTGAGTGGCACTACATGACGCTGTTCAAACCCAAGTACACTTCCCCTTGTTTATTTCTGTTTTTTGTATATATACAACTACACAACAAAATGACGGTATACATTGTCCGAATTAAATGGCTACAGGATCAACAAAATAAAGTTTGGACACATGCGCTGAATTATTTTTCTATTCCTTTGATTGCTCCTCTATTGTAGGTAATTCAAAGTACATTATGGTATAACATATTGTTGGTTCTTACTATGTTTTTTTATGCCTATAGTATACACACAATCAATTATACACTACAGAGTATTTGGGTATTGGATTGACTGCTCCTCCAATTATATTTTTAATTTTTGGTTGATTTCTCTTATGTTTTGTTCATTTAGGCGCAACTTTCTCGATTGCATCTCTTGGGCCAAGGTGATGATCTACACTCTTCTAGCCTAGATGGTGGCAGCCATGATTATCTCCTGTTTTTGGTCGAGATGACTATGATGCGGTGGAGATGACTATGTTTTGTTATTGGGAGGGGCCTATGTAACGACCCGGCTCAATAATTCTAAGGTCAGAATATTGATAATTTTTATTGGGCCTAAATTATATTTAATAGGCCAAATTGGATAAGCCCATTTATCCAATTTATTATTGAACAAGTTAGACTCTCTTTAGGATTTAAAGATAGGCCATTAGAAATTTAGTTCAATTTAAAATCACCACTGGTTGAAGTTCCCTATACAGTCTCAGTCACTGCCAATCCTATATTGAATGAACTGCCATTTCATGTTTTTAAATTCAAACTCTCTTCTTAGATGATCACGACTGAGTGTTCAACAGATTAGTGTCACTACATGTATTAACCAAGTCCAACTTAAACTCCTCAGCACCTTCTCCCAAATCTCTTTATAAATATCTCCATTCCATGTGTTATTTGGAAAAAACCATAAACCTTCATTAGTGCAGCGGCTGAACCAAATATGCCCAATCCAACACCGTGCGTATCTCACATTTACCATTCCAATAGCTGACTGCCTCATTCTTCCCACAACATCCCTCACGTTTTCTCTCTCCTTCTAGTTCATGTGATTGATTTCATGTTAGAAATATTGGATTAACATTGTGAGTTAAGTAGTTCAATCATAAATTATGATTAGTATACATTAGCTAGTTATATATATTATTATTAAAGTCAATTTTTTGGAAGCCAGTGTTTATGTACCACACATGTCATGGTATTTACAAGCACGTCATTCATCATGTTTTATTCTGCATATTATAGTATGTATTATGTATCTCATGTTGTATAAGACACATAAGTTAAGATAAAGTGCAAGATAATATTAGATCACTTTAATCAGATGGCTATTCAGATTGCATGGTACCAATGCAGTTTTAGGGTGGATGTGCAAGCCACGAACAGAAGCATGGTCCACCATAGTATACCAGAATACTGTCAACAACTCCCTTTGCAGCCCCGAGACATGGAGCCGGTGCACAACCTCGCACACATAGTTGAGTGTGTTGGCCAGTTAGACCAATCAGATATACCAGATCAGTTAGTTAATTCAGATAAATCAGTCATGATTTTAATTCTTAGCATGAAATATTATATGAAAACGTTATATTAAGTATATCAGGTTATGATGAATTTCTTATTGAGTCATCGACTTATTTTAGTTTATTTTTTTTATGTTTTTAAACCACCATAGGTCAGCATAATTATGAAGGTAGAACTAGGAAGAGACTTAGTCCAAGGAGGTGTAACAGTGGCCTAGATCATATACAAAGATTTTAAGTTATGATTTTTATGGAATATATTTTGAAAATTTTTAATAATTGCTTCCGCACACTCTTATTTATGATTGTAGTATTTTAATACAAAATGATTCTATTTATTATACGAAATTATTATACCTATGGCTTCATTCAAAATAAATTTAAATATTTTTAAATCAAGATTCAGTAGTAGCACTCGGGCTTTCCCTAGAATTTCTAAAATTGATTTTATTCTTAAACCTGAGGAGTGGGGTGTTAGAGCCTATAATTTGTATTTTTGTTCATTATTTTTCTACTCATTATTGTTACAATATTTTGAGTTGCTCTCCCCCTGAGTGTGAGTGCTATTGTGAGTGGAAATAGTTAAAATTTTTCATCCTTTCGGTAGAGAACATGAGTATGTTTTTGAAACTTTTGGGATGGAAAACAGGTTGCTTTTGCTAAGCAAAGGGTTGACGAATATGAGTTGTATTTCATTATGCAACAAATTGCATACAATCGATACTCAATTTCAGTTAATAACAGGGTTCAGTACGAGTTTTACAAGAGCATGCAGGTCCAAAAATCCAACTACCGATTCCTACATCTTTTTCTATTTTCCCCTCAACGTTTTTTCTCAGTTTATCGTGCTACAATAATTCCTAAATCCAATATATAAATGCTCATTAATTCCCAACACTGCAAAAGAAGTTTAGCATCAAACTGTATTCATTTAAAAAATAATGTGAAGCATTCACTCATTATGTTTCTTTCGAATTCATTCCCTAGCCTCTTTGAAACACATGGGAAGATTTTTCTCCTGTGCGCATAAGACTAATTAATTAATTCTTCTTCTGTTTTCTTCCCTCTTAGTGATAAGATTATTTTTCTTTGCCTGTTGAAGTAACATTTGTTAATTACAAATTGAACTTTCAATTCTAATTTTCTTCCTTATATATACAGCTGCGGTCAAATGGATTGGGAACCTTTTCTAGGGAGCTTTCCGTCCATTTGAGGGCGCAAAGAATTCTAAATTAAGTAGCTGAAGTAATGCATATATTTATACTCAACATTGAAGCTTCAATATGTATATACTATTTTTTTTTTTGTAGGAAAACTTCATTTAAATAAAGAAGTAAACATTACAGATTAGGCTTGTCTAGATAAATGGCTTGATCAATAATAGAATGGACATTGTCCCACCACATGTCAATGTTTTCAACCTTCCAAGCATACTGAGCAAGCCCATAGGCTGCTTGATTCCCTTCTTGCCACACATGCTGAACTATGCAAACTCTGAACATTTGCATGAGCTTTTTTGTTTCTTGTATTAAGATCCTTTGAGATCAATGAGACACTATAAGAAAACTGCTTATTTACGACTAGTTAATTCTAGCAAAATGACTATTTGTAACTAAAATTGATTGCAAATAGTCTTTTAGTTGTAATAAATTAGTCACAAAAGCCCTTTTTCCTGTAGCTAGAAACTGCTGCACTCTGCACCTCTTGGATCATTAGAAGACAATCACTCTCCAAAATAATATTAGAAATTCCCATGCTTGCACACAGTTGTAAACCATGAAACATAGCCAGGATTTCAATGGTTTTTGGGTCTTGCACTTCAGGTTCTATTTTGCTATCAGCCATCACAATGTCTCCATTAAAACCCATTAGGATTACCCCCACACCTGCTTTATGCTACTCAAAGAACATATCAACATTCAGTTTCAAAAAATCCTTTGGATGAGGTTTCCAGCTATAGTGAGTTTTCATCTTTAAGCTTCAAGAAAATTTTAAGTCTATGTGGAGTTTGAGCATAGAAAACACATGCTCAATGACTTGAGTAGGTGCCATGCAGATCTTCTCATACAACATCTTCTTCCTTCTATACATGAATCCCCATGCCAATAGAAAGAACTTGGGAAGATCCTCCACAGTACCCCTTTCCTTCACACAGAGTGCAATATCTCTTACAGTCATACACTTATTAATAGCTTTGAGCAAAGGTAAATGTTTGTCCCAATATTCTTGGATGCAGGTAGGGCTGAGCAGAAATCTAAAAATCTGACTCTAAATCCGACTCCGCTTCTCCTCCAACAAGTCGGAGTCGGAGTCGGAGTTTTTTTCTCCTTGGAAGTCAGAGTCGGAGTCTGAGTCTGAGGTGAACCGACTCCCCCTCTGACTTGGACTCTGACTCTACCTCCGACTTGGTCCTCTGACTCTGCCTCCGATTTTATACATATTTTAGAAAAAAATATGGGTTTTTTCTATATATTAATCATTTAAATTTTATATAACTATATCTTATATAGTTAGTTAAACTCAATAATATACTAGTTAAATAATATATTTATACTATAAGATATATAGACTAAATTGACTAATAATAAAGTTAAGTATATGACTATATAAAAATATCATACTACTAAAAATATTACATTTTTTGACCTAAACAATTCTCAACATATTCATTTTAATAAATATATTAGTAATACTAATATAGATTAGTATATTAATTACATTTATGGCCTAATACTAATACTATTAGTAATTAACTTTAAATCTATATATAAATCACTATAATATAGTATAACTAATATAACTATTAGTATAACTAATATAACTAGTACTATAATTATTAGTATAACTAATATCACTATTAGTGAGTTAACTAATACTAATATAGACTATATAGTTATACTAATCACTATAACTATATATAGTATTAATATCATTATATCACTATAGTATTAGTGATAATACTATATTATCACTTACATATAGTAATAATACTATACCAATAGTAGGGGAGTATTAGTGATAATACTACATTATCACTAGCATATAGTAATAGTACTATACCAATAGTAGGGGTGTAATACTAAAAGTTTATAACTAATGCTAATTTATAGTTTATAACTAATACTAATATATAACTATACTAATAGGCTAATATTAATACTATTAGATTATAGTATATTAAATGTATTACAAATATATATCAATATATATTGTATAGTCTAATATATTAGACTATAGTATATTAAATATATTACATATATATAGTTATAATAAATCACTATAGTCTATTAAATGTATTACAAATATGAAATATATATAAATTATAATTATCAAATATATAGTCTATTAAATGTATTAAACGCATTGAAAATAATCAAATATATTTTATTACCATTTAATTATCATTTAAAAAAACACATTGAAAAACACATTTAATTACCAAACGGCGCCATTTTCACTATAACTAAGTTACTAAACCCTAAATTGTTCTAAGTTACTTCTAACTTCTGCCTCTCACAGTGACAGCTCACTCTCTCGTCTCTAACTCTTGCGACCCAGTACCCAGTCTCTCATCTCTACTACTCAACATGCTCGCTACGCAGGTCCAACTCTCTCGTCTCTCACTCTCAACTCTCCCGCCTCTCACTCTCTCATCTGTCACTCTCTCATCTCTCAACTCTCTTGGCCTCTGTCTCTCAGTCTCTGCCGAGTCTGCCCCCTCAAAGGTAAGTTTTTTTTTTTGAAATTACATACTAGTATTTTTGTGATTGGGTTTTGTTATATTAGAGTTTTTGTGATATTGGGATTCTTGTGATTAGGTTTTCAGTTTTGTAATATTAGGGTTTTTGAATCTGAAATTTAGGATTTTTTATGATTGTGTTTATTATTGTGTTTGTGGTATTAGGGTTTTGTGATTGGGTTTGTTAAATTATTTCAAAATTATGATAGATGATATATGTGATATTAGGGTTTTTTGAATGCGAAATTTACTTTTGATTAGGTTTTGTGATTTGGTTTGTGAAATTGTATTTTGTGATTGGGTTTGTGAAATTACATTGATAGGGGTTTGTAATTTTCTACTTGAATAACATCTTTGTCCTGTTTAATATTTATCAATTGGGGGTGAGGATTTGAATAAACTGTGTTTGGCTATTTTAGTGAGTTAATGACTTTGTATTGTGTTTTTGGGGCTGTGTTTGGTTGTTTAGCGAGTTAATGAGTTTGTATTGCGCTTTTGAGGCTATTTTGGCTGTTTTAGTGAGTTAATGCTTCTTCTTCTCCTTTTTTTTTTTTTGTTTGTTTTTTTGTTTTTATGTTTAAGATAAAAATATATTTTCTCAAATATATTTTTGTTTTAGTGATTGTAAATCAGCCACAAGTTGAGTTAATGAGTTTGTATTGTGCTTTTGGGGCTGTGTTTGGTTGTCTTAGTGATTGTCTTAACCGTACTATTTTGTTTGTTTGTTGTGTTTTAGTTCTCAAATCATAAATATAAAAGGTACAAGCCCTCATACATCCGCAACTGTATCTTGTCTTGGCATCCAAGAACAGCCTATTGATACTCCTAGCCCCATAGTTGAAAAGTCTACGGACCAATAGACTTTTCAATAGGCACTCCTAGTGCCTTCTCTTCTAACCCTCACCCTCCACCTGGTAGTAGAGTTCCTAAGAATAGGTCTTTGGTATGGATCCACTTCACAAGAGTGCCTGATTGGGATCTCGAAGAGCCTATAGCTACTTGTAATCATTGTGGGAGGCAATGGAAATGCCATCCCAAAAGGCAAGGCACTTTGGCCATGAAAATACACATCCAACTTTGCCCCAAAAACCGTAAGAGTAAGTTAGACAATACTCAAACATTCTTGGTCCCGGAAGCAAGAAATGAAGGTCAATGAGAGAAGAGCTTAGAGATGACCAAGTACAATGAGAAAATAATTTGGTCAGCCTTTGCTAGGATGGTGATAGTGGATGAGTTACCCTTTAGGGTTGTTGAGGGCCAAGAGTTTCGGGAATACACTAAATCCCTTGATCCTAGGTTTCCAATTCCTTCTCGATTTACCGTAATGCGTGACTACATGAGGCTATTCTTGAAAGAGAATGATAGCTTGAAGAAAAGTTTTTGACCACCAAACAAAGAGTGTGCCTGACCACCAACACTTGGACTTCTATCCAAAATATTAATTACATGTGTGTGACCGCTCACTTTATTGATAGATATTGAAAGTTGCATAAACGGATCATTTCATTTGTTCGGATTAGCGACCACAAGGTGGCAACAATTGAGAGGGAGTTGGAGGAATGTATGCTTGATTGGGGCATTGACAAGATCCTCACAATTATGGTGGACAATGTTACCTTTAACAACTCTACTATTGATTGGTTGAGAACAAGGGAAATAGGAAGTGAGGATTGTGTTACAGCTCATGAGTTTATTCATATGAAGTGTACGACACACATCTTAAACCTTGTTGTGAGTGAAGGTTTGAAAAATGTTGATGACTCGATCATAAGAGTCCGAAATCTGATTAAGTATGTGAAGTCTTCTCTCCAAAGACTTGCCACTTTCAAGTCTTGTGTTGATAGGTCGAAAGTGCCATGTTTTAGTTTCTTGTGTCTTGACGTGCCTACTAGATGGAATTCGACTTTTCTTATGTTGGACGTGGCTAAGAAGTATCAAAAAGCATTCCAACTTTTGCTTGATGAGGATCCCTACTCAAGAGTTTTTTTATATGAGGACGGGCATGGGAAAAAAGGTCTAGGAGCTCCTAGGTCTGATGATTGGGAGACCATAAGAAACTTTCTGAACTTTTTTCATGTATTTTATAATGTCACCTTTTGTATTTCTGGTACACTGTATGTCATATCAAATTTGTATGTCCCAGAGCTTATTAATATTCATAAAAATTTGAATGCGTTTTATAAAAATAGTAATCAACACTTGAGTTCAATGGCTTTGAGAATGAAGACAAAGTATGATATATATTGGGGTGATCTTGAAAAAACAAATCGATTGTTGTTTGTTGCTGCCATTCTTGATCCACGGTATAAATTGGTTGCTCAAGCATATTGGTTCAAGAAAACATTGGGGGATGAGAGGAGTGATGAATTTGTTGTACTCCCCAAGAGGGATATGGAATATTTGTATGAACAATATGTAGAGTTTTATGATGAAAACGCAACTGGGTCTAAGTCAACTCTGAGTCGGAGTGGTGAAGATAGTGCACCAATGAGGAGTAGTAGTAGTAGTACCAGTATTGGTATGATCACTTGGACTTTTTGTTTGGATTCCATAAAAACCGCAAATCAGCATCCTTGATGGATTGTAAGTCTGAACTAGAGCGGTATTTGTTAGAGGATGTTGAGGTTCCTACAGGGAATTTTGAAATTTTGTTATGGTGGAAAGTTAACTCAAGCAAATTTCCGGTTCTTGCTTTAATGGCAAGAGATATCTTGGTCATTCTGATCACCACCGTTGCATCTGAGTCAGCATTTAGCACAGGAGGTCGTGTCCTGGATCCATTTAGTAGTTTTTTGGCTCTTAGAACTGTAAAAGCTCTTGTGTGCACGCAAAGCTGGTTGAAGTCGACTCCTATATACTTGAGTCAAAATTATATAGATGTCATTGATGATCCGGAGAGCTATAAGTTAGATTAAGGTAATGTGTACTTAGAATTTTTTTTAAGTTTTTATATATGTTGATTTTGACATTTTGTGATATTAACCTCATATACTTTAATATCTTAATATAGAATTAATCGCTGGTATGGCCAACTTACTTCGTGAAGATGATTGACAATTTGATAGATTGAGCCTTTGAGGTTTGAGTTACTATCCAACATACTAAATGTTTCATGCTAAAATCTCTTTACAAGTTGGGTTGTTTTCCTTACTAGTCCTTTTTTTTTTTTTCCCTTTTTTCAGGTACAATTTGAAAGTTGGAACATTTGGAAGTTTGTAACATTTTGAAGGAAAACATTTGTTGGGCATTTAGAAGATTGTAATTTGGAAGTTTGTAATTTATTTTATTTTGGTGCATTTGGAAGTTCTAAATTAAATGTTGTTGGGAACATTTAATTTAGTTCACACTTATAATATTTTGGATTTCTTTTGTTGTTAGAATGAAACTTAGAAAATGTTTATTATAGTAGTAGGAAGTAAATATTATTATAATGGGTGTGTGGATGGCAGGTGTGGTGCATGTGGATATGGGTAGATAAGTAAATGTTTCTTTTGTTTATTGTTTAGTGATTAGTTGGATGTGGATATGGATTGCAGGTATGGTGCATGTGGATGTTTATTGTAGTGATTAGTAGTTGGATGTGGATATGGATGTGGATGTTTATTGTAGTTGACTTTCTTTTTATTTTTAATTTTAGAAATTTGAATGTAAGTATGTTACTTGTTTTATTTAGTTGTATTTTTTGTTATAATCAAAGATTCAAAAGTGAAAAGTGGGTCAAATATGATTATAAAAAAGACCAAAAAAAAAAAAGTCCCAAAATCTGACTCCGTTCCGACTCCGCTCCAACAAGTCGGAGTGAAGTCCATAGTCTTTAGAGTCGGAGTCAGAGGTTGGGCTCTCTGACTATGAACAGGTCGGTGCTCAGCCCTAGATGCAAGGACAGCAAATAATAGCATGTGGGAGATCCTCCATGTAGTCTTTGCAAAAACTACATTTGGCCTATATTTCAATGTGCTTCTGTTTTAGATTAAGAAGAGTTGGCAAACCATCCCTACAGGTCCTCTAGGCAAAGATTTTGACTTTGTTTGAAATTCTCAGTTTCCATAAATCACCCCAAAAAACTTTTAACCTACTTCATCAAAGCTTTCCCCTGGATTGCTGTTCAATTTCTCTCTAGAGAGTCGATATGCACTTTTAAAACTATACTTGCCATTCTTTACCTGGGCCCAAATCCGCTGATCAACATGATTTCTTCAACATATGATAATCTTCAAAATATCAGTAGCTATAGTTGGATTGACAAGAGTTCTAATCCTCTGGACATTCCACTCCATAGTACTACAATCAATCAACTGTCCACAGTATTTTCATTTCCTTGAACCTTCATGTGTGAGAATTCTTTATTAAGAGCCTAATGTCTTGGTACCCAATTGTCCTTCCATATCTTCATAGATTTTCCAATTCCAATACTCCATCTAAACCATCAACGAGCATATTTTTTACTTCCCATATTCCTCTCCTGGCATATGAATGATTGTTTCCCCGTGAGGAGTAAAAAAAAGTTACTCTGAGGACAGTATTTTGCTTTGTAGATCCTTTGTAGCATGTTGCCTTCTTCTTGGAGAATCCCCCATCCCTTTTTAGCCAGAAGAGCTAAATTAAAAGTTCTCAAGTCCTTGAACCAAGACCTCCTTTAAATTTTGATTCACACATCTTAGCCCAACTGATCTAGTGAATTCTCCTTTCATTCATTTTTTGACCCCACCAAAATCTAGCCATCATACTTTCCAGATCAGCACATAGGCTACCTGGTAACTTAAAGCAACTCAAGGCATATGTTGGTATGGAGAAAGCCACAACCTTGATTAATACTTCCATTCCCCCCTGTGAAAATATTTGTTCCTTCCAACTTTGCAACTTCTGCTAAACTTTATGTTTGATAGCTCAAAAAGTTTGAGTTTTAGATCTTCCAATCACTGGGGGTAAATCCAAGTATTTTTCATATTGTTGTATCTGGCTATCTACCTATAAAGACATAATCTCTTCTTTTTGTATTGCTAGTACATTCTTGGAGAAAACCATAGAAGTCTTCTCTCTATTAATCTCTTGGCTTGAAGCATCTTCATATCTCTTCAACAACAATTGCACTCGCCTATTGCTCTTAACATCAACTTTACAAATTATGACACTATTATCAGCAAATAGTAAGTGATTCAATCGAGGTGCTCCTCTACATATTTTAATGCCAGAGATAGTCTGATTGCATTAAGCTTCTTTCAATAGGCTAAAAAGACCCTCGTTGCTTATCCTTGTTGAATATCCTTGACAACTTACATTTAGGGCACTCTTGTTTATCTGCTTTTTCCCTCCAATAAAGTATGTAGTCATTCGAACAAGCATGTATTCTTGTGTAAGTAAAGCCCAGGCCTCGCTCCAAGTTCCATGCCTCTTGATATGTGTTCTACAAAAGAGCATTGAGAAAAGTTGACTATAGTAATTGAAGAAGCATGTTGAATGACTTTACACTCCAACCACCAAGTGTTTGAATGTGCAGCAACTTAACAGAGAATGAAAGTTTAGAATACTTGGTACAACCATCATAAAGAGGACGCTAGGCATCTACCAACAACTGGTCAAAATTCATGGTTGATTCAGTTTCGACTAAGGTCAAACCCCCAGCATAGAATGACTCGGTTGAAGGAACATTAGGGAAATTCCCAGCCTAAATTTCTTGTAACGTAACATCAATGTCATCAATGTAATGATTCTCGTGTTTGGGATCATGAAGATCATCATCATCACTAAGAGGTAAATCTTCCTCCTCGCCCTGAAATATCCATGCCGTGTAATTTGGATAAATACCTTTAATGAACAAATGTCTCTCTACCTTGCTTATAGGTAGGAAATAATTATTTGAACATAGGGTACATGGGCAACAAATTTCATCACTTGTAGCATGAGATCGAGCCAAAGTAATGAACTCCTTAACGCCTGTGGCATATTCCCTTGGTCAAAATCTATCAGTGATTTTCATCCAACTCTTGTCCATCTATCGTACTTTTAGGTATCACTATAAGTGATAAGATCCCTGACTCATTAGGTATTTGTTAATTTGTCTATGTAACCAACCTTAAAATTAATTATGTCTCCACCCCGACGTATGCCATTTTGTTTCATCTAATATTAATAATGTAAATAGAAGTTTCTTGATGAGTGGAATTATGGTTCTATTATGGGACTAAAAATGATGATGCAGTGCATTTCTTTAGCTTTTTGGAAGGAGAAATTGGGGTTTGGAAGGTTAGGGCATGCTTTTTGATGTTTATTTAAAAGATAATTACAACATCTTCTTCCTTCTATACAAGAATCCCCATGCCAATAGAAAGAACTTGGATAGATCCTCCACAGTACCCCTTTCCTTCACATAAAGTGCAATATCTCTTACAGTCATAACACTTTGCCTGTGATTGTGAGTGCTTCTTTATCTAATAATCAACTTGACAAATTAATGCATATTTTGAGATTGAGAAAAAGCCATAGGATGGACTATATCTAACCTGAGAGGAATTAGCCATTCATTGTGTATGCATAGAATTTTAATGGAGGACAACCACAAACATGTTGTTGAAAATTAGACACGGTTAAACCTTAACATGAAAGAAGTAGTTAGGGTTAAAGTTCTTAAATGGTTAGATGCAGGGATTATTTATCATATATCTGATAGTTCATGGATTAGTCTAGTGCAAGTAGTACCTAAAAAGGGTGAGATGATTGTGGTGCATAATGAAAATAATGAATCAATTCCCACTAGGACAGTAACTGGGTGGAGAGTCTGCATAAATTATAGGAAACTTAATAGTGTTACCCGTAAGGATCATTTTCTTTTACCTTTTCTTTATTAGGTGCTTGAGAGACTTGCTGGGTATGCATATTATTGTTTTCTAGATGATTATTTAGGGTAACCCATAGGGATTAATTATCCGATTGAGCACTGAAAGTTACTAAATTAATTACTATTTGAAAACCAAAATTTGAAGAATAAATTATCTAAATTAAACTTAAGAAAATAGCATTAAAATTAAGATTTTAAAGATAATAAGAATAGATCTAGAGATTTGATTTCACTAACAAATCCCACACAATTTATTCTTCCTTGTTATAGAATTCAAATTATCTCAAGTTGATGATAAAAGTTCCTTAACTATTTAATATTTTCTCTCGAACAATACTAAAAATATCTCCAATTAATAACTCCATATCTCTATGTGAATTTAACTAATTGAAAACTCATTAAGTTTTTTAAATTTTTCTTGAGAATCACACTAATCATGATAAAATATCTCTACTTTCGCTCAACTAATGGTGTTTAATCCTAGAGCTTTAATCACAAATCACCTCTCGGTCTCATTGTGATTCAATAGATCGAATAATAATTAGCTAGAAAATTACAAGCAATAAGAATAAGGAATTAACACTCAATCATGAAAATATTGAAAATAAAATAACTTAGAATATAAATTGTGTGTTCAATGCTAGACTACATCAAAGCGCTAGAAAATAAAATTAGTTCATAATGAAATTGGAAAGAAAGACAATGAAACTAGTGTTCTTCATTAGATTCGGTTGATGAAGCATGCGGCTTTCGCCTTTGCCTCCCAGATCCACCTCCTTGAAAGAACTTAAAGAATAAACTCTAGAATATTTTTACTCAAAAACTCAAACTCTCCTGCTCTTCATCCCACAAGACGGGATTAAATAGATGTCAAAACTCAAATCCGGAAACAAGATAAGCGTGGCTACAATCTAGCTTAAAGATCTGGAAAATAGTTTCTAAAGATAAATGTTAGCATCAAAGAAATTATTCCAAGAATAACGGAATTATCTAAAATGGTAGATTCAGTAATAGGCAGCTTGATTTATGGAGTTCGAGAGGATTTGGTGGTCAGCTAGCAGATTGATTGTGGAACTCGGGAGGGTCCCACTGGATAGATGCCGTGTGCACTGAATATAACTAGTCTCCTTGCCTACCGAGAGGAAAGACTCCTGACAAGGATAATAGAACCCTCTCGTCAACCTACCGAGCGGTAAAGCTGCTCGCCTTTTCTAGTTGTAGCCCACGATATCGTTTAGGTTGGTTGCTTAAGTTGGTCGTTTAGACAGGTTGCAGTTGGGTGTTCTCGCCTACTGAGAGGAAAAACTCCCAACTAGGATGATAGAACCCTCTCGCCAACCTACCAAGCTGTAAATTCGCTCACCTTTTATGATCTCATTATTTCTCATCGGTCTAGCTCCATAGTCTCTTCTTTTATATAAAAATGCTCTCATTTTGCACTAAATCTTCTCATTCCTTCAAATCCAAGAAAATAAAGAAAACTATTTAGAAATAAAATAAAATCAATAGAATTAAAGGAAAACTAACATTTTTCATAAATAAAAGAGTAATAAAAATCACATTTATCAAATATCCCAAAACTTAAGCTTTGCTCACCCTCAAGCAAAGAAAAAGAGAAACAATTAAAACAAGCATTGGTTTGATTCATAAAATTTATTGCCTAAAGGATTGCCTAAAATCTATAATTTAAAGGAATCATTCACGATCAATCAAGACCCAAAAGTTAATTCAAAACTCAATTTCACTGCATTATCCATCCCCACATTCATGCATACCCATCATTCTCACTTCATCATTAGCTCCCTGAATAGTTTTATGCAAACAAGTAAATAAATAATAGATCTCTAAAAACTCCATAGGCTTGCTTTTCAAATCACTCTCCACTAATGTAGACAGAAACTATCACTAGGGATCAATAGGTTTTTATTAAGCTTGTAATGTAAGGTTAGGGTGAGGGCTACAAAGAAAATGTAGGATTCAACCAAAGCAAGAGAACTTAAGTTTGAACACCAACGTACAAATAGAGCATTCTTACTTCTAACATCTCTTCTCAATCTTTGTAAATCTCTCAACATACCTCTCTTTATTGCATTTTCAAGTATCTCGCTCTTTACCCTTCTATTCGGCAAGTTGGACACTTGTTTTTTTTTTTTGAAATTATGGAAATATTCCATACCTGGATGACTCTCATCAGCCTTTTCTTATTAGCCACACAGTGGACGAGTCGACTTTCACACCTCCAAACTTATGATTTTGATGATATTGCTATAATTAACTTTACTTGTAGGCCTTCTACCTCTCTTGTCTTTCATGCTCTTGTGAGTCTATGACTTTATATAAATTTAGCTCTCTTGAAAGATAAGGAAATCAGGGTTTAAGCTCAAATAAGGTAGGAAATATGAGGGTTACAAGAAACAAAAAATATAAAACCAAATATAATTCAATAAAGCTCAAAGGGGTGACTAGAGAAAAAGATATTAAATAGGTAAGTTTGAAAGGCTCAATCAGTCCAAAGAATGCCTTAATCATCTCCCCAATAATATTATGTCTAGGATTTCGCCTCGAGTGTAATCAAACAAGTTCTAGAGTAAGCTGAGATCATACAAACTCACAAAATTCACATAAAATTTCTCTAGGTATGTAAAATGATTAATGATCATTATAAGCATTCATTGAACATAAAAGATATCAAATTAAGTAAGATCAAGTAAAGAATTAACAACTAGACTTAAGCAATGAGAATTTTTCCTAAAAATTATAATCAACTTCAATTATATTCTTATCATAGACTTTTTATTCATCAAACCATACTTTATTATTATTATTATTATTGTTATTATTATTGTTATTATTCTTATTCTTATTCTTATTCTTATTATTTTATTATTTTTTATTTTTAAATAAAAGAATTTCCTTTTCCCCAAACTTAAATATCACATTGTCCTCAATGGAAAAAATGAAGAAAAACTAAAGCAAAGAATGAGAGAAGGTAAGAGATATTCCCTTGATTTTTTTCCTATTCTTCTTATTGAATATTTTCCTTGAAGGTGCAACTGTGTACCCCTTGGACATCTCTCCGGCCTCTTCGTTCCTTAAATTTGATGAAAGTGGTTTAAGTTCAAGCTTGGGTGGTTCCTTACTTGGAGATGTCAGCCAAGTTGAGTTTAGCTGTTCCACTTTCCGTTTTATTGAAGGAGGAAAAGATGGTGTAGCTTCCAAATATCTCTCACATTCGCTAACCTCTTCATCTTCAATAGACATACAGTGCGTAAGACATACCTCAAGTGGTAGCTTTGAAAATTTAGCTCCATAAGTTTCGTTAGTCATGATCATGTTTCAGTTGCTTATTTGAAAACAAGAATGTACCTCAAAAGAGAATTCCATAGATTTAAATACGTTAAAAGTGACTTTATCCTCGCCGCCCTCAAAATGAGTTTCTCTTGCTGGACATCAATTAAAGTTCTCCCCATTGCAAGGAAAGGTCGGCCTAGTATCAAAGCCATCTCCTCGTCCTCCTCCATATCGAGTATAATGAAGTTGGCTGGGAAGATGAACTTATCAACTTTTACTAGTACATCCTCAATGAGTTCTCTCTGGTATTTAATAGATTTGTCCATCAACTGTAGAGAGATGGTGGTCGGCTTTGCTTCTCTAAGACCTAGTTTCCTACAAACAGAGAGAGGCATTAGATTAATACTTGCCCCTAAGTCACATAAAGCTTTATCAAAATATGAATTTCCTATAGTGCAAGAGATCGTGAAACTCCCCGGATCTTTCAACTTAGGCGGCAGCTTCTTTTTGTAAAATTGCCCTACTCTCCTTAGTCAGCATTGCAGTTTCATGCTCCTCCAACTTCCGCCTGTTTGATAATATATCCTTAAAAAATCTTGCATATTTTAGGCATTTGATCTAAAGCTTCAATGAGAGGAATATTAATATGTAGTTGCTTAAATATACTAAGAAATTTAGAGAATTGATTATCAATCTTATTTTTTCTTAAGCTTTGAGGAAAAGGAATTGGTAGATCATAAATTGAAGGAGAATAAGTTTCAGATATTATCTCCTTGGATTTCTTGGGTTTTGCAGCCCCTTTATTCTCCTTAGTCAATTCAGCTTGCTGGTTGGTCACATCCCGCTTTGCTTCTTTCACCTCGGACTTAGCTTCCTTCATCTCAGATTCCATGTTTTCGGCAACTTCTGCATCTCGCTCGGTATTTACTGTTTGCAGCTAGTCATATGTCCGTCCACTTCTCAATGTTATGGCTTTGACATTTCCTTCGGATTGGTCACAATGTTGCTCGATAAAGTCCTTATTGTCCTCTCAGTAAGCATGTTTGAGAGCTGATCGATTTGCACCTCAAGATTGCGGATTGAAGCCAAGTTGTTTTAGATCACCATATCAGTCTTTTGCATGTATTGCATAATCATATATTCAAGTGTTGGCTTCTTCTCTTGCTGTGGAAACTGTTGAGGTGGTTTAGTCGGCACTTGGTTATTGTTTCATGAAAAGTTAGGGTGATTTCTCTATCCGGGATTGAACGTGTTTGAATAAGGATTTTTTTGACGTTGGAAATTGGACACGTAATGGGCTTATTCATAACTCGGTTGGCAAATGGATTCCCCACTTGACACTCTACACTTGAATGACTTCCTACGCCATGTTCACAAATAACATTAGTTTGAATAGCATTAAGGTTCATCTTACCTAATTGTTGTGATAGATTTGCTATCTGTGCCACCAATGTGGTAATAGACTCAAGTTCAAAAACTCCAATTGTCTTTCTTGGCATTGCTCTCTCCGCAAACCATTAATAGTTGTTGGATGCCAATTCTTCTAGAATTTCATATGCGGCTTCATGGGTCTTACTCATTAATGCTCCTCCTGTGGCCGCATCAACCATAAATCGATTTGTGGGTCCCAAACCATTGTAAAATGTCTATACTTAAAGCTAGGTTGGGAGGTCGTGATATGGACACTTGCACAATAAATCCTTGTATCTCTTCCATGCCTCATATAATGATTCACCCTCAAATTGAGTGAAGGTAGTGATATCATTCCCTAACTTCATTGTCTTGGTCGGAGGGAAAGATTTTGCTAAGAATTTCTGTGCCAACTCTTTCTAGGTGGTGGTGATGTTAGGCAGCAAAGAGTTCAACCAAGTTTTTACTTTTTCCCTAGGTGAGAAAGGAAAAAGTCTCGATCGAATTGCATATCTGTCACTTCGTTGTGTTTAAAAGGTTCACAAATTTCTAGGAAACTTGCAATATGGATGTTAGGATCCTCTTGTGACAGCCCCCCAAACTGGACGGTTTGTTGAATCATTTGAATGATGGCCGGCTTGATCTTGAAGTTATTGGATTGTATAGCTAGCCACCTTATACTAGATGTCTCCCCATTGACAGAGGGTATAGCAGTCTCTTAACGCCTTGTGCTCCTGATCGGCCATATTAAATTTAGATATAGCGACCTCTTTCTTTTTCTCTTTATTAATCCGACGAAAGGTTCTTTCAATCTCCGGATTGAAAAGTGTATGCTCAAATGATTTACATCAGGGCATGCACTTCTAATTCCTGAAAAGAAAAATCAAACTGAGATCTCATTTAAACCAATAAAATAAAATCCAAAGTAGTAAAATCTAGCTAGTATTTTTTTTTTAAACAAGAGTTAGGGTCACCTGTCCAAGAGTGACCCCTCCCCAATTTTATTAATAACCCTCACTTGTGGCAGAGGAAAACCGTGGTTACAAATCAAGCATCTGGGATACAATAGAAAACCAGAATGCAGAAAAAGAAACAAGCTAGAAAGAAAAAGACCACAAAAAATCCAAAACAACGAAACGAAGGCAAACCAGAATAATCCATGCGGATAAGACCGCGCAACGCATGGGGAGTATCCGTCAAATGAGAAAAAGTTAAATCACTACCAGAAGCCCCATGTTTGGCTAACCAATCTGCAACTTTATTAGCTTCCCGAAAAACATGATGAATCGAGCACGTCATTGAGTTCATGATGTCTATAATTTCCTCCCAAAAATCCTCCAAGTACCACACCCTACATCTTTTGCTTCTCCACCAGGAAATAATAGTCATAGAATCAAGTTCAATATCCACATAATTTAAAGATAAAGATTTACAAACCTGGAGCCCATGAAGAAGAGCTAATAACTCAGCCCTATTATTAGAACCTGTACCAATGAACGAGGAAAAAGCATGAATTAGACGACCATGATTATTTATAATAACTCCACCTATGCCTGAGGCACTCGGGTTACCCAAACTACTGCCATCTGTGTTCATCTTAACCCATCCCACCGAAGGCCGTTGCCAAGCAATAAACTTGCATTGCCGGATTGGGGGAAAGATAGGCTGTACATTCAAACCCTTAAGTACCTGTAAATCAAGACTAGATATGTGAGAACTAGCATGCATATCACGACAAATAATACTAATCCATCGACGAATAGAATGAATGATATCAAAAGCAGATTCAAAGCAACCCTCCATACGTGCCAAACATCGCCACCGCTAGATTCTCCACCTGATAATCACCGGGAGAATTCCCACAATAATGCCAACCTGAGACGAATGTTTTGCACGGCGAAACCAAATCTTCACTGAGTCTTTCCAATTCCGGCCCATCGGGATCCCAAGGTTAGCCCCAAAATAACGCCTAACAGTTTTCGCAATATCACCTGCAAAAAGAACATGATTTTGGTCCTCATAATGACCGTTAGTACAACAATCACAACGAGAGGTAATAGGAATACCAATATGTCTAAGATGATGATCGACGCTAAGAGCCATAAACCAAGCTTTCCACATGTGGGTAGACATTTTAAGAGGAAGACTTTTATGCCACATTCACGAGTGCTCCTCAATAGTATCACCCCTAATACGGATACAATCCCAAGCCGACTTAGTGGAAAACAAACCATTATCATTTTTAGTCCAAATCAACACATCAATACCTGGTTTAGCTTTACCAATATCCTCTAAAATACCATCAAAATGATTCGGCCCCACTAATTGAAGAATAAAATCCATATCCCACTCATTATTTAATTTGCAATCCTTCACCTGAAGATGAGGATGACCCACAATATACGTATCATTAACTAACAGGCCACTTTCTGGCCAATTATCATACCAGAAAGAAATCAACCCATCTTTAAGGCGCCACTTGGAATTATCCAAGACCAAAGGAAGGGAATTAGCAATCATTTTCCAGAACCTCGTACCCTTAGTTGGATCAACTAGGACCCAAGGTTTAGAACCCACATATTTACTCTTAACAAATTTAGCACATAAAGAGTTACCTTGAATGAGATTCCACGCAAATCTAGCATGGAGGGCTTTTTACATAGCATCAAGATTCCTAAGAGCCAACCCACCTTCCTCCACGGGACGACAGATAGAATTCCAAGACACCCATTTTTTCTTACCTTTACCATTATGCTCCCCCCGGAAGAAAGTACTCATCATACGATGAATCGCATTAATAGTGGATTGTGGGACCTGAAGAACGGCAAAGAGACGGAGAGCCATACTAGAGAGAACATGACGAAGTAAAATAAGATAGCCACCTGCCGAAAGAAATCTCATCTTCCATCCCGAAATTTTCTTTTGAATATTAGACACCATATCTTCCATATGTACTTGTTTAAGATGACCCAGAATAATAGGTACTCCAAGATATTTGAAAGGGAAAGATCCTTCTGAAAATCCAGTCTTCCGTAGTAATAAACTTTTACGCATAGAAGAAATATTTTTTGAGCAGTAAATGGCAGATTTAGAGTGATTAATACATTGACCTGACCAGCTCTCATACTTGTGAAGCACAGATAAAATCTCCCTTAGGGCTTTAGAGCTACCATTAGAAAAAAGCAAAACATCATCAGCATACATAAGATGAGAAATTATGGGCGTACCTCGGGCCTAAGAGAATTGACCAAATTTCTGATCCTGTACACTTTGCTTGATCAATCTAGAGAGAATTTATTGAAAGATAATAAAAAGATAAGGAGAAAGGGGATCACCCTGACGCAATCCACGTCCACTTTTAGAAAAAACTTTAATAGTGCTATTCATCATAATCGAAAACCAAGGAGTCGAGATGCAAGTATTGATAAGATCACAAAAAGCAAATGAAAAACCAAAGCATCGAAGAACCTCCAAAAGAAAGAGCCAATCTACTCTATCATAAGCTTTTGCCATATCCAGTTTAATCATGATATTACCACCATGGGCCTTTTTGTTAATGGAATGAACCATTTCCTGAGTCAGACTAATATTCTCAAAAATGCTACGCCCAAGAATGAATGCGCCTTGTTCCCATGAAATCATTCTCGAAAGAAAGACCTGTCAAACGATTAACAATAATTTTGGAGCAAATTTTATAGAAAACCGAGCAAAGGCTTATTGGCCTAAACTTATCAAACCCAGAAGGTGTATCAACCTTTGGAATTAAGACAAGAAAAGAAGCAGTAAAAAATCTTGGAAGCTGCTTAGAAGTAAAAAAAATCAGTTATGGCTTCCAAGACATCCTCTTTCACAATATCCCAACAACTTTAGAAAAAATCCGAACCAAAACCATCAGGACCCGGGGAGCTATTAGAAGGAATAGAAGATAGAGCAAAGAAAGCTTCATTCATAGAAGGCACTGCACAAATCATTGAATTATCAGAATCAGAGATAATAGGGGGAATAAGAGTTGTAACACCCCGTATTTTAGTATATTTTTTAATGAAGGATTATTTTAATTGATTTAAGGATTTGTATCTTGTTTTAAAATTATGGGAGTTTTTAAATATTATTTTATAATATTTTAAGTTGTGAAAATTAATTTCTTATGTGTTTTCTCAGTGTTATTTATTGTTTTGTATTTAAGGTGATTTTTAATTTAAATTGGGTTGTTTTTGAAATTTAAAATTATTTATTTTATATGTTTTCTTGATATTAATTATTGTTGTGTATTTAAATTGATATTTAATTTAAATTAGTTAGATTATGAGTTTAAAATTATTATTGTTTTAATTAAGCATTTCACTGCGTTTGAATTATTTTATTTAACTAGTAGTTTTAAAATCTTCTTCGTTAGATCATTTCGAAACCCAAGATGAAGTCTGGATCTCTCTTTTTCCCTCATATTTTCTCCTTTCCTCTCTTTTTCTTTCTTTCTCCTGCTTTTTCCCCGCATGCCCGACCCCCTCTCTCTCTTCTCTCTCTTCTCTCTCACGTCCGAACGGACTCACCGCCGCTGCTCCGCCTCCTGCCCGCTGTGCACGACACCGCCGGCACCATCGACTTCCCCATGCGCCGGCGACCTTACCCACCCAATATCCGGCCGGCTAACGCCGCCGTTAGCCGCCACGAGCCGCTTGAACCTGCGGTGGTTTTTCTTCGTTCCGCCGCCGTCCGGCCACCATTGGCCACCATTTCTTCACCAGCCCAATACCAAGTTTTTCCACCCAAATCCGGCCCCGATCCGTCGCCAGAGCCGCCCGTGCGAGCTCTACTTCCGATTTGACATTCTCGGTCGTAAACCACCCATTTCGGCCACCACCCATGGCCAAAGGCCACCGCCATTAGCTTCACCACCTCCCATAGGCCCTACCCTACCGTTCCCAAGTCTTCGTTTGACCCCGTATAATTTTGGGTTCACTGTGTTTTCGGTCACAGTGTTTTTACATTGTGAAGTTTCAGCTTTTATACTTTCCAGCTCTTCCGTGATCCTCCGAAAATATTTTTATAGCGCTGTAAGTATTTCCTAAACAATCTTTTGAGATTTAAATATATTTTTGCTCTAATTATTTATATTGCGATCTAGTTGGTACCGGACTGAGTCTGAGGAGAATTTGGGGGTGGATGGATTGAGGACGGAGAAGTTATGTTTTGGTTATGTTGGGTTTTGATTGGTTGTTGGTTGTGGTTATTGTGAGTTAATACATTGCATATTTCACGCATGTTCATGTTTGTAAAATGAAAACTGGGTTTTCGTGTAATTACATTCATGATCATGTGGTTATTTTGAAAACTGGGTTTTCATGAGGAAATGGATTTGTGGATACGTGTGTATCACGACCCCAAACCGAGATGGAGCATTATCTCGGTGGAGCTCCTCTGGTCACTCAGGAGCGGAATATACTGAGTGACGTCCCCTGGGTTTTCGCTGGGCGACAACGGGATCAGACGTTGGACATGCCGACTCCGTGGCCCTTCTGCTGGCAGAGGCTAGAGGATGACCCGGCCATGAACGCACCGGGTGCGGAACTGGGCATCACTCGTAAATTAGCCAGGACGTGCGGATGGTCCATAGGGGAGACCATGGTGCGTATGACTTAATGGATAAATGGAAAATGGCTGTTTTCTGGAAAAATAGCATGAGTTTATTTTGTGTGTCATTTTCTGGAAAAATGACGGATTAATATTTTTGGGCCAAAATGTGATTTTTGGCGTGTGTTGCATTTATTGCATATTGCATCATGGGCATGCATGATTAGTTGCTTAAATATGTTTTTATTTCAGGATTGGTTGGGTTATAACTTACCTGTAGTACCATTTAATGGTACTGCAGATTTTGATTATGATGTTGCAGGTGCCGAACCTGAGGATTTGGCTCCGCCGGAGGAGTGATCTGGGATCATTCGAGTTATGTTTCTTTTTTCTGCTTTTGTATATTTTATGGGACATTTGGTTTATGTTTTAAACGCTTTGTATTTGAATATCTGTATTAAACTAAAATTCTGGTACTAGAGACTTAATTATTAATATCCGCTGCGTATTTATTTTGTGCACTATTTATTTGTTGCACACACTTGGCAGTTGTTCGTTGGGATGTGTGATCGTGTGTCATCATCCTGACGTCACGATTCCCAAGACTTTTTGTACATGGGAGTCGGGGCGTCACAGGTGGTATCAGAGCAGTTCGGCTCTGGGTAAAACCACATGTCCATTAGGTGGAGTACCAGAAAGTTTTAAAAGTTGTGATTTAAATTTATCTTGATTGGACGTATATTATTTTAATGGTTTTTTCTAAAATTTATTATTTGTTGTTGTTTTTATTGGTTTACTCTATTTGGTTGTATGCTATTTTATTTTAAGTGTTTTATTTTATGGACGGCTATTTTATTTGTTTTAATTATTTATTGTGTACTTCTTCATGGTTTTATTAATTTTGTCGAATGTTATTTTATTTATGGAATTTTATTTTATTTGAGAGATTTTCGTTTTGTTTCGGTTTTATTTTGTTTGAGGTATGTTACTTTAATTGTTTTAATTTATTATATATTGTTATACTTAGTTGGTTTCATTCTATTCTATTTTAATTTATGTTGTATTAATTTAATTAATTTGGGTGTTACTTTTGCTCTTATTTACATTTTGTCTGGAGATTTAAGTGGGTTAAGGGTTACGCTATGGCAGAAAGATGGTACGACCGTAGATGCCATTGTTAGGCTTGAATATTTAGCGTAATAGGCCTGACCTCTTAGCGATTAGTTATTTTAATATTGAGACTCGAGAATGGCATAGTCTAGGTGAATTTTATGGAGTAGGAACTCAAGTCACAGCTGAGTTGGGAATAGTTTTAGTTCGCTTAGGCTAATGAGGTCTTAGTTTCATAGAATTATGTGTTGAGTCTTTGGAATAGGTGGTTGTAAGTTCAACGAACTTTGAGGATAGAATTATGAGGAGTTATCTAAGGTTTTGGGCCCTACAGTTCTTAGGAAATAAGTTTATGGGATTGAAGATGGTAGGTTCAACAAGCATTTGTGGGATTTATTAAATTGGAAGTTTTAGATCTTGCCGACTTTGATAAGTTATCTTTGATAAGCAGTTGACAACATTTGAGGTTTTAGAATTTTGTAAGCTTTATAAGGTGAATGCTTTAGATTTAAGGACATCGATCTTGAGGATTTCGGGGAATGATTCTTATCTTGTTTGAGGTTTTAGAATTGCAGAGTTAAAGGACTGATTCATAATAAGATTTAAGTTTTTAATTCTGCAGGCTTGGTGTGCTAGTTTGATTTATTTTGGAGATTGATTAGTTGGTGACCATTAAATGGAGTTGGTCAGAGTTGGGTTATTGATATAAGGATTTTCAATGTGAGTACTTCTTTGAGGATTGAAGGTATTGATCTAGTATGTGTATTTTCTGAGGATTGAAGATGTCGATCTAGTTCAGAACATGATTGTTATTAGTTGGAGGTTTTAGTGGCAAGTTTTAGAATTGATCCGTATCAAGTTTAAGGATAATAGATGCTGTGGATCTAGGAAAAAGATTCTTGTTATTTTTCGAGGATATGGGTTCAGCTGATGGAAATGATAATGATGAACCACTTGCACGTTTGGAGGATTTTTTTGGATTCGGCTAAGAGTGCATGAGATCAATGCGTAGTAGTGGTGAGTGTGTATGGATTTCGGAGAGTATATGTTGTAATCGCATTTTGTTGGAAGAAGTGGCTTCGGTAGGTGTTGAAGAGGAGATGACATGACTGTATTAGGTTCAAAAGACTTTGGCCTTGATTTTTGAGAAGTTGATTGAAGGGTACAATCGAATCGGGTTACTCCATGTATTGATGGTTGGCAATAATTGTTGTGATTACTTTCAGGAATAAATTGTGACTTGAGGTCACATAGGAATTTAAATTTTTGAGACTATACTTTCCTTTGGAAATGAAGCGTCAAACTAGCAGGGGCATCACAAGAGCCGATAAATCAGGTAACAAACTGGCCGGCGTGCCCTGCAGAAAATTAGAAAAGAAATCCACAGCCCCCTGATGAATACTCTCCGGCGAATTAAACACCCTACCATTCGAAGATCTCATTTCCACCACTCTTTTACGGCGTTTGTTAGCGAGGCAGGCATGAAAAAACTTCGTGTTACGATCACCATCCATCTGCCATTTTAATTTAGACATTTGAGCCAATCTAGTATCTTCACGACAGACCCAATCCTCCATTTCTGCAGAAGATATTAAAAGCTCCCTCTCAGTATCTTCGTCCCAATTTTCCTGAAGTTTCTTTTCAAGCTCATCAATTTGCTGTTCAAGAGAAGTAATATGCATATTAGTAAAGCCAAAAACCTTTTTGTTCCAATCACGCAAGGCGACCTTAGTGTTCTTCAATTTAAAAACCAGTTTAGTAAGACCCTGACCACCAACATGAGCAGACCACACCTGTCAGACACACAACAAAAAACTCGGGTGATCCACCCACATTTGTTGAAAACGAAAAGGGGAAGGGCCATAAGTGAACGGATCCAACTTGAGTTCAATAAACATAGGAGAGTGATCAGATGTGGTGTTAGGAAGATAAGAGCAAACTGCATGAGGGAAATATTCAAGAAGAGAGAAATCCATAAAAACCCAATCTAACCTCGCCCAAGACCTAGCGAGACCCAATTGACCATTACACCAAGAAAATTTATTTCCCTTAGACTTCATTTCAATCAAACCACCCTGATGGATCCAGGTATTGAAATCCTCCATCGCCACATTAGAACGAGGTGCACCACCCCTTCGTTCCGAATTGTTCCTGATAATATTAAAATCTCCTACAAAAAGACAAGGTTCGGATCCCATAGCTTGGGAACTAAGATCCTCCCATAAATTTTTCCTCTCATACATACTGCATTTAACATAGATAATATTACACAAAAACTTATACGACCCCATGTTGATACGAAGAGAAACAAACTGTAAATTAGTCCGCAACACTTGAATATCAAGAGAATTGTCCCAAAAAATCCAGATTTTACCACCATCATGAACATTCGAAATAAAAGAATCAAAATGTAAATAATGTTGTAACTTGATGGCTTTGTCCAGAGCTTGCAACGGTTCCAAAACCGCAACCATCTTAGGCTTAAGCTTACAAACTAAATTCTTCAGTCTACGATGAGAAGTACCGATACCAAGGGCATTCCAAACAATAATGTTACTCATAAAGACAAAGTAGAGGGACGGGTAATAACCCGACTCGAGCTTTGAACTTTCTCAAATTTTTTCTTTTGGTATTTTTTCTTGTTTGATTTACCTGTAGAATCAGAATGATATTCCTTGAACTGAGGGAGCACTTCTGGAGGGATATCAGTTTCGGGCTCAGAAACAATTTCATTAAAATCCAGATTTTGTTTTAGACTCCCGATTGCTAGGCCGATGGTATCTTCGCCCATATTAGTGTTAGGAGCTGCCTCCATAATTGGATAAAATGATTCTTCTACATTAAAAGAAACAGTTTTAGTATGGATAGAAATGTTACCTGACTCCTCCCTTATTGTTAACATCCCTCCATCGCCCGAAATAATCCCCTGGACAGGGGGTGAGGAGACGTTACCGAGTTGAACCATAACTGGATCATCATGCTCTATTTCTTGAGAATTCTCATGAGCACTAATACCTGCGTCTTCGCTTGACACAAGCATTGCTCCATCCTCATGATTATCAACCTCCGTAAAGGTAGCTCCCTGGGCAAGAGGTACAGCAGCATTGAAGGTCTGTTCCGGAATCACTAAACTATCCACAGACTCTGTTTTGTCCACCGATTTATTCATCTCACCATCCTGGGTATGACCCGAACGAGTGCCACCATGTTCTGTATCAACTTTCTTACCACCACGGTTATGATCCTTGCCAACATGACAAGTCTTCAAATTATGACCTTGAACTCTACATTTTCCACAGTATGCGGGGCAACGTTTCATATTGAATCTCTTGTTTCCGACTTGTAGGCAGACCTGGAGCACCTATCCAGAAATAAGTAATCGGTTCCTTGGCTACATCCATCTCCAAACAGAGTCGAGCTCCATCAGTCCGAGTAGCACAACACGTGGGGTTGTCCCTCCAAATGAACCGGCCTATAGGTGCAATGAATATTCAAAGAAAGGATTCATGATAATAATTAGGAGGTAAACCTGGGAGCAAAATCTATACGGGAACATTAGGAGGTTCATGCTCCTCATTGAATTCAAGAGACCAATGAAAAGCACGGAAAGCCACTCCATTAACTTCACAGGATTCACAAGAGAGGGCCTTTACAAAATCTGCTTCCGTGGCCATTCGAACAAAGACGTTACGTGGCAGTTTCATTGAGGAGACCACCGGAGTAGACGATAGCCCCCAACGGCTAGAAATAAAAGCACGTATTACATCTAGAGAGGGTCTTTGTCTCAGGAACTTGATCACGATGGAAAAACGAAATGGTTCCGCTGATCTACTGAGTTCTTCTTTGGAGAATAGGAAAAAAAATCTCACCGTCCATGATTTTGGGAGCACGCAGGGCTACAGAGATATCAGGAAGGGGCTGCGGTACCGCAGCAGCCATTTCAGCAAAGGTTTGACAGCCCACAGCATGGCCATCCACGGCTGCCATGCAGCCTGGAGCGGCACAGGGCCAAATGAAGAAGAAAAACAGTGCAAAACGCTAGCAGAGCACGTAAAGGGCAGTTTCAGTAATTTTGTAACCCTCACTTGTGGTCCTAGCTAGTATCAATATCAATAACAAATAACTAATATCTGGCATCGACGCCAAAAACTTCTTGTGTTGAAAATATCTGCAAGTGCATAGAATCGTAACAAGTAGTAAAGTGTTTAAAAAAAGGGATGTCAAACCCACGAGGATTAATTATGCAATTGGGTACTAAAATTTACTAAATTAATTACTATTTGGAAACCAAAATTTGAAGAATAGATTATCTAAATTAAACTGAAGAAAATAACATTAAAATTAAGATTTTAAAGATAATAAGAATCGATCTAGAGTGATTGATTTCACCTAGCAAATCCCACACAATTTATTTTTCCTTGTTATAGAATTCTAATTATCCCAAGTTAATGATAAAAATTCTTTAACTATTCAATATTTTCTCTCGAACAATACTAAAAATATCTCCAATTAATAACTCCATATCTCCATGTGAATTTAACTAATTGGAGACTTATTAAGTTTTTTAGATTTTTCTTGAAAATCACACTAATCACGGTAAAGCATTTCTACTTTTGCTCAACTCATGGTGTTTAATCTTAGAGCTTTAATCACAAATCACGTTTCGATCTCATTGTGATTCAATAGATCGAACAATAATTAGTTAGAAATTGCAAGCATTAAGAACAAGGAATAAATACTCAATCATAGAAATATTGAAAATAAAATAACTTAGAATATAAATTGTCTATTCAATGCTAGACTACATCAAAGTTCTAGAAAATAAAATTATTTCATAATGAAATTGAAAAGAAAAATAATAAAACTAGTGTTCTTTGTTGGAGTCGATTGATGAAGTATGCTGCTCTTGCTTCTGTCCCCCAGATCCGCCTCCTTGAAAGAAACTTAAAGAATAACTTCTGGAATATTTTTACTCTAAAACTCAGACTCTCCTGCTCTTCATCCCACAAGACGGGAGTAAATAGATATCAAAACTCAAATCCAGAAATAAGATAAATGCAGCTACAATCTAGCCTAAAGATCTGGAAAATGGTTTCTAAAGATAAATGTTAACATAAAAGAAAATTATCCCAAGAATAACAGAATTATCTAAAATTGAAGATTCGGTAATAGACGGCTTGATTTACGAAGTTCAGGAGGATTTGGTAGTCAGTTAGCAGATTGATTGTGAAACTTGGGAGAGTCCCATCGGGTAGATGTTGTGTGCGCTGAATATAACTAGTCTCCTCGCCTACCAAGAGGTAAGACTCCCAACCGAGATGATAGAACCCTTTCGCCAACCTACTAAGCGGTAAAGTTGATCACCTTTTCTAGTTGTTGCCCACGATGTCGTTTAGGTTGGTTGCTTAAGTTGGTCATTTAGACTGGTCGCGGTTGGGTCTTCTTGTCTACCAAGAGGAAAGACTCCCGATCGGGATGATAGAACCCTCTCGCCAACCTACCGAGTGGTAAAGCCTCTCTCCTTTTTAGATTTGGTCGTGTCTTGTTGATCTGGCTCCATAGTCTCTTCTTTTGTACCAAAATACTCTCATTTTGCACTAAATCTCTCATTCATTCAAATCCAAGAAAATAAAGAAAAATATATAGAAATCAAATAAAATCAATAGAATTAAAGGAAAATTAACATTTTTCATAAATAAAAGAGTAATAAAAATCACATAAAAATACACTTATCACAAGGTATAACCAGATTCCTATATCTCTCAAAGACCAATAAAAGGTCACCTTCACTTGTCCTTATGATACTTTTGCATTCTGTAGGATGCCTTTTGGTTTATGTAATGCACTTGCTACATTCCAACGCTGCATAATGGCTATTTTCTTTGATTTTGCTGAAAAGATTATGGTGGTTTTCATGGATGATTTTTTTGTTTTTGGATCTTCTTTTGATTGTTGTTTAGATAACTTGTCTCAAGTTTTGCAGCATTGTGAGAAAACCAATTTAGTCATGAATTGGGAGAAATGTGATTTTATGATGTAGGAAGGTATTGTTTTAGGCCACAAAATTTCAGCAAGAGGTATTGATGTGGACCAAGAAAAAATAGAAATTATTGAAAAATTGCCATCACCTACCAATGTTAAGGGAGTTAGCAGTTTCCTTGGTCACGCAGGATTTTATTGGCATTTTATTAAGGATTTTTCTAAAACTTCTAAACCTCTTTGTAATCTGTTGAATAAGGATGTTGTGTTTGATTTTGACAAGGACTGTTTGAATGCTTTTAACAGGTTGAAGCAAGAGTTGGCATCAGTACTAATTATGGCAGCCCTAGATTGGAGTTTGCCTTTTGAGCTAATGTGTGATGCTAGTGATTTTGCTTTAGGTGTTGTTCTCGGCCAGAAAAATAATAAGAAGTTGCATGCTATATATTATGCTAGTAGAGTTTTAAATAATGCACAGTTGAACTAAGCAACTATTGAAAAAAATTGCTTACTATCGTATTTGCTTTTGACAAGTTTCGATTTATCTTGTAGGTTCCAAGGTGACCTTAGATGCAAACTATTTAGCAATCAAGTATTTGCTGAAAATGAAAGATGCCAAACCACGCTTGATTAGGTGGTTGCAGTTACTTCAAGAATTTGATCTTGAGATTCGAGGCAAGAGGGACATGGATAATGTGGTGGCAATCAAGAGCAGATGAGGTGCCCATTAATGAAAGCTTTCCAGATGAGCAGTTGTTGGCAGTTTTAGTCATCTCCTGGTATGCTGATTTGGTGAACTATTTTGTGAGTGACATTGTTCCCCTTAATTTGAGCTATCATCAGAAGAAAAATGTTTTGTGGGATGTGAAACATTATTTTCTGGAAGAATCGCTACTCTATAAACACTATGTAGATCATATGATTAGAATATGTGTGCCCCAATATGAGATGCAGGATATCCTTGACCATTATCATTCCTTGGAGTGTGGTGGACATTTCATTACCTCCAAGACAGTTGCAAAGGTATGGCAGTTTGGTTTTTACTGGTCGACCATGTATTAAGATGCTAGAGAATATGTTAGCATATGTGGTAGATGTTAGAGGGTTGGCAACATTTCGAAAAACAATGACATGCCCTTGACCAATATCCTGGAGGTTGAACTATTTGATTTGTGGAGAATTGATTTCATGGGTCCATTCTCTCTTCCTTCCACAATCAGTACATCCTGGTAGCAATGGATTATGTGTCTAAATGGGTTGAAGCTACTGCAACTCAGCCTAATGACTCTCGGGTGGGGATGAGATTTGTGAAGAAAAATATTCTTTTCAACATTTGGTGTGCCAAGAGCCATTATTAAGTGATGAAGGCTCCCAGTTTTGTAACCGGTAATTTGAGGCTTTGTTGAAGAAATATGGGGTTACTCATAAGGTGGCACTTGCCTATCATCCCCAAACAAATGGGCAAGTGGAACTTGCAAATAGGGAATTGAACCAAGTTTTGGAGAAAACTGTGAGCAGTTCAAGGAAGGATTGGGCAAATAAGTTAGATGATGTACTTTGGGCCTATAGGACAGCTTTCAAGACACCTTTGGGTATGTCTCCTTACATACTTGTCTTTGGAAAGACTTGTCACTTACCACTTGAATTTGAACATAGGGCCTATTGGGCAATTAAGGAGTTGAACATGGACTTGAAAGTTGCAGGAGAAACGAAATTGTTACAGTTGAGTGAGTTGGAGGAGTTTAGGTTGGATGCTTATGAAATTGCTTGAATTTGCAAGGAATTGGCATGCCAAGTATCTTCAGATTAAAAACTTCAAAATTGTGCACCAGGTGTTACTCTTCAACTCAAGACTTAAGCTATTCGCAGGTAAGCTTTGGTCTAGGTAGTCTAGTCCATTCACAGTAACAAAAGTGTATCCATATGGTGTTGTTGAGGTGCATAGTAAAGTCACTAGTTCATTCAAGGTTTATGGGCAGCGTTTGAAACCTTATATTGCTGGTAATGTGGTTCCTAAAGGAGTTGCTTACTCCTTAAAGAATCCTAGCTATGGTTGATGGTGTAGAAGTCAAGCTAATGACTCTAAACAAGCGCTTCTTTTGTTGGTCTTATATAAGTTTTTATTTTTAAAATAATGATAGTTATGACCCCCCCTTCTTTTGGTTGTGTTGTGTAGGTTCGTAAAAATTAAGCAAGAAGCTAGTTCGTGTTCAATTCAATCGGATATTCGTTGTGTTCAACCTTGCTAAAAGGGGAGTATTAGTCTTCCATTTTTCTATCCTTTCACATTGAGGGCAATGTGAAAATTAAGTTTGGGGGAGTGGATATTTGCTTATTCTAAATGCTGGTGCTGGCTATGTTTTTTTTAGAAAGAAAATTTTTTTCTTCGAAATTCTAGTTTATTCACATTCATGCAAGTTAATTGGTGATCATATCCATGTATTCCAAACCAGATCCTTATGTGAAAGATTAGGATAAATGAACCTGCATTTGCACTTGTGTGGGGCTTATTTAGGATCAACATTACACTTTTGGGTTTTTTATAGTGTTAAGCATTGCATTTTTTATTTAGGATATACGATATCTTATAAAGTAACATTAAGCATACTTGTTTTCTTTAGGATTATTGAAGCACACTTTTCCTTGCAAAGTTGTGTGTGTGACTATGCATAAAAGATGAGTGTGATACTTTTTTTGGGATTATCCCCTCTGATCCTAAACAGGGTTTAAGTAAATAAGGTGATAATGATTAGACAACTGAATAAATAAATAAGTATGAAGTTTTATCTACTCCAATGTTTTGAGTTGCTTCGTAACTAGTGGTATTCATCACCAATGTTTACTTTTACGTCAAACGACAACTTGAAATATGAGTATGCAAAAGCACTTTAAGTGGGTGACTTGTTAAGTAACTAGGTGCATCCATCACAAATGGTTGTATTCGTGTCAAAAGGCGAGTGACAACTTAAAGACAAAGAATAAATTCTAAAACCAAAAGAAAAATATATATATATATATCTAGTTTGCTACCTTGTTTGTAGTAGTGAGAAGGGATTATTGCAGGTTGAGTTGTTACATGATTCACTTGTGTTGGTTGCATAATAAATATGATTGAGTTTGGAATTATATATGGATATTTGAACTAGAGAATGTGAGTATAGTTAGTTTTCCTTTATTTACTATTGTTTATTTACTAAGTTAAAGATTTGATGTTTGCATGATAGGTCCTTTGGGTGTGATGAATTGAGCCTAACTCTGGTTATTGTCCTTTGTTTTAATGGTTTTCCTTTTTGCTTGAAGGCAAGCAAACATTCAAGTTTGTAAGTATTTGATGTTGGAATTTATTTCACACATTTTCTTAGTTCTAATTATTTTGATTCAGAGTATTTTGTATGTTTCTTAGTTCGTTTGTCTAGAATTTTAGGTGGCTTTACATTTATTTAATTCATGGAAATTCTTGATATTTTATAGGTGTTTAGTTCTTGAATTAGGTTGAAATTGGGCCAATGTGAAGAGGCAGAATTCGGGCTAGGCCTAGAGAGCAAATCCTTGTTGGGCTAGTCTAGTCAAATGTTGGGTTCTTGGGTTCTAACTGAGCTACAGACCTCAGTTGTAGGTGTTGTTTGACTTGCTAGAAAGCTAAGACATAGTTCTCAAACTTTTATGATTTTCCAAAACCTAGTTCTACTGTTTCAAAGTTCAAAACTTAGCAGAAATAGAGAAGTCCAAATCTGTCTAGAAGTTTACTGCAGCCTAGACCCTATTTCGGTTTGCAGGCTGTATATGGAGTTCTTGAAGTTAGCATAAAGCAAGCTTAGGTGCGTTAGAAATTTGAGAATGAGATCTAAGACTTTCGTGAAGGGCTCAACTCCAAAATATGTCTTTTCTTAAAGCTCTAAATCCAGCTGGACGTCGGGTAATAAAATTAGCCAAGAATTCCGGAATTCAGCAGTAAATATGAGGGAAATATCTTTGTTTTTTAAGATTTGAAAGGTGAATCGGTTTTGAATTGATTGGATGGTCTGCAGTTATTATTGGTCAAAGATAAGATGCTAAAATTGAAAAAAAAAGGGAAGTTAATGCTAAAAACTAGAGGAATGAATGAAAAAAAAAAAAAGGATTGAAGGAGGAGTTGTAATTTCAGAGAGGAAGAACGAGGCTCATGATTTATGCAATTACAGAGTTCTTTTTTTTCTTTCTCTAATTTTTAGTTGCTGAATTATTATTAAGGATGTTGAATTCAAATTTATGTTTGAAAAATAATTGGATTTTTTTATTAGTTATGATTTGCTAGTTTTATTATTCTAGGTCTAAGACGCAGTCATTGAATTTTGGATATGATTGAGTATGGTTGTATTGAATACCCTTTGTTAATTGCAATTGGATGATTTCGATTTTCAATCTTGTAATTTACTGGCCATGAATTGCATGTTTAAGATGTTGAATGAAATAACGAAAGTTGAAGTTCAATATTAGTTCGTAATTCATCGAACCTTGGCAGTGTAATTTAGAAATAAATACACACCTTTGTGACCTACATTCAAGGATTTTACAAAGCATAATGAATTTATATTAATGTTTTTTATCACGATAGTAGATATACGATTAATATAAGTATAGGTGTTATATTTGGAAATAGGATATCACATAAAAAAAAAAAAAAAAGAAGGAGATTCGGTTATTGTAATTAGCGAAACATTAATGCAAGCAACTGGGTTTAAACTCATTGAAGGAATTCAATTGATGATATCCAAGCCCTAGGAACCTTTCATATTTGATTTTTCAGGTTAAGAATTTGCAGTCAGTCACATCAATTTGGGATTGTCTAAATAATATAGGTAATTTTATAAATTGGTACTTGAATCTCCTCCTTGTGGAAATGATATTCTTTTTGCCCTGTTCTACTTGTCATGACCCATACACTTGTGGTAGAGTCGAGGGACCATTTGGGCTTTAGGTAATTCTTGGTTTTCATGGTGTTGGAACGTTGAATAGAAGCTAATCTGAAGAAAGTAGAAGCCATACTCCTCATGGCCCCACCTCAAAACATAAACGAAGTGCAGAAACTAGCCGGTCAGGTAGCGGCCCTTAGCAAATTCGTGTCAAGGTCCATCGACAAGTGCCTGCCATTTTTAAGGATTGCGGAAGGCGTATGCATGGGATGATGAGTGCGACTAGGCATTCAAAGCTCTCAAGAAATATCTCAATAGTCCTCCGCTCCCCAACCAATCCAGATGTAGAGAAACTTTAATCTTGTACCTATCAGTATCCCCATAAGCGGCTTCCTTGGCCTTGGTATGAGATGAAGGTAAAGTCCAAGAGCCTGTGTATTACACCAGCTGGGCTTATCGAGGAGCAGAGGCTAGATATCCATGCGTAGAGCAGCTTACCTTCCCCTCAGTAGTGACCACCAAAAGACTCCACTAGTACTTCTTGGCTCATCCAATAAGGGTCCTTACCAAGAGCCCCCCTAAAGAAGTTTCTACAAAGATCGGATGCGTCAGGCCGCCTTACAAATTGGGCCATGGAGTTGAGTGAGTTCGACATCGAATGCATACCACGAAATACTATTAAGGGGAAAGTGTTGCTTGATTTTCTAGCATAATTCACCAGCTTTCCAAAGGGATCGAACATGCACCCCCACGAAGCCTTGGAAGTTCTTCATTAACCGCTTGTCCTGCTAGGCTGGACGGGGAGTAGGGGTGCATATTATTATAGACGAGGGTGAAGAGCATAATTATGCCATCAAGTTGATATTCAAAATCACGAACAATGAGGCAGAGTATGAGGCACTGTTCTCTAGTCTAGTGATCACCAGGTCTTTGGGCCCCAAAGAAGCAGAGGTCCAAGCTGACTCTCAAGTAGTGGTCAATCAAGTATAAAGGAGTTTGCTGCAAAGAGTGAGTGGTCAATCAGATACTTTCAGATCCAACAAGTGCTGAGTGCTGAGAATCAGATGGCGGATAAACTAGCACGAGTGGCATCCAGGCAAAAAGATTCTCCCCTCCCAGAATGAACAGTGATCAGGACTATCGAGATATCCACCTTGGGAATAGAAGTGATAGAAGTAAAGCCGAGAGATCCAAAATGGGCGTTGGATATAATCAAGTACATAGATGCCAACGAACTACCAGATGACAAATGGGTAGCCAGAAAGATCAGGAATGGAGTAGCGCGTTACACTCTACTTGAGGGGGTCTTGTATAGAAGGGGATACTCCACACCTCTCCTCAGATGCGTCTCACTTGAAGAAGCCAATACGTGCTAGCGGAAGTACACAAGGGGATTTGTGGCAACAACTATGGGGGAAAGGCGCTAGTAGGCAATGTAATGAGGGCAGGATACTACTGGCCTCTCGCCCTCCAGGATGCCGAGGAGTATGTGTGGAAGTGTAGGAAATGCCAAGAGTAGTCCAAAGTACCCCATTGCCCACTGGAAGAGCTGACGTCAATCACCATGCCATGCCCTTCGCCCAGTAGGGAATTGACTTGGTAGGCCCCTCCCCCCGGACAAGGGAGGAGTAAGATTTATAGTAGTAGCAATGGACTACTTCACCAAATAGGTAGAGGCTGAGGCACTGGCAAGAATCACGACGAGCAAGATCACACCTTTCTTATGGAAGACAATCATCTGCAGATTTGGCATCCCCCTTGTCCTTATACGGGATAATGGGAGGCAGTTCGATGCTGACCAGTACAGAGACTAGTGCCAAGAATTGGGGATCAAATTCTGCTACTCGTTCCCAGGATATCCTCAATCTAATGGGTTGGTGGAGACAACCAACAAGATGATGATGGGAATACTCAAAAAGAAAGGGTAACAGGGTAGAGGAACTTCCCGAAGTTTGATGGGTATACTGGATCATAATGAGGACCCTGACGGGAGAAACCCCCTTCACTCTCACTTATGGTCATAAGGCAATGCCACTAGTCAAGATCGGGATCCCTACCTACAGGGTGCAACAGTTCGTGCACAACTCCAATAATGAACAATTAGAAGAACGGCTTGACTTGTTTGAGGAGGTCAGGCCTGAAGCAAAAGTAATGACAACCGTCAACAAGAGGAGACCGGAACGACGCTTCAACAAATGTGTATGACTAAACGCATTCAAGATTGGGGATCTCGCACTAAAACATATGAGAACAACTACATGAGACGAAGGAAAGCTTGGCTCTTGATAGGAAGGCCGCTATGTGGTCACCACCAAAAACTGTCCGAGCTCGTTCTAACTTCAAGACTCCCAAGGGAATGAGCTGTCACACCCCTGGAATGCATAGCAACTATCGAAGGTTTATTGCTAGAAAGTTTATGACTTGTAATTTACATTTCCATGTCAATGGTGTATACCCTATTAATGAAAGTATGGCTTTTTTAGGAATAAAATAAGTCTCACATATCTCGACACCTTACTCCAACAACGTAATCTCCATCACTGACTACTTACAACCCCACGAGGTACCAAAAGGATGAGTTACACCCAAAGGCTGCTTTATCCCTCTCGCAGGGTAGAGCTTGCCAGCCCTCAGCTGCCTGACACTTACTTTCCTCGTGAGCGTCAACAAGCGAGAGCAGGTACAGTCCCAAACTACCCGTGGGACCCTAAAGGGCAAGATGTGCCTTAAGGCTATCTTATCCCTCCTATAATGAAGAGTGGGTCTAGCCCCTCGGCTGCCCAACAACTTACCCCGACCTCCCCCACAACAAATAGTGGGATTAGCACCAGCCTGACCCAACACTTACACTACCTATGATGTCAACAGGCGGGAGTGGATCCAGCCCCAAACATCCCAACTACTTACCTCCCCATGAGGGCTAAAAGGTGGGCAAGTGACCCAACCTCCCTCACAGGGAGAACGGGTCGAGCCTCTCTACTACCAGACAACTTACCTTGCCTTTATAACGATGAAGAGCGGACCAGCTATTCAGCTGTCCGATACTTACCTCCACGCGAGGCACCAAAGGGATGAGTTATGCCCGAAGGCTGCTTTATCCTTCTTGCAGTGGAGAGCGGGACAACACTTAGCTACCTAACACTTACCTTCCTCATGGGCATCAATTGGCTGGAGTGAGTCCAGTTCCAAACTGCCATTTTACTTACCTCCCTAAGGGGCTCTAAAGGGCGGGATGTGCCTTAAAGCCATCTTCTCCTTCCAGTGACAGAGAGTGGATCCAGCACCTCGGCTACCTTGCAACTTACCCCAACCTCCGCCATGATGAAGAATGGGATTAGCACCGACCTGACCCAACACTTACCTTCATTGAATCCTTGTGATGTGAATAGGTGAGAGTGAGTCCAATCCCAAACTATCCAGCAACTTACCTCCCTATGAGGATTAATAGGTGGGCAGGTGGCCCAACCTCCCTCACGTGGGAGAGCGGATTGGCTTCTCAGCCGTCTGGCAAATTACCTCCCTTGAGGCATCCCTACCCCTCCCCCAGCAGAGAGTAGGTTTAACCTTTGGACTCCCCGACATGACTCTTGGGATGCCATCTCCAACAACAGAACACCAAATGAGTAACACCTCAGACTCCCCTTCTCCACTAAACGGAACACCAAGCTACTAACACCTCACATCTTCGGCAAATCAGCCCAGGTTTGCAAATTTCACAATCGTAGATTGAAGATGAGTTATATTAACTTGTTTATTTTTTCCAGCGATATATTAAACATCTCCTACTCACCTCACAACAAAGGGGGAGACCACTCCTTAGCTACATGACAACTTGTTCCCCCTAGGGAGACCGAAGAGGAGGGTTTAGCCTAAGGCATCCCAGCCTCTCTCCCCACGCACTATGGGCCCAATCTCTCCACAACACGACTTAACTCCCAAGGAGCTCCACCCCCCCCCCCCCCCCCCAAAAAAAAAAACGATAGCAGTAGATTGGGATTTTATGATTATGATAAAGAATATTACAGATTGTTCATGATATGAATGATATCACCCCTCACCTGGTACACTTCCCAGAGCACGCGAAAGAAAAGATAAAAGCGAAGAAGAAAAAGAACCCGAGAAGAGGAGAAAAATATGTATGAGGAATTCCATTACCATTATTACAAAATACAAGCAAACGAAAATGAAAATACATCAATACAAGGGGGAAAATATTTAGTTGGTTGGGCTGGCACTAGCGGGGTTGTCTATGAGTGTGCCTCACTTCAACACCACTGGGTCCAGAGGGAGGTCTTGCACTTTTAGTGCCCTCAAATTGCTTCGAGGATTCAAGAGCACATAATCCCTCATTCTTTCTAAACCCTCCAAGTAGTCGTAATTCCTGCCATTGTCACGAACCAAACAAATGCATGACCACTCCTCATGCAGCTGGGGAAGGACGATTTCAGCGCTATCAAGGTGAGAGAGCAAGTCCAGATGTTGGCCTGATGGGCGGCTATTAATTGATCAGCCTCAGCTTTCTCAAACTCTAAGCCCTTCACTCTCTTAGATTTTCCTTCAGAGGGTCTCTTTTTTCATGCAGAGACTTGGAGGCCTCCTCAAACCTCCCTTCTAACCACTTGTATGATTGAGAGTCAAAGTCGTGTTGTTTGAGCAACTTTGAGTTGTCAGCTTGCAGCTGCTCCAGCTCCTCCTTCTGGCGATCAAGTGATTCCTGAAGGCTGTGCCTCGCCTCCTTAGTAAGCACCGCATCAAGACGGTGCAAATCGACCTCCTCTCGGGACCTCACCAAGTCGGACTTAAGTTGGGCCTTGCATCGAAGAAGCTGGAGTGTCCTCTTCTACCTTAAATGCCGATTAAACTGCACCTTGACGAGGGTTTCCCCCAACTCTTCTTTTCTCTCCCTTTCTTCTTTGGCACAACGCAAGGTGAACCATGCCAAAGATCGGAGCGCCCGATGCTCACCTTCCAGTCCCTCCTGGTTGTCCACAATGAACGCCGCCAACTACTGTATGCCTTGCCACAAAAGTTTCAAGTTAATGACAAAGAAAAATGCACTAAGAAGCTTGAAGGGAAATATGATGAGTCGTTAGCTGACCTTGGAGAAGAACTCCCTGAGCATTCTAGCCACTTCCTAGACAAGGTCAGGATGAGCACCACCGCTGGCCTTGATGCAACATCCCCCTCTCCTTAAAAGGGCTCTTGAGCACAATGTCATCACCCCCAATGTCTCAGCACCCACCATAAAATCCACATGGGATGGACCACTTCGGCCTTTGCCTACACCTTCGCCTTCCACAGCATGTTCGGGAATCTATTCGACCCTCGAGCTCATGGAAACTGTTCTCTCTAGCCACTAACACATATCTACCAAGGCTGAGCGGGACGCCTTCAGTCTCCCCCACCACTCTCAACCCCGTCTCGGCACCAGCACCAATCAACACCAAGGCTGATATGGTGTTAGTGAAGGCCAAACAAACACCAGTGTCCACCAAAGTGGTCAGGGCCCCACCACCCTCACCAACTTCAACCCGCCCTAACTTCCATTGAAGCCAAGGACGAGGCTGTGTAAGTGGAGGGAAATGGAGCCTCGCATCGGCAATAACAGATGAAGCTTCACTAACCTCCACTGATACCGTCGCGACCTCAATCTTAGGTGCATTCGCCAAAACCCCCTCGACCCATGACACGCCCCTTGCTATCTCCCTCCTAGACACTATGTTATCACCTCTGTCGCCCTCCAAGCTGGGCTCGATCGAGACAACCTCGACTTCAGAGGAGAATCTGGGATAGAAACCCGGTTAAGAAGATCCTAACCTCTAGCAAGACACTATTCGGATAAGGGCAAATGAACCCTCTCAAGATGAATGTTAGGGGATGGGGGTATTATCTAGGACTCTTGAATAGGATGGTCCAAAAGCACCCCATAAAATCGCAAGGAAAGCAACTCCTCTCCAAACGAGAGTTTCATAGCCTCCACATTGCCCGGCAGGGTCAGAGAAGAAGCCTCTAAAATAGTTGGGAGAACCCCCCCGAGTTGTGCAAGATTGTCCATTGGAGGATTAGCCCAAACTTGCAAGATTGTGCAAGATTGTGCAAGGTCGCCCGCCCCTCATGGGGAAGAAAAAGAAGGCGCGGCTTGAGAAGGCGGTAAGGTCACCACCACCTTCTTCGGCGACAACGACTTTGGCTGCTGAATGAGCACCACAATAGAAGTTTGCCCTGGAAGGGGATTGGGCATTTTGTCGGAGTCAGCTTTGGTAAGAGACTCCCTCTAGGGTTTCTTCCCCTTCCCCTCCATTAGTGGCCTAGGGGAACTTCTACGGACCTGAGGTACAGTCACCTACATCAATACTGTCCTATTGGCAAAACACATGTTCAAAACACATGCTTTGGCAACACTAAGTATCGTCAAAGGATGCCCTCGTCCAATAGGGCCTTGGAAAAAATAGTGTTCGGATGGGCTTTCACCCAAGCACAAATGACCTTAATCCGTCTCACATCCTTTGGGGTCACCAAGAGTCTGAAGCTCATGTCGTCACCCATGACCCCCCAGATGGCACAAACGAGGTAGTCACACTGGTTAACCTGCCCAACCGGGAACTCCCACCCTTTACCAGAGAAAAACAAAAAGCACTGACTGCACCCTTTTACCCTGTTATATTGCAACTCCAAACGAGCCAATGCCTAAATGAACCTGAAGCTGCATGTGTTGCCACTTTGTCTAACACCCCTCCTAATTAACCATTAGGATTAATCCTTAAATGGCCTTAGATTAAACTTATAATTTTGGGCTTTAAATATATATTTTTATTATTACTATTATTATTATTATTTTTTTAATTTTGATGGTTAGATTTATTTAGGCCATGACACTTAGTATCATTAGTTATTAATCATAAAGGATTAGAGAAGCAAGCCATTAGTAATTCTATTAAGGCCTTTAGAACCTTATAAAATTTATGGGCCAAGCCTTAGAAGCCTTAAACCAAGCCTCTTAGGAATTCAAGATTTAGTAGGATAGCCTTGGCCCAAGTATGAGGAAGGCATAAGGCCTTTGGGCCAAGTTTGGTATAGATTGACCTAAGGCCCAATTATGTCAAGGAAAGCCTTTTAAGCCAGATTTTTAGTGGATTTTATGGCCTCTTTTAAATCCTTCAAAATCTATAAACAAGGCCCCCATTTACTCAAACCCAAAGGCCCATGAACTATTAACTCACACTCATGGCCCTTTTCAATCCACGAGGCCCAAAGACTTGTTTTGGTCTATTTCACTCTTCTTTTTTAAAGCCTAATACACCATATCATTCCTCAAGCCCATGTCATACCCTAAGTACCCAGATTAAGTTTTGAAATTGGATTAAGACCATTAATCAACTTACCCATGATTAGTGATCTTTCAACCATGTTTTAGAGCTTAATTTTTTTCCTTAGTCTTTTTAGCCTTTTTGCGCTGAAATTTTCTTGTTTTATTATTCAATTACATCATTCTCATATTAGAACCCTATATAATTTTCCACACATGTCATTAGAAGAAATGATATATCAAACCCCAAATTACACCAATCGATACACATGTGTGCCCTTTGTGTGCAAGGACTGCTTTTCCCTTAAGTCTAATATTTTTGTGCCTTTCTCTCAAGGGAGCTATGGTCTTTAAAAACCTCATATGATCCCTTTAAACCCAGACCAAGCCTTGGGTGAAATTTGGTTTCAAAAACCAAATCAATAACCAAAACCGATTGCACCTAGGAAGCTAGTTCGATAGAAACTAAATTGGTTGAGTTTCAACCACCCATCTGCCATGGCTAAGCCACTACCCCACACCACCTCCAGTGCCACCAATCCCCAAGAGGCCCTCATGGTTATCATGAGAATTTGACCAAGTTTTCCCACTGAAAGGAGGCACCAAAACCGTAGGAACCCAACCCACACGATTTCGGCAACCACCCCCCATTGCATCATCTTCTTTGAGCTGCACCTCTATGTTCACATGGCAGCCAACCCTCCGCCTTCTACCACTTGAAAAATCTTCCAAAAGTGACCATACACCTACACAATTCAGCTCTGAAGAAGAGCCAAGAAGATGAGTCAAGGCTATGATCAAATTTGCCCCAGGAAAACCACTTCAACCCGTCAACCCCCTTGGATGGTTTTGATGGTTTTTCTTCTCTTTCTTCTGCACCACGACTTGACAAGCACCTATAGGAGCAATGCAACACCTGTAGTGATGAAATCATGGTAATTTAGGAAATTATTTCATTCTGCACAAGTGACACCAAGTGATGGAGTGGAAAATTTCAGTCCTTATACCACCGCCCACCTCAACAAATCCCCATGGACCAAGGCCAATATCTCCACCCCCTTGGCCACCTATAAAAGGCCCCTCCACCCCACTTTTTTTTCCCTCCACCCCCCTCATTCATCCACACCTCATCTCCAACTTCCCCTTGATCATAGAGAGCCATCGTCTTCCTTAGTTTTGAAAGAAACCAAAAGGTGAGTGAGTTTAAGTGTTATTGGAAGTTCTTGTGAGTTCTTGTGCAAGGAGATTGTGTGGGCTAAGAAATTTTTAAGTATTCTTGCCCTAGATCTTAGTTTACATGTCAAGTTATGATTATAAGTGTTGGAGTAATTTTTGGATAAATTTAGAAAACGTTACCATACTTGAGTCAAAACCAGTTTCATTAAGGATGAGTTAAGTGTTTAAATTGTTTTAAGTGGAAATTTTGGTTATGGCATGTCTTAGAATATTTTGATATGATTTTTTATTATAAGCATGTCATGATAAGTTTTGATTCTATCTTGTTGTAATCATCAAAATATGCGTGGGTTTTAAGTTAGTTTGTGATTAAGGCATGAAGTTTGATTTGTTCCACCTAGGCTTGGTGATTAAGCATTTTGAAACCTCCTGATTGGGATAAGAACGAAATGCATGTTTTGGGTGAGTTTTGTAAGCATGCCTTTGTGATTTGCACTAAAAACACTAAACATGATTAATGAAGATTAAGGTTTTTAGCCATAATGAAGTATTGGGATGAACTTGGTTACACAAGAATTGGCCTTTATCATATCATTAAGGACTAAAGTGATTGTTTGTGATTAAATAAAATTGCTTAAACATGCATTCATAGGGTCAATAGTTGAAAACACACTAAAGTATCAACTAGAGTGCATGCCACGGGTTGGGATTGTTTGAGCTAGTTCCACTTTAAATTTTACAATTCTAAGAGTATAAATGATTTTATAATATCAAAAATATGCGATCCATGAAGTTTGGTTAAATTTGAGATTTGTTTGTAAATAGTGAAAATTTAGGACCTTAGTAACAATTTTAGAAAGTTTAGGAGAATTTTTGTAAATACTAATTTTTGAACGCTTTGATTATGAACATCTTCTTTAGAGGTTCAAATCCTAATTTAGTATGACTTTGATGTCAGACGCTACGACTTTTTCAAACTTAGGAAGCTTGTAAGTAGGCATCTAACTTACACCTTGATAAGTTATTTATGATTTATTGATAAATGCTTCATTCATGTTATAATTGTCATTTATCTATCCTGCCTTAATGCAGGGCCTCCTCATCCCACCTTTGTCAAATTCCTTCTTTTGCTACTGGTTTTCACTATGGAAAATAGTATTGATGAGCTTTGTCAAAGGTTCTCGTTGTCAGATAAAGAACAAGAGCTTTTACTGTTGATGACACATTGTATGAAGACTCAAAACTTAGAGGTGTAAGGTTTCTCATGGTCTCATTGGTAACAGACAAGTATTACAACAAAAAGGCTTTCAAGCACACCATGAAAAATATTTGGCGTCCAGTGAAGAGGATATCTTTCAAAGAGCTAGGAACCAACCTACTACTAGTCGAGTTTGAAGATGGCGTAGATAAGAGAAGAGTGCAAAGGGAAGGTCTATGGTCCTTCGACAAAAACCTGGTTTTGATGAAAGAATTAGAGGGGGAGACTCAACCCAACAAAATAACCATTTTAGATGCAGCATTTTGGATTAGATTGTATGATCTTCCTCTACATGCTATGAATGAAAAAGTGGCTACACTTATTGGTGCAAGTACTGGTCTGATTGAGGAGGTTGATGTGGAACAAGGGGAAATTGCTTGGGGTGAGTTCATTCGTATCAAAGTGAAAATAGATATGTCCAAGCCTCTAATGAGAGGTAAGGACATTCATCTGGGTTCTCGGTGCATTTTGTCTATGAACATCTACCAAACTTTTGTTATGCATGTGGTAAGTTGGGGCACAACCACAAAGATTGCAATTTATGGCAGTCAAATAAGCCACAAACCTCTGAAGAAGACTTCCCCTCTGGCCAATGGATGCAGGTGGGGGAGGAGGAAAGGGCAAACAACACCGTGATTAGAGGGAGGATGGTGATCGGAATCCAAGGCCATCTTGAACCAATAATCAGGAGGAGGAAATGGTGCAACTGCAGGTGGGAAATAATGAAGTAGAAATGATGCAAAAGCATGCAGGGAACGAGGATGTAACTTCCAAGGGAACTAATATGAATCAAGTCAACCATACTCTTGGGACACTACATGAGAAAGTTGACATCCCAGCACGAAATATGGAAAGAAAGCATACATATTGGAATGAGAAATTAGGTCACCAATTATGGGAGCAATCTTCAGACAAATTAGGAAATATGTCTGGTGTAATAAATACTAAAAATGTGGGGAGGGATCCTAATGTGATATGGCCTATGATGCATGAGAACTTTAGTGGGACCAAGGTTCAAAATGTTAGGTGTGGGCAGGCCCATCAATTGTGCAGGAGAATGTGAGTATGACTACTGCTACAAGATGGTCCAGGATACATAAGAAGGTTGTACAGAGGAAGTAAAGGGTGTGAAGAACAGCCCATCTAAAAAGAGAGAAGAGGTAGAATTGAAAACCATTGACAGCATGCTTTCCAAACATAAACAAAGAAAGGTGAGTGTGGATGAAAATGACAACCAACCAAAGATATCGCTAGAGGCTGATGTTCAGCCCCGTCGGACGCCATGAAAATCATAAGCTAGAACTTCCTTGGGCTTGGGAACCCATATGGAGTTAGAGCACTTTGTGATCTGGTCATGAAGGAAGGTCCTGAGATCCTTTTCTTACAAGAAACAAAACTAACAGGAAAAGAGATAGAAAGCTTGAAGTACCAACTAGGTTACCATGGCTGTGGATAGGGTGGGACATAGTGGTGGTCTATCGTTGATGTGGAAAAGTGAGGTGGTTTTGTCCATTTGCAGCTACTCAAGTAGTCAAATTGATGCTTTGGTGGTGGAGAATGGAAGAAACAAAAGAGAGTGGTAGTTAACTGGAGCGTATCGGCAACCTATTGCAGCCAGAAGACATGAAACCTAGGCCTTGCTCAGGTCTTTAAGAAGAACTGGAAACCATGCTTGACTAGTTTTTGGAGACTTTCATGAGATCTTAAGCAAGCAAGAGAAGTATGGTGGAGATGCCAGACCCGAGAGACAGATGATGGCATTAAGAGATGTTGTTAATGACTGCTAGCTATTTGATTTGGGATATGTTGGTCAAACATTTACTTGGTGGAGCAATTGAGATCAAATGGGGAATATTTGTGAAAAACTTGACAAAGTTTTGTCCAATACCAAGTGGACAGAAATGTTTCCTTTTACTAAGGTGGTGCTTGGCTTTCTACTCATTCAGACCACATCCCAATCATACTGCAGACAGATGGTGAGGCCATTGTTAGAAGAGGACCAAAACCCTTTAGGTTTGAGGCAATGTGGGTTTACACTACTAACTATGAGCAAGTGATCTCGAGGGCATGGACTGTTAATCATGGGCAAGGTGGTATGAATGATGTCATGAGGAGGATATCTGTGTGTAGTAAAAAGCTAATAAAGTGGAACAAAATATCTTTTGGCAATGTTCAAAGACAGCTACAGTAGGCAAAAACTAAGTTACTGAAACTACAAGAGATTGATCGAACTCATTTTAATAAAGATGCTTTTAAAGAAGCCCATAGGGAGGTGCGTTGCTGGTTGGAAAGAAATGAGATTCTCTGGAGGTGTAGTATCAAAGGCCTTGCGGCTCAAAGTGGGGGACCAAAATACAAAGTTCTTTCATACCAAGGCTTATCATAGAAGAAAAAAGAATTTTATATGTAGATTGAAGGATGGGGAAGGGGCATGGAAAGAAGGGGAAGAAAATGATCAATTGATATTACATTATTTTGAAGATCTGTTCACTGCAAACCCACAGGAGGGCAGTATGGAGTTCTTATCTGCTTTGCAAGGAAGGGTAACAAGTGAAATGAACCAAGAACTAATTAAGACCTTTATTGTAGCAGAGGTGGAAAGGGCTTTGCATCAAATGAACCCTACCAAAGTTCCAGGTCTAGATGGTATGGCGCCCATCTTCTTTCAAAGGTATTGGCACATTGTTGGAGAGTCAATCACCATTGCTATGCTGCAAGCTCTTAATGAAGATCACTTTCCTGTGTCTTTAAATCACACCTTCATAACTCTGATCCCTAAAATAAAATAAAAAACTAGAAAAAGTATAAGAGTTTAAACCTATTAGTTTGTGTAATGTGGTTTACAAATTAATTTCCAAAGTTCTAGCAAATAGGCTCAAACTAATTCTACCTACCATTATTTCCAGCACACAAAGTGCTTTTGTGCTCGGTAGAATTATTTCAGATAACATCCTTGTTGAATATGAAATGATAGATTTCTTGAAGAAAAAAAGAACAAGAAATGAGGGCTTTATGTCTTTGAAGCTCAATTTGAGTAAGGCCTATGATAGGCTTGAATGGAATTACTTGGAAGCAATTATGAGGCAGCTGGGCTGTGATAGCAGGTGGATCAAATTGGTTATGCTTTGTGTGCTGACTGTCTCATTTTCTATCCTGGTAAATGGGGAACCAATGGGACCTATCTTGCCATCAAGAGGAGTTAAGCAAGGAGATCCCTTATCTCCTTACCTCTTTCTTCTTTGTACTGAAGGGCTTGTATCCTTGCTACATCAAGCTATGCAGTCCAAGGATTTAACAAGAATCAAGATATGTCGAGGTGCCCTTATATCAAGTCATTTACTATTTGCAGATGACAGTCTTTTGTTTTGCAAGGCATCTCTCAAAGAAAGTGAAGCAATACACAAAAATTTGGAGACTTATGAGAAGGCATCAGGGCAAAAAATTAACAGAGACAAGACCTCAATGGTATTTAGCAAGAATGTCAATCCATCTACTCAGGCAGAGATACTGTCCCATTGGAATATCCAAGAATATCATCAATATGATAAGTATTTGGGGCTCCCACCTTTGATTGGCAGATCAAAAAGCTAAGCATTCTCGCATCGAGTGTGGCAGAAACTGCAGTGTTGAAAAGAGAAGCTCTTGTTAGAAGGTGGAAAGAAGTGCTCATCAAGGCAGTGGCCCTATCCATCCCTACGTATTCTATGAACTGTTTTAAACTCCCAATTTCTTTTTGTAATGAGTTGGAACATATGGGGGCAAAGTTTTGGTGGGGACAGAAAAGGGAGGAGAAGAAAATACATTGGGTTAGCTGGCAAAACATGTGCAAGCCTAAAGGTGCAGGTGGTATGGGGTTTAAAAGACTGAGCTATTTTAATGATGCACTTCTTGTTAAGCAATGATGGAGACTCATGCCAATGAAAGATAGTCTTTTGTACAAGGTATTTAAGGCTAAGTATTTTCCAAATACTAGTTTCCTGGAAGCCAAAATGGGTTATAACAGCTTTTATGCATGGAAAGGGATATGGGCTGTGAGGTCAAGAATGACTCAAGGCTGCACATGGAGAGTTGGGAATGGGGAAGAAATTAATATTTTGAATGATTATTGGATTCCAGGCTTCCAATATTTAAGGGCACGTATAAGAGAAGGATGTGAAAGAGTTCATGAGCTAATTGATCCCCATAGCAGGTGGTGGGATGTCCAGAAAGTAAGAAGAATGCTACCTCCTACAGCAGCAGACGTAGTCTTTAAACTGATTATAAACCCTTCAAGTCACCGAGATAAAATGATTTGGGATAGGGAGAGAAATGGAAATTTCAATGTTAGAAGTGCTTATAAACTATCTAAGAGTATGGAAGAGCAAGCACAGGGAGAGACCTCAGAAGCCAGCAGACAAATGCATTTCTGGAAGGGCCTATGGAGCATGAACGTACCAAACAAAATTAAAATTTTTTCTTGGAGAGCATGCAGGGATAGTCTACCAACTAAATCAAATCTGAACAAGAAAAAGGTTGTGTTGAATGACATATGCCAACTTTGCTCTAACCCAGGTAAAGACACGATTCATGCTCTTTCTAAATGCCCCCAGTTGTTAACAAGTTGGAAGAAGTACTTTCCAGATTTACAAGTCAATGAAAGAAGTCTAACTTTTGAAGACATAGCCAAACAGGTGCAAGACAACAAGAAAGAAGGAGCATTGGAGAGATTCTTCTTATTAGCATGGGGTAGCTGGTATAGAAGAAATCAATGGCTATTCCAAGACAAAAAAAACTTTCTATAGAGGAGATTTTCAATCAAGCTTTGGATCTACAGAAAAGTTTTAAGGAAGTGAAGGACATATGTGGTTCGAATCCCAATTTTAAATGGCAGCCCCCACCACAAGGTGCTTTTAAGCTTAATATAGATGGAGCCATTTTTCATGAACAAGGGTATGCTGGTATTGGTGTGATACTCAGGGATTGTGTAGGAGAGATTATCATGACAGCAACAAAAAGAGAGGCAGCAGTTCAAGAATCTTCTGATATAGAATTGCTTGCTATCTTTAGAGGCTTACAATTATGTCTACCACTTGGAACTTTCAATTTGATCATTGAAAGTGATGCACTCTTAGCGGTGATCGAAATTCAAGACTTACAACCATCAGATTCTTTGTTGGGAAATATGGTCTTAGATATCCAACAAATGATGCAAAGATTTCGACAATGCGCAATTGAACATGTTTGCAGATTTTCAAATGATGCAGCACACACACTTGCTAGATATGCAAGAAATGTTGATGATTTAGTTGTTTGGTGGGAGTTTGTTCCCCCATGCATTCAGAACCTCATTTAGACTGAAAAGTCTATGTATTTTTTCAGTTCATGATGATATAAAATTCTGATTTCCCTATAAAAAAAAAAAAAAAAGTTATAAGTGTCATTTTGAGCATAAAATATCATATTATAGAATATATTGAGTGCATACTTACATAACATATGATATTTTCACCATTTTAGCATATTGTATCTATAAATGTCATTTTCACATAAAAACTTGCAACATATGACCTGTCATGAAATACATTTTTCAACATAGCATGAAAAAAAGTTTATCACAACCCCAAAGGCTAGGATGGAGAATTATCCTAGTGGAACTTCTCTGTCCACTCTAGAATATTTAAGAATGGAGTAGCAACCCCTAGGTTGACGAAGAACAGTCAATGGGCTTCAAATGGGTTATTTTTAAAGATCGTCGGAGCGAAGTCAAATGTTATGACACCTAAGACTGGTGAATTTATATGTTATAATGTTATGTTAAATTACCAATGCATTAAGAATTAGCCTGCAGACAATATAGTTTCAACGTGAGTTGTACTACAGTCACCGGCTGGTACTCACAGTGTATGTGGGGAACTATGATGATACCACGCATTATGATGTTATGATTAAATATAAATTGCTAATAATGATGAAATGTTAAGATGAAATTATATTTTTTTATGGTTGAAGTAAAAATGTTCTCTGAATGAAAATATGTGTCTCAATTTTTCTAAAAATGTTAAGGAATCTGCATAGAAGACACACACACATTTTTTTGTATTTCATGCAGTTCATATTTATTATTTTTCATACATAATTTATCTTTGTGCAAGTTGATTGTTTAACTTACTGAGATTTTAAGCAAATTTCACCCCTTGTGGATTCACTATCATTCCACTCAGAATGATAGAAATTGTGCCAAGATTCGAAGAGGACGGGATAGATGGAATGCTAGATCCGACTGATTGAGGAGGAGCCAGACCTCGAGGAGAGACTGGACCTGATCCTTATGTTTATAGCTTTAGTCCTTCATGCTCTAGAATGCATAAAGCGGTTGACTTAACTTTGGAGACTTTTATGTTTAGCTTATGCTATTATTTGGGGTATTTTTAGTTATTCTGGCATAAGTTATATCTTCACCCTTAATTCGCTGCGTATATCACATTCTGCTAGTTTGTATTTATAGGATGCATTGCATATTATCTACATATTAAACATAATATTTTTTTTCTCTTATCAAATATGTGGTGTATGGATGACAAGTATAAGAAATGAATTAATTTTTCAAGAATAAAATCTAAAATAAATTAAAATAATAATAATAAATAAATAAATAAATATAAGATTTGTGCGTGGAAGATAAGCAGCAACTCTTACTCCAAACAATCAACCTCAGTCAAACTTGTGGTACCAATAAGAGCGCTTGTCATTGTCAGTGCCACAGGTCATCACTGAGGAACTATCCTGTCTCTGTTCACCCACAACGTGCCGTCCCTAAAAGCTCCAACGATTGTCGCGACTGGGTCATTCAGAACACCCGCAGAGAGAGAGATCAGAGAGATGTGTACGTTGGAAAAAAGAGGCAAGATCTTCATCCTAACGCTAATGGGCGCAGGTGAACACCGCCTAAATCCCGTGCTTCTTGATGCGGTCCAATCTGCTCTGCGCCACGTCCGAGACGAGTCCATTTCCTCCCCATCTTCGGCTCTAATCACCACCGCCCAAGGCAAGTTCTTCTGCAATGGATACGATCTTGACTGGGCCGGGTCCTCTCCATCTCGCTCCGAACTCATGAACTCAAAACTCCAATCACTTGTAACCGACCTCATTTCGCTCCCCATGCCCACCATCGCAGCCGTCTCTGGCCACGCCTCAGCGGCCGACTTCATCCTCGCTCTGAGCCACGACTACGTCCTCATGCGTAAAGACCGAGGCTTCCTTTACATGAGCGAGCTCGATATTAACTGGTAATTCCAGCTTGTTTCATGGCTCTAATTGAGTGCAAGATCGGCTCGCCGATGACTCGGCGCCACCTGGTTTTAGCAGCTGCTAAGGTGACGACTAAGGAAGCCCTGGAGAAGGGGATTATCGACTCGGCACACGATAGCAGGGAGGAGACGGTTAAGGCTGTGTTAAGGTTGGGGGAGGAGTTGGTGGGAAGGGAATGGGATGGACACGTGTACGCTCAGATTCGCATGAATCTGTTGGCTGGGGTCTTGGATGAAATCGCTGCGAGAAGAAGCACTCGATCGCGAATGTAATTGTAGACCCCTCATTGCCGATTGAGAAAACCTTACAGCCGGTCGGGCTTATAACCGCTTGAAAACAGCCCGCCAATCCTGTGCTGCCACGTATGAGAAACACTCATCCTTCTGTGTGTGCGAGTTGCATACGATGGAGCTTATGAGAAACACCAAATCCCCTTCTGTGCGACGATTCCCCCATCCCCTTCTGTTCCCCCTCCCCTTCTGTGCGACGACCTAACCCTAACCCTCATAAATCGAAGCCCTCTTTCACCTTTCAGCCCTATGCGACGATTCTCCCCTCCCCTTCTGTGCGGCCTAACCCTAACCCCCGAAAGAAAAGAAAATCAAAGCTCCCTTTCAGCCCTGTCTCTTCTGTGAAGAGCGCCCCATCTCATCGTCGACGCTCATGGTGAAACGAAGCCCCGCGAGCTCCACTCTTATTTCATGATAGAATAGTAAGTAACCAACCCCTCTTATTTCTCTCATCTTTTTCATCCATTTTCATTTAGTGGAGAGTGATTTTGAGCGTGATTTTGTTGAGTGATTTTGTTGAAGAAGATAGGCTAACCCTAACCGATTTTGAGCATGATTTTGTTGAGTGATTTTGTTGAAGAACATAGGCTAACCCTAACCGATCTTGGGCCAATCTGGAACTACGGTGGTGCGAAAGGGGCTTCGATTTTCACCTCCCACATGTCTAGGTAATTCAAAATCTGCCTTCTGCATTGCTTCTGCATTGCTTGAAATTATATATGCATTTCCTATATCTGCATTGCTTAAATTTGAAATTCTATGTACCTTCTGCATTGCTTGCTTGAAATTAGAAAATCTTGTGTGATTTGTAGTGTGAAAATGGTAAGTAGAATTTTTCTATATATACAGATAAGTAGAGTTTGTAGTGTGAAAATGTGAAAATGATTTTAGAATTTTTCGTCCTGTGATTTGTAGTGTGAAAACGATAACTTCATTTGCCTTTCTTCGTGCACATTCTGCATCTGTTTGTTTACATATCATTTTCTTACACACCTAAGTGATTGTTTAGGTGTACTCCTACGTACGTGCATGTTTGGCAAAAGAGAATATATCTTTTTAATGCATAGTAGTGATTTTATTTTTACTTTTTAGCAAAATAAATTTCCCTACTTTCTAAATATAAAAAACCTATTGACCTTTACATTGAAATTTCAAACAATATCACCTTATATACATCCATGTAGGCTTGAATGAGATATTAATTATCCAATCTAAATAAATATTGTATGCTTTGGTGACTCATATTAGACTGGATTGGTTTGTTGATTGGTTTGTTGGTGGACCTCGACGGGGAAAAAGGGGTGGGGGGTGGGGAGCATGGGTTTGCGGGGTGTGGGGTACCCTAAAGCAACAGATCATGACTGCCTAATTGCCTTGCATGTTTTCATGTAGTTCCAAGGGAACAACCCCAACAGAATCGTATGGATCAGTGATTTAAATTTCTGGACAAATTTGCCCTAATTGCCTTAATCTATTACTCCTATTTCTTTTCATTCATTTCTGGCTTGCATCACGTACGTAGTACTACTATTTCTTTCCCCCCCTTGACAGAAAATAACATCTTATGGTTCTCTTCTCATTCCAGTTCAAGTTCTTGGACTGCAAGAGGGGAAGACAGGGTGCCAATGGAGAGACCATTTTGCTATTGTGGAATCCGAGCAAATCTACGGATTTCTGGAAAAATCAATAGTTTTGGTAGAAGATTTTACAATTGTCCGAATTATAAAAACAAAATACAATGTGTTTTTTTTGAATGGATTCATCTTCAAAGTGACCAAAACAACTGCTGTAAGATGACCTTGGAGTTAGCTCAACGGAGGAACGAGAGGGTACTTGATGAACGTCTTTCCATCGAACAATCCAAATTGCAAGCAATGGAAAAGAAGTACAAGAAAATGTTGATCGTATCATGGCTATTTTTTTTTATCATATTTTCTGTTGTATTTGTTATATTACCAAAGAACGACAATGTGTGTCGGCCAATGCTACAACCAATGTATTGAATATGTATTGGTAACTTTTGAACCTGTTTAGAATGTGAGGGTAACTTTTGGACATGTATTGAATGTATTAGTAAGTTTTTCAACCCAAGTTTGACCATCTGGAAAGAGCTTTTAGACCCCAATCTGTACCTTAAAAGTAGAACAAGAACTATGCCATTCAAACTTCTATATATCAGATATGTTCCGAGAAAAAAACAATAGCATATATGATGTTATTGATTCCTATTAATTTCAGATAATTTTCATTAACATGTATCCGCCAGATTGCCCCTGAAAGGCCAATCATATATTGCAGGAAATTAAATCTATACATGACGAAAATGAGCAAAAAGAAAGCAAGGCAGGCTTTTTTCTGTGCAAGCCACTATTTTATACATTGTATATGATAGTTGTGTCCACAATCCAGTTTGCCCATCTCATCATTTGCTTCATTTTCCTCCTGTATGCACAAATAAGATTTAAGGCCAACTCTATGGAGATCAACGTGAACATGCAAACAAGTTGTATTGAATTCATAAAAGAGCCAGTATGAGCCATAATGGCCTTCCCAGACTTCATATCCACTGTGAGCAATAATTGACAGTAAACCCCCATTAAATATTTCATGGGTGACAAACACATTGAGTGACAAGCATTCGTGCCCCTCATAGTTTCATATACATATACATGTAATCCAAACAAAATTAATTCTTCAAAATGCATCCAACCACAAACTTCACAATTACATATACATGCTCATAGTTTCAGTACAGTCACTCATCATCTACTCAAACAACAACATAAAAGCAGCAAAATCTTCAATATCTACTCTTCAAAGCTCACAATCCATTCGTAGTACCCTGTCACAAATGAACACGGGTTAAATTAATACGGAGGAAACAAAAGGATAAATTATATTTTGTTAAATTATAAATAAATCACATACATATGATAAGATAATTTGCACTAGGAATCCAAATGCACTGATATGTTCTCAATTGTTGGCCCAAGATCCCTACATAAACAATAAGAAAACACAAACTTTTTGAACTTCTTCAATGAAAAACCAATAAACCACAAATAATGGAAAGAAAGCTACTATACCTCACTGAAGGACAATTATTTTTTGAATGCCCCTCATTCTTGCAAATACTACAGCTTCTTTTCTTTGATGTTTGGGTTTCCTTTGGATTTTTCGATCTCAAGGCTTTGGGTCGACCTTTTGTTGGCACCCGTGGAGGATCTTGGACAGTTTGTGAAAAGTTCGAAACAACTTGACTTCTATGCATTTGATCATCATTGCATGTATCCCGTCTACCTGAAAAATGTGTTTCTTGAGTATCGACGTAATCTTCCATTGCAAGTAATTCTTGGTGAACCTTTTCTAATGCATGGGTGAGGTGATTGTGTTTTGCTTCTGATTGCGACCCAAGTTCGACAATATCATAAAGCTGTATCATTGTCTTGCTTTTTCTCATTGTAGGATCATCTAGTTATTACTGAAATTGCCTTTCAGGACAAGGTATGTCATGAATGGGTCGACTCTTTGCAGTAATAGTCCATCTTTCCAGAACATAATGTTGTGGTAATCTATTTAACTTAGCTTTCTTGCCAAAAACACACAAGATATGCCTACAGAGAATCCCAATAAATTCCCACATATGGCATGTACATGTGGCATCCTTCATCACCCTCCAATGTCACAATGTAAAAAGGTGTTTCTTTACCATAAGCTGCAACTCCATATGTCTTTGTCTCACCCTCTTTGGACAACTTTCGTGCTAGGTACAGTAGACTATTGAACAACTCATCTTGAAAAATCATGAAAGACTTTCTTGTATAAACCATTGCTGCATCCTCTTCTATTTTAAGAGGTGTCTTCAATATTGCACGAGTAGATTTCGTCCGCACATCCTTCTCTTTCTCTTTAAAGTAACGTGCATCTAGAGCTTTTTCATATTGATGGACAAAGTCACTAATCATAGTGCTTGAACGAACATAATCTTTAAAGAATTTGTTCATACTCTCACTCCTTTGAGTTGTTGACATATCAGCACAGAACGTGGAACGCAAGTAGGCCGGAACCCACTTATCGCGTCGGATGTAAAGATTTTGCAGCCAAATATTTTCTCCCAACTCATACTTCACTAATATCAAAGCCCATTCCTGTTCGACCTCATCAGTGGTAATTGTCTCATGAATGCAATGACGAAAATCTTTCTGAAAGTCTGGATACCTGTTATATACATGAGCCAAGTGTTCGGGAAACTTTTATAGAATATGCCACAAGCACAATCTATGAGTTGTATTTGGGAGTACCTCTGTAATGGCCTTCGCCATCGCTTTGTCATCGTCGGTAATTATGGTTGAAGGGGCACGTCCAAGCATTGCCTCTTGCCATGTTCTAAGTAACCATATATATGATTCGGCTGTTTCGTTAACTAACAAAGCACAACCAAACATAATGGTCTGATGATGATGGTTAACTCCTGAAAACGGCACAAATGGCATCTTATAAATGTTGGTCAGGTACGTGGCATCGAACGTGACAACATCTCCAAAATATTGGTATGCCGCTCTTGAACGAGCATCAGCCCAAAAACAACTTCCCATACACTCATCCTTATCAACTTGCATGGAGAACACAAACCCAGGTTCTTTCAGTTGTCGATCAAGAAAATAGGAATATAACCGTTGCGCATCCCCCTCTTCAAACACTTCTCTCCTTTTATTTCCCAAATAATTTTCTACATCCTTCCCAATACAACCAACATTGAAGTCACCACCTGATTCTTTACTCAACACCGACATAATCTTCCTTGTCGGTACACCAGACTCATTCAAAGTCATTATAAGTTTTTTTTTAACCTTAGTAACTCTCCTATGTCCACGGAGGAAACTAGTACTTCTCGGCGTAAGTAGAATATGGTTATGCCCAACCACAAACTTGTTCACTATCCATTTTTCACCATCCTTTTTTATACCCATCAAAGCTTTACATCCAATCTTAGTCTCGGCAGGTTCAGGCATAGTTCGTTCTTTCTGACTTACCCGCCGAAATCCTTCCCTTGTACAAACATAGTCTACTGCACATAATTTTTTATCATCTTTTGTCAACCGGGTATGATTCGTCCGAATTGCAAAACCTTTTCTTCTTGCATATACCTTGTAAAATGCTTGGGCATCTTCCACATCGTCAAATGACATACCAATGACTGGCTCCAGTGGACCAGTAACCGGATTGACTTCTCCATCCACATTCAATCTATCTTCAACTTCTTGACTATCATCTTCAACATTAATACTATCTTCAACATTAATACTATCTTCAACATTCAATCTATCTTCAACATTCAATCTATCTTCAACTTGTTGACTATCATCTTCAACATTAATACTATCTTCAACATTCACCCCATCCTCATGTTCTTCACTATCACACCAATAAATTTGTTCCTTCTATACAAAATCATAACATTAAAGAATCATTAATTATATATTAAAAAACCATATATAATTGATAATAATTAAAGCATTACAATTTTAATATTATTTGAAGGCAAAGCTGTCTCTCCAAAACTATTTGTAAAGCATTACAGTTTTTTAAGTAAAATGTATGCCACTGCAAATAAAAAGACCCTTAAGATGTAATTTTTTGGAAACCCAAATGTAATAAAAAGACCCTTTCATCAGTCATCAGATTATCTCATGGTTTTCTTAAGTAATAAATTCAAGGGTTGATGAATAATGTCAAGTCAGCATAGTATAGGATTTTTTTTTTCTATTTTTTCTATTTTTTTTTTAATTTTCAGTCATCCAATACGCATGAAATTAGCTTGCATTTTATGTACAAATAACTACTAATAAATTTCCTAACTTCACTGCATAACAGGAAGACTAAGTTTGGGCAATGTATATATGTTTGAAGGGAAAACCTTACAGCCCCTTGAAGAGAATGTTTGATACGACCGATTCCATACAAAATGAAAATTTAATAGGAATAAAACTGGGAATAAAACGAATCAATTCATTTTTAACAATAAAATAACTTACATTACTTCCTTTCTAGATTTCATCTACTCGATTTGCCATGAGAAATCGCACGAACAACCTCTGAAGATGAGAGAGATGGGCGTCGGAAATGTTGACGTCGGAATGAGAGGTGGGCGTCGGAATGAGTAGAGGCGAGAGGCAGGAGGCGTCGGCGAGAGGCAAGAGGCGAGAGGCGAGAGGCAAGGGGCACGGAATGAACGCTGTTCGAAAGGAAGAATTCGTTCTGAATGAAAGAAATGGGGCTGTGGAGTTGTGATTGTCTGTGGGCTACTCTAACATGTCTCATGTGTAATATATGATGTGTCATTTAACAAGTGGAGGGCTGCTTTTACAATTAAATCAGCCCGACCGGCTAGAAGGGGCTCCCTTGCCGATTCTTGCTTACGTATGATGTAGTTTCTGTTGTGTTCTCATCTGTGGTCTAGCTTTTTGGCTTTTGGGAATATTTAGTTTTGTGAGTAAACATGTTAGCCATTAGATGTCTTGTGTAACACCCGGTCAGCACGAAACTCAAGCTATGTTGGCTTTCTATAAATTTTTTTTTCTTTTTTAGGTTAATATTATAAAAGGCCCATTTGAGATTTATAGAATAATTTTAAATAGGCCACAGACGCAATATTTTCTTGCAATTGATTATGGACTTTTGTTTAAGTTGAAGATTAAGTTGCAACTCATTTATTATTTATGGGTCCAAACCGAATAGTATTATGGCCCCATCTATTCAATTCAAACACAATATATTACAACTCTAGAGTTATCTTCATAATAAAATTCCTAAACCCGTTCCATGACTAAAACACTCAGCCCTATAAATTATGAACCATATCCCATAAGATGATATTTCTTACCACAATCTAGGCTTTCCATATATATAAATATATATATATATATATACTGACCTGTATGCCTATCTCCTTCAAGCATAACAAATTTCTTCAAACCCTAGAAATGTCATTCGTTTTCTCAAATCACACCGCACCTTTTCCATAAATTTCCATCAAGCACGACGCGGCCACCACACCCTTAGCATGCATGTTCCTCTCGACATCCCCATGTCCAGGAAACAAGCACGGCAACATACCGAGTGGCTCTCCCTCATGGTCACAGCAAGTCATTTTTTTTCCTAAGGGTGGCTGCAGTTGTGAATCTTTTTTGAAGCTCCTCCACTTTGTTGCCTCTTTCCATTAGCCCTATCACACAGAACAACAACCTCCCAAGGGGGCAAGTCGCTGCCTCGCAAAACGACCCTTTCACTACAAAGCCGCAACAAGCTGCTACTGTTTGAAACGTTGCAAGCAGTGTAGACCAGTGTCTGCAGCTACAACACCACACGGCAGCAACCCCAGGTCCTAGCGTTGCCTGCTCTTCCCATGTCCAAGAGCCACCATAGTGATCACCTCCACAAGCCCTCACTCCTCCACGTTTCAACCATAGTTAGCCAACGACATCGAATACCCATGTTGATGGAGACTAAGCCAGGAGCAATCTTCCACTGCAACAACCTCTCCTTCACTACCAACCACCCAACTGACAGCCAACCCAATCGCACATCCTTCTTGACTCCACACCAAGACAAGCCCAAACTTAACCACCATCTCCACACCGTCTAAAACCCAGTCCAACGTCGCCACCCACACAACCATCACATCCTCTGTTTTTACACCAACAAAAACAGAGTGGCAAGCATCCAGATGAGAGCCACCCACATACACCTCAGAAAACGATGCACATAGCCAACCCCTCCACGTCAAACCCTCATACACACTAAGGGCCAACCACCATCAACAAGATGTTGCCGCTACACCATGGATCCCGAAACTAGCACTGGGAAGCCGAAAGTAAGCTGCACCATTCAGCTATTGCCACCACTTCCTTGAGCCACTATTCCCGCCAAAAAGTAAGCCTTCACCGTTGGACGCTGCCTTGTTGACATCCAACACCACCGTCCACAGCTCTCACGTGCATGGTGCATAAACTCCCTTTCCCCATCTCTCGAGATCTCCCTCTCTGTTTCACACTTTCAAGTTCTACTACCCTGGACAACACCTGTCGCTCACCCACGCCATACCCATGCCATAATTTCACAGTCAAAGCTAGGGCCACTACCAAATGATGCAGCACACACACTTGTTAGATATGCAAGAAATGTTGATGATTTAGTTGTTTGGCAGGAGTTTGTTCTCCCGTGCATTCAGAACCTCATTTGGACTGAAAAGTCTATGTATTTTTCAGTTCATGATCATATAAACTTCTGATTTCCCTATAAAAAAAATGTTATAAGTGTCATTTTGAGCATAAAATATCATGTTATATGATACATTAAGTGCATACTTACATAACATAAAATATTTTTATCATTTTAGTATATTGCATCTATAAATGTCATTTTCACATAAAAGCTTGCAACATATGACCTGTCATGAAATACATTTTTCAACATAGCATGAAAAAAAGTTTGTCACGACCCCAAAGGCTAGGATAGAGAATTATCTTGATGGAACTCCTCTGTCCACTCTAGAGTGTTTAAGAATTGAGTGGTAACTCTTAGATTGACGAAGAACAGTCAACAGGCTTCAAATGAGTTCCTTTTAAAGAACATCAGAGCAAAGTCAAATGTTATGAAATCTAAGGCTGGTAGGTTTATATGTTATGATATTATGATAAATTACCAATGCATTGAGAATGAGTTTGCTGACAACGTAGTTTCAATGTAAGTTGTACTATAGTCACCGGCTGGTACTCACAATGCATATGGGTAATTATGACGATACCGCTCGTTATGATGTTATGATATTATGATTAAATATAAATTGCTAATAATGATGAAATGTTAAAATGAAATTATGTTTTTTTATAGTTGAACTAAAAATGTTCTCTGAATGAAAATCTATGTCTGAATTTTTTTGAAAATGTTAAGGAATCTGGATGGGAGACACACACATTTTTCTGTGTTTCATGCATTTCATATTTATTATTCTTCATGCATAATTTTTCTTTGTGCAAGTTGGTTGTTTAACTTATTGAAATTTCAAACAAATCTCTCCCTTTGTAGACCCACTATCATTCTACTCGGAATTATAGAAATTGTGCCAGGATTCGAAGAGGACGGGGTAGATGGGATGCTAGATCTGACTGATTGAGGAGGAGCCAGACTTTGAGAAGAGCCTGGACGTGATCCTTATGTTTATAGCTTTAGTCCTTCATGCTCTAGAATACATGAAGCTGTTGATTTAACTTTGGAGACTTTTATATTTAGCTTATGCTACTATTTGAGATATTTTTAGTTATTTTGGCATAAATTATATCTTCACCCTTAATCCACTGCGTATATTGCATTCTGCTAGTTTGTATTTATAGGATGCATTGCATATTATCTATGTATTATACATAATATTTTTTTTTCTTACCAAATATGCGGTATATCAATGATAAGTATAAGAAATAAGAATAATATCTAAAACAAATTAAAATAATAATAATAATAAATAAATATAAGATTGGTGTGTGGGAAGGTAAGTCTCTTATTCCAAACAATCCACCTCGGTCAAACTTGTGGTACCAATAAAATAAGAGTGAATGTCAGTGCGACAGGTCATCGCTGACGAACTCTCCTGTCTCTATTCACACGCAACGTGCCGTCCCTAAAAGCTCCAACGATTGTCGCGACTGGGTCATTCAGAACACCCGCAGAGAGAGAGATCAGAGTCAGAGAGATGTGTACGTTGGAAAAAAGAGGCAAGATCTTCATCCTAACGCTAACGGGCGCAGGTGAACACCGCCTAAATCCCGTGCTTCTTGATGCGGTCCAGTCTGCTCTGCGCCACGTCCGAGACGAGTCCATTTCCTCCCCATCTTCGGCTCTAATCACCACCGCCCATGGCAAGTTCTTCTGCAATGGCTACGATCTTGACTGGGCCGGGTCCTCTCCATCTTGCTCCGAACTCATGAACTCAAAACTCCAATCACTTGTAGCCGACCTCATTTCGCTCCCCATGCCGACCATCGCAGCCGTCTCTGGCCACGCCTCAGCGGCCGGCTTCATCCTCGCTCTGAGCCACGACTACGTCCTCATGCGTAAAGACCGAGGCTTCCTTTACATGAGCGAGCTCGATATTAACCTGGTAATGCCGGCTTGGTTCATGGCTCTAATTGAGTGCAAGATCAGCTCGCCGATGACTCGGCGCCACCTGGTTTTAGCAGCTGCTAAGGTGACGGCTAAGGAAGCCCTGGAGAAGGGGATTATCGACTCGGCACACGATAGCGCGGAGGAGACGGTTAAGGCTGCGTTAAGGTTGGGGGAGGAGTTGGTGGGAAGGGAATGGGATGGACACGTGTACGCTCAGATTCGTATGAATCTGTTGGCTGGGGTCTTGGATGAAATCGCTGCGAGAAGAAGCACTCGATCGCGAATGTAATTGTAGACCCCTCATTGCCGATTCTTGTTTACGTATGATGCAGTTCCTGTTGTGTTCTCATCTGTGGTCTAGCTTTTTGGCTTTTGGGAATATTTAGTTTTGTACGTAAACGTGTACCCATTTGATGTCTTGTGTAACACCCGGTCAGCACGAAACTCAAGCTAAGTTGGCTTTCTAATTTTTTTTTTTTTTTTAGGTTAATATTTTGAGAGGCCCATTTGAGATTAATAGAATAATTTTAAATAGGCCACAGATCCAATATTTTCTTTCAATTGATTATGGACTTCTGTTTAAGTTGAAGATTAAGTTAAAACTCATTTATTATTTATGGATCCAAACCGAATAGTATTATGGCCCCATCTATTCAATTCAAACACACTATATTACAACTCTAGAGTTATCTTTCGTTCCTATAAATTATGAACCATATCCCATAAGATGATCTTCCTCACCACAATCTAGGCTTTCCAACTATATATAGATATATATATATATAGACCTTTACGTCTATCTCCTTCAAGCATAAAAAATTTCTTCAAACTCTAGAGATGTCATTCGTTTTCTCAAATCACGATGCACCTTCTCCATAAATTTCCATCAAGCACGACGCGACCACCACAACTCTTAGCATGCATGTTCCTCTCGACGTCCCCACATCCGCACGTCCAGGAAACAAGCACGCCAATATACCAAGTGACTCTCCCTCATGGTCACCACAAGTCATTTTTTTTCCTAAGGGTGGCTGCAGCTGTGAATCTTTTGCGACGCTCCTCCACTTTGTTGCCTCCTTCCATTAGCCCTGTCCCACGGAACAACAGCCTCCCAAGGAGGGCACGTCGCTCCCTCACAAAACGACCCTTTCACTACGAAGCCGCAACAAGCTGCTACTGTTTGAAATGCTGCAAGCAGTGTAGACCAGTGTCTGCAGCCACAACCCCACATGGCAGCAACCCAGGTCCCAGCGTTGCCTGCTCTTCCCACATCCAAGAGCCACCACAGTGACCACCTCTGCAAGCCCTCACTTCTCCACGTTTCAACCACAGTTAGCCAACGACATCGAAGACCCACGTTGATGGAGACTAAGCAGGGAGCAATCTTCCACTACAACAACGTCTCCTTCACTACCAACCACCCAACTGACAGCCAACCTAGTCGCACATCCTTCTTGACTCCACACCAAGACAAGCCCAGACTTAACCACCATCTCCACACCGTCTGAAACCCAATCCAACATCGCCACCTACACAACCATCACATCCTCTGTTTTTACACCAACAAAAACAGAGTGGCAAGCATCTAGATGAGAGCCACCCACATACACCTCAGAAAACGCTGCACGTAGCCAACCCCTCCACGTCAAACCCTCATATGCAGTAAGGGCTAACCACCATCAACAAGATGTTGCCGCTACACCATGGATCCCGAAACTAGCATTGGGAAGTCGAAAACAAGCTGCACCATTCAGCCATTGCCACCACTTCCTTGAGCCACTATTCCTGCCAGAAAGTAAGCCTCCACCATTGGACGCCGCCTTGTTGACATCCAACACCACCATCCACATCTCTCACGTGCATGGTGCGTAAACTCCCTTTCCCCATCTCTCGAGATCTCCCTCTCTCTTTCTCACTTTCAAGTTCTGCTGCCCTGGACAAATCTGTTGCTCACTGACGCCATACCCATGCCGTAATTTCACAGTCAAAGCCATGGCCACTGCCAAGACCACGACCACTGCCAAAACCACAGTGACTACCTCACGGTAAGGCCACCTTCCCTTATACAACAGAAAAATGTTACTTGAATTTTATCTAACAATTGATGTATTACAAAAATACCCCTTTCCAACTTAGTGTTGATCATAGAATAATTTAGTATTTATGGTTTATTATTTCCTTTTATAAATCAAGAGATGGTTGGGGGTAGATAATATTTTAGAGTTTAATTATTAATAGGAGAAAGTAAAGTATTTGGAGAGTGATGATGTTTTTGGGTTATGATTATAGGCTAACAAAGTCTAGGTTATTTAAGTATTTTGGGTTTAATTAGAAGACGCGAGCTTCATTAAATAGTTACGTACTATTAGAAATTTTTGTAAATTACGTGACTATTTTATAGGAGATGATTGAATTTCGTTCGGCTTGGTTGTGGAGAAATTTAGGAAAGTTAAAAGATCGAAGTAAGCGAGATTCCTATACTAGTATTTGCATTAAAGAAAATGACTAAAATTGATTTGAAATTATGTATGTTTGTTTTAAAAAGAAACATGAAAACAACCTCAGATAAGTATTCTACATACTCATGAAATCTATATAAGAATGAAATATTTTTTTTTTCATGACTGATGTAAACATGAGCTTATTTTTAGTATTCTGTTTTCTGAACTCTGCAAAAGGAGTGAATATAAAGTTCATGAAAATTTGTGCATGTGATGCGAAAATGTTTCCAATCTATTTTTGAATATGTGAAATGATCTGATTACGTTCAGTACTCTGTTTTGATATGATGTAGCATCTGAAAACTTTGGCATGAGTTTTTTATTCTGTATCTGATTATAATCTGGTTTTGATATTGCTTCTCTTCTATTATCGTTAAGGATCTGCCGCGAGTATAATAGTGGTATACAGTCCCGCCATAGGTATAATGGTGTTTATAACCCTACCACGGGCTTTAAACATGATATAATGTTTTGCTTCTACCATGGGTATAATAGTTGCATATGGCTCCGCCATACATATAATAGTGGCATATGGCTTTGCCACGGGTATAATAGTGGTTTATAACCTTACCACGGGGGTTAAACATGGTATACGGCCCCTCCACAGGTATAATGGTGGTTTATAACCCTACCACGAGGGTTAAACATATTATCTGTCCTAACGTGATGCTTTGATATGATATGAGTTGATGTCTCAAATTTTTTATATGCCAATGGATTTTTGGAATAATAATGTCTTTTGAAAATTTGCTCTTATATTTGATAACATGCATGATTTGATTCTGTATTCTAAAAGCAAATGTTTTGATTCTACATTCTGAAAGTAAATGTTTTATTCTGCATTTTGAACTTAAATGCTCATGTTTACATATTAATATATGTTCTTTGTTTATTGAGTTGTTGATAACTCACTCTTTATTTTCACAATATTTTTTTCAGATAATTTGAATATTTCATCTGAGGATCAAGATTATGAAGTATGAGTAAGATGATTTAATCACAGTGGATTAAGCACAGACGGTTTCTATTTCTATGAGTATTGGTGATTTTTGTTAAGAAATTTTGTCATGTTTTGATGACTTGGTATTTTGGGAGATTGATTATATTGGGGTAGTGGGTTTGAAACAATAATTTTTATATGGCATTGAGAATTTCGAATGTATAAATATATTTTTGGAATGTGAGTTTAAGTGATAGGAAGTAACTCTCCAACCCCTACGAGACCAGAGTGTTACATCTTTGGTTGGGGATTGAACTGAATTTCTTAGAATTTCACAAGTTAAGTTGTCTATGCTTGTAGCTCATCGACCCTGGTGGCCTAGATGAATGCCCATTTGATTCAAGAATTCCATACGTATGTCTTATCAGTGATCACACCACTCAACTCTTTATATTTTGATTTTATTTATTTGCATCTGTTTACTGTCAGGAAATGAAGGGAGCAAAGTGTTTGTCAAAGTTGGTTATGTTTATATCTGCTCCCTAAGGCTAGTCCTCGTGTTCGTTTGATATTGCAAATGCAAAGTTGGTCCTGCCTCTAGTTTAGTTTGATAGGAATCAAAGTTGTAGCGGTTGAGTAGCTTAGACGTTGAGCTAGTAGTTAAATGATTTGAGTTAATATGTTTTATTAGATTTTAATTGTTTATAAATATATAATTTATTCATATAATGAATATTATAAAACGGTACACTGAAATGTACCAGTATCGAAATATTTCGTCCGTCGAAATTGTCATCAAAATGGAATTCAAAACTTTTCTTTTTTTATCACAAATGTAATTTAGATTAACAAACGTGCAAGATTGTAACAAAAAGACTAGGTGAAGAAGTAAGAGGTACCGAAATGGCGGAAGTAGACAAGCCAAAGATAACGACCCGTGTGAAAAGTAAGCAACCTTATTAAGAAAATGGCATTTGATTAGCTATGAAAAGTCACCAATGCCCTTGTCTTTTAATTAGATAGCTCAACCTCTTAAAATATCTCAGTTCTGCTATATTGTCTAACTGCATTAAAAATAATAAAGAATCCTACTTATTGTGTGGAGACAGCTCCTCCGTAGATGTTCAAGCTTCAACTTGCTATTTAACTTATTATTTGCCTTGGTATCTGAAACGTCCAATTATTTATTTTTACGTGTAGTTTGGACATTATTGTCACAAAAGTCAAAGTTTCTCAACTGTTGCTTGCGACGAGTTGAATGAGAGAGAGAGAGAGAGAGAGAGAGGGATCAACCTTCCCTTAGATGGACAAAGAATCAATTAAATTCCTAAGTACTACTCCATGTGATCTATCACATTAGAGAGATATCATAAACATAAACGTCGAAGACAATCAAACACTAGGCAAATCAAACATATATATGGACAAACATGAAGAAAAACTGGACACTATCCCCTCCAATGATTCATTCCCCAAAACACTACAGAATCTTATCAATATTCTGGCAGCCCTTTCATAAACTCGTAAACAGAAGGTGACATGGAGTTAGCGAACTTTGGCGACACGTACGCCGAATCAGGATATCTAAAAACAGGCCGAGGAGAGCAGAAGAAATTGGTCGTATTTGGAGTGAACAAAGGCATATCAGAAAAGTATTGATTCGTTTGGTTTTGGATCGACAACATATTATTGGAGGTTGAGCTTGCCTTGAAATCAGCTCCACCACCGGAATTCTCATCGGTAAGAGCCGAAGTAGTTGACTCATCATTATCATCATGGGTAACTGGCATCACGTTATAAGGTGGCGGCTGTATAGTTTTGTTTACATCGATCTCGTAACCAGACCGTGACGATGAAACACCCGTGAGCTTCTGAACTAGAGCCATGAAATCTCGAGCCTGCGTGTGGATAATCTTCGGAGAATGAGTATATATAATGACCGGTTGCCGTTGTTGCTGCCTAGCCATCGGTGCAACGCAAGAAACGGAGGAGCTAATTGACATTGAAGATGTCGAAGATGCCTTGTGAATGAGATGGGAACTCTTGTTGATCTTCAACGGAGACGGACGTTGGCCGTGGATCTCCCCCTTCCTTGAATCCTCATGATGAAGATCTCCATTGAACTTTGCAGGGCTCATGGCTTGATTAGGATTCTTGGACCCAAGCCAGAGAAAAACTACTTCTATTATACGATGGAACAGTTTGCTGGAGACGAAGTGGAAGTCTAACAGAGGTACGGATATATAAACAGAAGGCCGGTTGGTTGGGGTGGAGAAGGATAGGTATAAAGAAGCATTTTATAGCCAGCTATTCTGACCGTTGACATACCCGCACATACGTATTTTATATATATACGTACGTATTCATATGCATGCAGGGTTGAAATCTAAAACATTTTAGTTTGTTATTTTTAATGTGGGTAGATGTTGTTTGTTGGAATTAGATAGCAATTCGATCGGGAAACAACCTTTGGAGGGTCAGAACTTGGAAATTGTCGTTTTAATTTGTAAAAAAGCCGTATTGTTGGATTCGTTCGTTGACTCAGAATTTTCACACTTTGAAACTTTATCTAACATTACTCTTTACTAAATTTAAATCCTACCTTTTACAAATTCAATTATTCAAACGTAGAAACCTACACGAGTATTGTGTGGTTTGGTGAACATGTTGCCAATGCTTGCATTGGCAATCCTGCAATGTCAAAAACGAGGAAACAGGAAAGAAGCTAACCAATTAAGTAATATTTGAAATGGCACGCACAGCTGCCTTTATGTTAAATTTTTCCCAGCTGCTTATATTGACATTGGATTCCAAATGAACTTTGGTAAAAATTAATAGTTAAATTGGTTTGTAGATGTTCATATAATTTGGGACTCGCACTTTAGTATCTACTAGTGCATGCATGCATCAACCCTCCCCAGTACGCAACACCAACATCAAATGTTGAACTATCTTATAACCAGGACAAAAAAATTGTTTATTTGTGACCAATTAATTCAGTAAAAATAATTAGTTTTTGTTAAAATAAATTTATTTTATTACAAATAATTATTATCATTAAAAATAATGTCACAAATGATCATATCAAATGCTCGATTTGGAGGGAGTTTCCTCTCAGAGGAAACTCACTCCAAACAAAAAGAAATTATAATGGTCGTAATTTTGATCTGGCCCATCATTCGCAATTACCCACAATTCAAGACTTTAATGTTTAGTTAAGTATTCTGAGTTTGAAAACAATTTCCCAATGTTATTTTTTTGACCCACGACATGGCTAGCTTTCCATGTTTTATTCTTCTCACTTTCTTCGATGAACATGTAACGTACGTTACTCAGATAAATTGCGTGAAACGCATCATTAATCTAATTAAACTACTACAATTAATTATAACGTTTAACAAGTCATGGATACACATTTCTGTTCAATGTTTTTGAATAATCGACACCGATTATGTAAGAAAATGACGGTAAAATAGGTGATGACAGCTATGCCTTGAGATTAGCTAATAATAAAATCTGTCAACATGGGCAGCTTTATAACATTACTGCTTTATTTGTTTGACTAAACTTTGGTTTGAACTTTGAAGTCTCTTGACACTCTGACCAGGCCCCCAGCGATTTATATAAATCATATAACTTATTATCTAATTCACACTTCATAATAATATATAATTTTTTATTTTTTATCTTTAAATTTAAAAAATATTTAATTCTTGTTTTATGATATGTATATATTATTTTTATGGAATATTATTTTGTTCATAACAGTGGTTATAGAGATTTATATGATTTAAGAAATTAAATCATTATCGGTAGGACCCATCTCTACAAGTTTATATGAATATTAACTTTTATAAATCATTATCTTTCCAATATATAATTTATTATTTTTTATCTTTATATTTAAATACAAATATTTAAATATCAATATTTATATTTAAATACAAATATTTAAATATCAATATTTATGTATTTAAATAGAATGATAAAAATAATAAATTTTATATTAATGTGTAATGTAAGAAATGATAACTAAAATTTCTATATATCTATATATATATATATATATATATATAGAGAGAGGTTATGCTAGAGCCACCAAACAGTGGCTCCCGATGATTCCTACCGATAAGTTTAAATTATACTTTTTTATTTTATGTTTTTTCCAGGTATTTTTAAATCCCTTTAAACATTTAAAAAAAAATTCGTAAACTCATTTAAAAATACTTCCTTAACATTTAACTTTAAAAACATAAAATAAATAAAATAAAAAATCAATCAATAACATTTCTAGTGCTGAATCCTCGGAGGATGTAGCATTTTCCATTTATATATATAATATTTGCCATTACGTGTTTTTTAAAAGATGAATGAAAATGAGATTCATATAAACAAAATTCATTTTTAATGATGGCCCCACTAATTTTCAAAAATAGTACACGGCACTTGCAAAACTGATGATTATATCTAATATTACTCATATATATATATATATTCAATTCTCTTGTAGTTATAATTCATTTTACAACAAATAAATATAATTGTTTCACTTTATTAAAAAAAATTTCAATTTTACATCATTATCATTCATTTATAATAAAACTATAAAGAATTATAAATTTATTATTTTCTTTGGTTTTCGCAATATGCAAACATACTACATTTATATCTTTGAAGTACAACCAACTCTCCTCATCCACGCATGCTCTTGGTTGTCACGAAGATCATTTGAACCCACCCCGAGCATAATTATCTAACAGAAATTATTCCTACAGTAATATTATACATGTTTTGTCATTTGTGTATTCTTTTATATATATAAAAAAAAATTAGATAAACATGAAATTTATATAAAAAAAATTATTTTTAATAAGAAAAATTAGTCACCTAATGAGCTAGCATTAATTAGTTGACTTCATTTCAATAGCATTGATATAGGTACACATTTTATCTTTTATTAATTAATAAGAACAATGATAAAGAACTCTCTCTCTCTCTCTCTCTCTAGCTCTCTACATATATATATATATATACAATATATATATTATATATTATATATATAAAGCTATAAGGTCGCATTCCATTCACCTCATGAAAACCTGAAGTGGAGAAACTTTGACTTTCGTGACAATAACATCCAACTACATGTTTAAATAATTGAATTGCATAAGGCAAAGAAAAATGGTTTAGCAATAAATACATCTCAAAAAATTAATTTATAAATTGATTATCATAAAATTATTTTTATTATAAAATTACTATATACAACTATAAAAAAATTTGATAAAAATAAACTCATAAATTGATATTGCTTTATATGATACGTTAGATTTATTTTATATAAAAATAATTTTATAATATATCAAATTATATTAATTTATAAACTTTTTTTTATAAAAAAAATTTATAATTAAAATATTACTCTCTTTTTTAAGTAATTTATTTGTCGCATTAGCCCTTATAGCAATTAGCAAAAAAGAAAGTCAATTAGCAAGGTGATGCTTGAAGAGCTGACTTTCGTAATGGCCAACAATAACGGAGGAGCTGTTCCCACACAATTCGTAGGAATCTTTATTATATTTAATGCACTGCGACAAGACAGCAGAACTGGGATATAAGAAACTGTTACACGCTACCATTAGTTGTTGGGAGTTTTTGTCTGCTGAACAGCGACGTCGCGGTTGGCGGTACCACAAATTGTTGTATTTATTTACTTTTTTTTTTTTTAATGTCTTATTACTAAATCAAACTAAATAATTTTAAAATTCCATTTTTTTGTATTTTAATTTTTATTTATTTATTATAAAAATAGAAAAGTCTATGCAAGTTTTATATATTTTGGAGCAAAACTCAAAATATCACGTTCAAATAATTTTTAAGTCTTGTTTGGATACAGAGATATTCTTAATCGATCTTATATCATTTTATCATTATATTTTTTTTAAATTTTCATATAAAATATAATAAACAATTAAATTTTTTTAAATTCTAAAATAATAATAATTTAATAATATTTTATTTAACTCATCATATCATTTCATCTCATTATTTAAACCAGCTCTTAAACTTTTTGGATTTCTTTCTCAAAGCCTACCATTAAAAGTATGGTGCTAGCAGGCCGCCGCTAGTGTTCTTTATTTCTTTCTTTTTATTTTTAATATGTTTTTTTGACATTTTTAATAATTAAGAAAAAAAAATATAATTTTATAAATGATTACTTTCTTAATCATTTTTCATATAAAAAGGATGATGTTCTTAGCTTCATGAGTTTGTCGCCTCAAACTTACTTTTAGTACAAATTGTATTTTTAATTTTTATTTTTCTTTCAAACATTTTAAAAATAAAAAATACACAAATTTATTAATAGTTACTTTCTTAATCATAATAAATATAAAGTAAAATATCCGAATGGTAACTTTGATTGGGCAGACTCATGGGACCAACTCTCATTTTCTTATTAAAAAAAAAAATTTAATATCCTTAAACTTTCTCCAAATATTTCATAACAAAACATCACCAATTCCAATAGGATATGTTTGATATAAAGAGAGGTCCAATTGAATTCAATTATGCACGTTGTGACACATCTAACCTATATGTAGATTGTAGAGGTTTGAAATCTGTAAATAGTAGTGAAAGTGTTTAAATTATGATGTTTTATGAAATTTTGAAAAATGAAAGAACAGAAGTTGAATAAAAATATTACAATGTTAAAATATTGTTAAAATATAATTTTTATTTATTTTTACTATTTGGAACAAGTTGAATTGGTTTTTGTATTTTGTTTAAAAATTTGGGAAACATAAAAGATTTAAAATTAAAAAATATTTAAATTTAAGTCAGTGGTTTGAATACTGTACCGTACTGGCCAGAATGACCGAAATTTACCGTGTTATAACAGTAATTAGCACGAGGAAGGTAGGTGTTTCGTATTTAGTCAAATATCGTTCTTTTCGGTGCATTTATGTCAATATCGACTGATTTTCGGTGTATCAGCCGAAATTCATATTCCAGTTTGAGAAGTGAAAACCAAGGGCATGGTTGTGGTATTTTTGTAATTAATATAAAAATCTTGGCTTTTTTGTATTTTTCGCTCCAATTCTTATATTTAAAAACTATTTTTTTAAACTTCTTTTAAGTCCCTTTTCTCAAAGACTGAAAATCAAATCCCTACTCTATAGGTGCCGATAATGTATGTGAAGCGGAAGGACTTGATAGGGTCACGAGGGTTACCTAAATCAACAGGAATCAATCAAATGGTATAGAACTTAAAACTAGACCCCAACAACAGAACTTAGAAGAGTGAGTATTGTTTTATTGATAAAGATGGGTGATTATTATTTTTAATAGTTGGATTGAGAACTTAGAAGTATTAATAAGTTTTACAAATATCTATTTTTAAGACTTGCATTGATGTTAATTTAAAATATAATTAATTTATCTATATATAGACTATCTCAAAACTGTACCTGTATCTAAATATTTCATTATAGTGTCTTAGTTGAAATGGTCATCGGAACAATATTCAAAATTTTAATTTAAATGTTGTTTAAAAATGAAATAAGATAAGATAAAACCTATTCCCAAACAAACCAACTCGTTCCCAAATATCCATCGTCCTTCCCCAGTGCTGTTCTTTCTCTCTGAATCTTTTCTTTCTTCAAACAAACTGCTTGACCCCATTAAAATGCCCCATATTCAAAGTAACCACACCAACCCCAGGCTTTGCCCATTCATGAATGGGCTGTCTTTTCAACCTGTAGCATTATTGGGGCCTTAACTATTAATGGGCTGTCCTTTCTATATATTTAGCAATTGATATAAAACATTTTGAGTCCATAACGTGTTGGGCAAACCCAATGATGTCCGGAAGAGATACACAAAAAGTCTATAATTTGTATTTTTTTTTTCTCTTTTTGGAAAACACATTACGAGTTTTCTTATTTTGAAGCCATAAATAATTACTTCATCGTTAATACTATTAATAATACCCGCTCAATATATCTAATTTAAGAAAATTATTTTTGACCTTGTCTTTGAGTCTTTATGTTTCTAACAGTAAATACACTTCTGTTTCTATACATAATTGGTCTTATCATTTTTTTGTTTTTTAAGAAGAGATTGAGCCCCATGTCCAATACGGACCCATTCCCGAGTTTATTAAGAAAAATTTTCACTGATGACAGAAGAAAATCTTAGAACCAACCCAATCCCAACAAAACTCAACCAAAATGACCTATACATGTGCAAACATTCAAAAACTTAAATTCAAAAAAATACAACCAGTGCAGATTATTCCAACAAACGACCACCCAGAACAAACAAATCCTCAAACTGTAACCTTCCGAAGGGATGGCAAACCCATAGCGTCCAAATGTAGAATACCCTTCAGTTTCGTTGGAAGCCCTCCACTCAGCCCATAGCTCCATACAACTCCCTCTTCACCTATCTGTGCAAGATAGTCAGCCGCTTGATTTCCTTCTCGAAACTGATGAATCACCTTATAGTGTAATCCCTCTAATTCCTTGATAAGGTCATCTCAGTAATCCCCTAAATACTATAACCTACAAGAACTCTTATTCAACCAATCAACCACTACCTTCGAATCACATTCTAATAATGCATGTGTACAGGACATAGATTTAACAATCTAACGCCTTGCAACAGTGCACATAACTTAGCCTCATTGTTAGTGCCGAAACCATAGGATGCAAAAAATCCAGCTTTGATATTTACTTGGTGATCCCGTATCACTCCACCCCAACCACAATTTCCTGGGTTCTCATGACAACTACCATCTACATTTAATTTCCACCAACCACCAAAAGGTTTCAACCATGTAACCGTTTGCACTTTCTGGATAGCAGCACCATGGATTGGTATGTCTAGAGCACTCAATATCTGCCACTCACTTCGAGATACTTTTAACTTCAAATCTCTCACCAAAGTACCTAGCCAATCAAGACTCCACGTTTAGTTACTTTCTGTGCACAATGAAACTAAAACTTTACTCTGTTCCACCAATTGGTAGTCTGCATACAAGAAACACCCAGTGCCACAGCAGCAACACGCCATACTTCGCTGCCGTACAAATTGTTGCCAACACGTGGTCCATCTTTTCCAGCTTAGGATAAAAACAGCAATCACATTTGGATGCCATTTGCACTCCATGGGTCTGCACCTTATCATCAATAGCTAGACAGTTAAATCTAGCTCGCTACATAAAAACTGAGATCCTCTTTAGCAACAACTTATGCCAGATCCAATCCATCTAGGCAATATGCTCACCGCTCACCAGGAAAAATTTCCATGCCGTTGCTGTTATGAAACTACCATCTTGCGCAGGCTTCCACACCAAAACATCTTGTCCATTCTGTCCAGTAGCAATCATTCTAACCATTGCCTCTGAAACTTTGGGACCAACTAGCTATTCCAACATATCATGATTCCATTCATCTCCAAGCCACACATCTTTGATTAACAAGCCCAGCGTAAGGACCCTCTCCATCGTTTGAGACAAAGGCTCATTCTCAAACCAACGGTCAAACCAAAACAAGGATTGCCCATTCCTTACTTTTGTTTTAGACGCTACACACACATCTGGGAGGACAGACAAAATAGACTTCCATGGTCTAGAACTACTCATTTGCACCTCCAACAGAGTTACATGCTGCCTTCTTCAATATTTAGAAAGTAGAAACCGAGACCAAAAGGATTCTAATGATAGCAGACGCTAAGCCATCTTCATATGCAAAGCTCTTTGTAAATCCTAAAACTCTCGTAAACCCATACCTCCCTCATGAATAGGCTTGCTAATACGGGACCATGCACACCACTTAGCCTTTGCTCTCCCATTACTTTCCCACCAGAAGAACGTCGAAACAATGGTATTTATTTTTTTCACCATAGTTCTTGGCACATCCAGCACAGCCATAAGATGAGATGGCATACTTGAAAGAACAGATTGAATCAAGGTTAAACGCCCCTTTGTAACAACAACATTGTTTTCCAACTTGCAACCTTTGCCCGCACTTTTCCTAACAATTGATCAAAATGGCAAACTTTAAGCCTGCCTTGCACCAAAGGTACCCCCAGATAAGTCGTAGGAAAGCTGCCTTGCACAAAACCCGTTAGATGAACCAACCCTCACCTTCGAGCACTACTGATAGCATTTGACATAAAAATGACAGATTTTTCTCTATTCATGCTCTGCCCAGACCACCGCTCATAGCAAGCCAAAGTAGAAACAAGACGACGTAAAGATCTCTTCTCACCATTGAGGAAAATTAAAATGTCATCAGCATATAACAAATGTGGCACCAAAGGGGCCCCCAAAGGATGATAAAACTTCCAAATGCGACCATCCTCAAATTGTTTGCGCAAAAGTCTCGAAAGAATTTCCTGCATCAAAATAAATAAATACGGCGAAAGAGGATCCCCTTGCTGAAGGCCTCGAGAAGGTTGTAAAAAACCTTTATATGAACCATGCACCATCATAGAAAACCAAGGTGAAGTCACACACTCCCTTATCAGATTACAAAACTGTCGACAAAATCCAAAGCCATCAAGAATTTTCAGCAAAAAATCCCAATGAACCCTATCATAAGCCTTTGTCATGTCAATTTTTACCATAACGTTACCTCCTTTTTTTTTTTTTTATTCATACCATGGACCATCTCTTGAGCGAGGGAGATATTCTTAAAAATACTTCGACCCGGAATGAAAGCCCCTTGATTAGAAGAAATCAATCTTGGCAACAAACCATTCAACCGCAAAACTAATATTTTTGAAAAAATCTTGTAGGCTACTGAACATAGGCTAATAGGCCTAAATTTGTCAAAACTCTTAGGGTTTTGAACTTTAGGAATGAGCATAATGTAAGATGAACCATAAAACTTTGGGTGCGAAGTACCTGTGAAAAATTCTCTCGCTGCCTCCACCACATCATTTTCACAATATGCCAACAAGATATATAAAAGGAGGACTCGAAGCCAACAAGGCTCAGGCTACTATGTTGTGGGATAGAGAAAACCGCTTCCTTGACCTCCTCTTTAGAAGGCATCAGGCAAAGCTCAGTATTTTCATTCACTGATATACTTGGTGTCACCCATGGCATCAAGTCCACATTCTCAATGCTCGGCACCTCAGTGAGGAAATTCTTGAAATAATTTAGTGCCCCCAAATGAACCTGCTCAGAGGAGTCAAGCACAGTTCCGTCTTCTAGTTGCATCCAATCAATAACCGATCCATGTCTACGTTGAGATACCACGGCATGAAAAAAACTGGAGTTATGATCACCCTCCTTTAACCATTTTGTCTTCGTGGCCTGGGCCAGTCGAGTCTCCTCTCACTTTTCCCACATATCTAACTCGAACTTCGTACCTATGTATTTAGCCTCCATCTCCTCCGAAAATTTAGCCTGAAGCTGAAACTCTAAAACATATATTTTATCTTCAAGATCCTGAATATGTTGCTCAACTTGCCCAAAAACATTTCTGTTCCAAGATCGCAATTCCAATTTTACTCTTTTCAACTTAGCCGCCAGCTTAGTTAAACCCGAACCCCATGTAGGTTGCTCCCAGCTATTTTGATCTAATGGAATAAAAGTTTCATGAGAGCACCACATCTTTTGAAATCTAAATGGTGAGAGACCATACCTTGTATCAACACCCGAGACATGTAACACTATAGGGCTATGATCCAAGGATTTTCTTTTTACATATTCTAGCTCTAACCTGTTGAACCGAGTTAAAAAGGCCATATTCATGAACGCTCGATCGAGCCTTGCCCATTTCCTGGCCCTCCCTTCTTGACCATTGCACCAAGTTAAATGGTTCCCCGGTACCTAACTTCCATAAGTCCACAGGTATCAATCCATTCATTAAACTCCTCCATTGCTTGAGGAAGTCGGGGCCTTCCACCCATTCTCTCACGATCAGCACAGATGATATTAAATTCGCCTAGCATAAGCCATGGACTACTATTCTAACGGTAGGCCACCAAGCTCTCCCATAAGCCTCTTCGGTCTACAAATGGCTCAAAAAGAGCTACTAGCATTCCTCTGTTTTTTCGAATCAGACTCCGCAATACACGCCGAGAACTACCCAACCCCCTAATGTTCCATGCAATGATGAATTCAGTCATAAATTCAATTTTGTGCTGTGGGTAGAGACCCGCTGAGACTAATGAACACCCTTATTTTTCCCGTTCATGCTTGTGACAGAAATATGCAAGGTCTCAGATTCGTAACCCTTCTACTTAGCAAGTCGAGCAATAGAATCTTCTTCCTCACCCTCATTACAAGATGAATGATCATTTGGCTCCTCTATTATAGGGGTTACTTCTTCAGCCACAAGGGCCACAGTCCCCCTGTGGATCTTCAATTAGAGTAGCAAAAATAGCTACCTCCACTACCTCAGATGATTCCACCACCACCGGGTCATCCACTACATCTACTTCCTGCATAGCCACCACTGAAACAATCGGCTCCAACAAAGGTTGCAGTAGAGCAGAAGGACTTTTTGCTCTATTATCATGTACCACTTTTTCCATAAGCGTGTCGTCTTCAATAACACTAGGTATCTTTATGCTCACTCCTTGGATTAAAGGCAGCTCTTCAACCTTCTTGATATCGATTGAACCTTCAGCAGGTTTTATTACTAAACTTTCTATTTCCTCCCTTGGTTCCTGGATATCATCCCCCCACCGCATAGTCTCTTTGTTCTCCATAACTTTTGACGGTTTGGCCTTATCTTCAGGTAATTCCTCCTCTGTTTCACAGCGTTCATGACTTTCTTGTTGTGGAATGACTTTTTGTTTCTCCTGCCATTAGTTGGTCTTATCTAATCCTATTTCATCTCATTTCATCCCAAAGTCCAAGCACTACTCAAATATAAACACTTTTCGATTTTTCTTTCATACTTTTCATTTGATCATTACTAATTATTACAACTTTATCAAATTTTCATAGAAAACACAAAAAAATAATTCAACTTTTGAAATCTTAAAACAAAAATAATATTAAAAAACTCATATTATCAATATTTTAGTTTTATAATATTCTTATTTAATTTTTTCTATCTCCTGTTCCAAAATTTAAATAATTTCACTACTATTCACAAACTTTCTCCCTATTATTTATAAATTTTTCGTCTCATCTCATATCATTTAACTATCCAAACGAGACCTTAGAATCGATTATATTTAACTTGGTTGTGCTCCCGTTTTGGAGGGAGTGTGGCCACTTTGTTTTAGTCATATTGGATTAGTTCTTGGTAAATAAGACTTTCATTTGTTTATATAAGATTTTAGTTTTTTTAATTGAAACAAAATTCTCATAATTGAGTCTACATTTTTTTTTATTGGATTAACTATAAAAAGATTTCTCATAGTTGTCACAAAAATACTTTTGAGTGCCATCATGATTTTAAAAATCATAAATATATTATACAACTTAAAAATTCAACCACTCATCCATGTAGCTCTGTCACTAAATATACTTACAACACTGATCTTACCCTAGAATTCGCTTGATGAAGACTTCGTATAACGGAGCTGATGTTGGAGCGGATGTCAAATTTGGTCCCAACATTAAGCCATGGATAATTTGGACCTTATCTTAAAGAGGATTTCTAGCCAGCTAGGGAAATTTTTAAGTTCTGTTTGTATACAAAAATAGTTTCATTTTATTTTATCTTATCTCATTCTTACAATTTTTTTAAATTTTCATCTAAAATATAATAAACAATTCAAAATTTTCAAATATCAAAATAATAATAATATTAAAATATTATTTTATTCAACTTTCAACTTTAATTTAAAATCATCTTATCTTATTTCATTGTCCAAATGCAGGTTAAATTTGACTAAAATTTACACATTTTTCTGCTTTAGCTATCTGGTTACTTAACATGTGTAATTCTCACTCTCCATTTTAGCTATTCACTTTTATTATTTAAATTAAAATATTATTTTTTTTTATATTCTTTCTTTTGCAATCATGTTTTTCGAATTCTTATTCTCCCAACTATTATATAATTCAAAATCTATATATCCTTTATAAATATGCTTGTTTTAATTTTTTTTTACACGTCTCTGAAGATCATATTTACAATCTTTCTTTCCAAAACTTCTTCCCTAGCTATCATCTTTTTCAAAATCGTTAGCTTCTAAACAACCATATTTTCAAAACTTGTCTTTTTCTAAAAGTCAAGATTGTCGAAATCTTCAGACTGTAATGATGGCTGTTATTCAAAATTTTTCCTTACCTAGCGAAATATTTTTTGTTTTAAAAAAAAGTCTTTTTCCAACGGTTATAAGTTTTCTTTTAATATATAAATAAGTTATTTTTTCTTCCAACTTTCATTCACTTGATTCTAAGCTTCTTTTCCATTGAATCTCAATTCTTACTATTATGTCTCGTCATTTTTTAAATGTCATTTTTTTCATTGCAATATACGTCTTAAGGCCATGTTTGGAAAGTTAGATGAGTTGAGAATATCTCATCTTAAAACTTTTCATAATTTTCTTTTCAAATATAATTCAAACATAAAATACTTTTCAATTTCAAATCTTCAACTTTTTTATTTGATCATTATAATTTTTTGAATTTCAAAAAACAAATAATATTAATAAATTACATTCAAACAATTTTTTTAACTTTATAAATATTTTTATTCAACTTTTTCTCCCTCATTTCTCAAACTCCAATAAGACATCTTAACTCAAATCATTTCATTACAATTCATAAACTATTTCACTACTATTTACAAATTTTCATCTCATCACATTACCCAAACATGCCTTTAGTGATTCTATTGCAAGGGCCTTGCCAGCAGAAGGGTACAAACCATTAATGAAGTTGAGTGGAAAAAAAAATATGAAGAACAATCATTGATTTAGTGAAGAAAATAACTGCGAGTGCCGCAAAGTGCAACCAGTCCAACATATGGGTGACCAAGCACCTCGTAGAAGGCCTGCAAGACATATCTAGGTGCGAGGTGGAGATGGGCATCTTGCTTTATGGTAGGTTAGTTAGAAAAGCCACCTACTATGAAGGTAAGAATGAGGAATTGAAGAGGCAAGTGTCTCTAATGAGACAAGTGTTTCCCACCACGGCGAGCAATGATCAAGGACTAACTAGGGCATATATGTGAGCTTTTCGAAATAACACAAAAAATGCGTAAAAGAGTGACAGTGTTGTACATAGAAGCCCACAATCCACCTAAAGGGTCACATCCAAAGTGGGTCCGCAAAAAGGGTTATGACTTGGTAAGTCATATCATGTGAACTAAGACGTACGACTCAACGCCATGTGGAAGACCCTTATTCAAGGAAAGACTGAGGAGTTGGTAGGTAGTAAAGTGGTGCAAACCACGCCTTGGGCATCTATCTTTGTCATCATGCAGTATGACAATGAGGCTAAAGGACTCCTATCCAAGCATACCTTGAGTCTGAAGTATGTCAGAAGGACGTTTGATAGTCCCGCTCGATATTAAGGACTTGGACATGAGACAAAATCTTGCTTTTGAGATACTAAACACATAAGATCTTGTTGAGCCAGATTCTTTAAAGGAAGCAAGGAAGGAGTGGCGTAGCGAAATAGCAACCCCAACACTGAGAGGTAGGTCAACTTCTAAGATAGCATTCAGGAATGTGGGGTGAATGTTGTATGTAAGAGGCATATGCATATTCTGTAACCTTGTCCTTTCTGATAATGAATAAATCTTGTTTTTATCATTATGTTTATCTCATACTTATTCCTTGCTTTCCTAGACTTAAATGTGTTTATTGTTTTCACCAATTTATGATCTCGGTGTAAGAAACCATTATATTTGAGAGAGGGAGAGAGAAATGTATCATGTGTCAATCATCATGGGATAGAACGGAGTTCCCCGAACCATTCCTACAAGATGTTGCCACAAGTTTCACATGGGAAGGAAGATGCCTGGTGATGATTGGGTAGAGCAGTAATGTGTTTGGCCTCACCTGATAGTCAGGATGCAGAATCCCCTGGCGCATCACGTGTTAGTGTCTTGGAGTTGGTTGGCTAGGTAATCATTTCCCTAGTGCACCATGTTGGTCATGTAGAAGGGACTTCCCTGATTTCAATTGTGGAGCAGCTCATATGCTATTGGACTGTCAGGTGATGTATGTCTGTATGATGAATATCTATGTGATGAGCCTCTAAGTGATTACGATTGTGAATTTGGAATCGATACGATTTTATGGATTTTACTTACACGAGCGAAGGGTGGTTCCTTGCCTAAATAGTACCGATGCTTTAAAATACATTGCATAGAAGGTAATTCCTCGGAGGGTGATTCCTCACCATGTTTATATATATGTTTCACTAAGGGGTTTATTTCTCGCTATGTTTACGGATTCCATGTATCTATGTTAAAGGGGATGATTCATGGCCAAGTATACATATATGTGTCCTTTCACTATTTACATAAAACTATTCATTGTATCTTCAGAAGCGTTACCTCTCATTTGTAGTTTTGTCATAATTGCCTAAGCTACCTATGGTTTCAGATTTGGAACTATAGACTTTGATGCAGAGTTAGGACAAGGAGAGATGCTCGAGGAAAGAAGAGCCAATCCTGAGAGAACCTTGGGGATGGAGATTTATCTTTGTTGTAGGCGCCATGTGTACTTATATTCGGTCTGCCGCCCATTAGATGATGAACAAACTGTTTGGGTTATACATATTTTAAAGCTTGGAATTAATTCAGAGTGATAGTAATTATTCCTATATAGTGAATTTAGATTTTCTAATACTACGATGTCTTATTTTACTAACTAAACCTCTATTTTTTCCGCTGCAACCTTATATATGAAACTTGACATGTGCACTTCCATCTGGACGAGGCACATCGATTCTCGATCAACCTTGGGTGTTGACAATTTGTCTAGCACCCTTGGCAACATGAATTCTTGGTAGGACATTTACCGAGCAACGGGGTGCCACAACATTGTATTAGAGCATGCTTATACACAACTCTCAGTAGACCTATGTGTTGCGTGGGATAGTACCAAAAATGAAGGAGTTGATCTTAGTATCCTAGGTTTGATCTGCATTTAGAAATGAGTGATGGGTTAGAAAGCAAGAGGTTTGGGTTAGGTGGCATGATTTGAGTATCGTGCGACCAAGAGTCCTGCAAGGAGAGCAACCATCTAGTGGTCATGAGGGAGGACCATTGGGTGATAGGAGAGACAAGGAGCTAGTGATAGCTCTAAATAGTATTTTAGATGTGTTGAAAGAACAACATGACCTATATTCAAGTCGCTTACAGGTTCAGTCGTTAGGATGCCCCTCAGAGGAGTAAAGGGGATGAACGAATGAGCAATTCCTAGCTTATCACTACTCGAGATTCTTCGGCAAGGAGGCTTTGATGAGGGCAAAAATGTGGATGATGGATATTGAAAGGACTTCTGAGGTGTGCGGGTGCACCGAGAGTTATAAGCTATTGTATGCAAGCTATTTGCTACAGGGCGTGACGGCATTATGGTTGGGTACTAAGAGGCTATTACTCACCATGGAACTATGAGCCATGTAAAGAATCTCATGGGAGAGATTTGAGAGAGAATTTGACAATTGATACTTTCTAGCTATAGTAAGGCAGTAGAAGTCGCAGGACTTCACTATCTTGGTCTAGAGTAGTATGACGGTTGAATAGTATGTTGCTATGTAGGGGTGAGCACCAACCTAGTCGGAGTCGGATTTCCCTAAATCTGACTCCGACTCCGACTTTGTTGGAGTTCAAATCTAAACTCCGACTTGTGTATGCTCCAATCTGACTCCGACTTGTCGGAGCAGAGTTAGAGTTAGCCTTTTTTTTTAGCTTCATATTTAGCCTACTTTAAAAAAGATTTTTTTTGTCGGTTTTCAATGTTTCCAAAAAATTAAAAACTAAAACTAAATCATTCATTGCTAATTTACTTCTATACTAGTATTTAACTTATTTTTATACAAGACTTATACTAGTGTCTAATTACATGTTATCATACTACAGTATTATAGATTATTTATCGTGTCTAGTTACATGTTATTATACATTACTATTACATTTTATTATACTAATGTCTAACTTATTTCTAACCTAATTATATACTAGACTTTCTAGTGTCTTATTACGTGTTATTATATTTTTAGTAAATTACTATACGTGTTATTAATTTATTATACTAGACTTATTTAAATACTAGTGCCTAACTTATTTCTATACTTGATTATGTATGATAGTAATACAATGATGTTTACATATACTAAACTGTCATTAGTCTATTTATATTATAGTATAGTATAAGTATATTATTTCATAATAATTAGCTCATACAAATATATTATTGAATTTAACTATATAAGTTCTAATTATATGACTATATAACTATACTAGTATATATGACAGATATATAGATAAATATATATTTTTATAATATATGTACAATATCGGAGTCGAATTTAGAGTTAGAGTCGTAGTTAGAGGGCAAAGTTAGAGTCAAAGCAGATCGAAGTCGGAGTCAGTCTAGCGACACCTCAGACTTTGACTGAAAAATTAAAAAAAAAAAATCAACTTCGACTTTGTTTTGTAGGAGTCGAAGCGGAGCCAATGCAGAGCCAGATTTAGAGTAGGATTTTCAGATTTTTGCTTAACCCTACTGTTATGTTTATAGAATTAAGGAGATTTTTCACTCATCTTATTCTATAGAGAGAATGGGGGATGTATTTCATACCCAAATCAAGACCCAAGTAGCATGCCTGGAGATTAAGGAATTCCAAAAATTAGTGCACGTAGGCTCTATTGTCAAGCATGAGTAGTGCAATTTGTTGGTTGTGCCCATGGGTCAAAAAAGGAGGATGTTTTCTGGTGAGGGAAGCAGTTTAGGTGTCCCTCATAAGTTTGTGCCATGGATGGGTGGATGACTGCCAACCACTCCTGGAGTATGCATGGGAGGAAGGACGTCAGTTTGCAGTAATTGCCATAGAGCTCACGAGGGGGACTACCAACAGGTACTGATTTGTGTTTTTGTTGTAGACAAAATGGACATTATGTCAAGGATTGCTCTCAGGCACCAATAGTACAACATGTAGGATAGGGTGGAGGACGCGGAGAAAATAAACATGACATGCAAGCGAGAGTGTATGCCCTCACTCCAGAAGAAGTTTAGGAGGATGCCCTAGAGACCCATGAGTCAAGTGTCATCAAAGGTATGATACCATAGTTTACAATTAATTGTCTATATTCGTAGGCATTAAGAATAGGTAGTAAAGCAAAGTTGATCATGTAGGACGAGTTAGGATATCGAATTTCTACACAATTACATTGTTTAACTCGGGAGCTTCCCACCTTTGTCTACCACTTTCGTCAGAACGATTGGCCTTTGGAAGAAACCAATGCACTAGGGAGTCTCAGTAGCACTACCTAATGGAGGGATAGTGTTTGCACTAAGGCAGTTAGAGAGTGTCCTTTGGAGATAGACGGGATCCCTCTGGAAGCGGATTTGATAATGTTCAACATGTTTGGATTCGATATCATATTAGGAATGGATTGGTTGTTTAGGCATTTTGCAAGTATAGATTACTGGTTGAGAACCATAACATTCCGCATACTAGGAATGAGAGATAGGGTATTTCATGGAAAAAAGTTGAGGTCAATGCTGGGAATAATTATCTCGTTGTAGGCCAATAAGCATTTGGCAAATGGGGCTAAGGCCTACTTAGTGCACTTAGTGCTTAAGCAGAGAGAACCTAAAGAAATGGAGAGCATACCTGTAGTAAAAGAATTTCTGGAGGTCTTTAGAGAACTACCAAGGTTACCCCTTTTTAGGGAACTTGAGTTTTTTTATTGAGAAACGGTAGTAAAAGAATTTCTGGAGGTCTTTGGAGAACTACCAGGGTTACCCCCTTTTTGGGAAATTGAGTTTTTGATTGAGACAGAACTAGGAGCAGTTATGGTAGACAAGGCACCTTACATGATGGCCCAAACAGAGTTAAATGAGTTAAAGAGTCAACTGCAAGAGTTGTTGATGAAATGATTTATCAGGCCAAGCATATCAGCTTGGGGAGTGCCGGTACTATTCTTTAAAAAGTGAGATGGGTCCCTTAATATGTGCATCGACTTTCGAGAACCACATAAGGTGACTACAAAGAATAGATACCCATTGCGAAGGATAGATGATTTGTTTGACCAGTTGCAAGGAGCTCCAGTATTTTCTAAGATTGATCTTAGGTCAGGTTATCACTAATTGATGATTAAGGAATGTGACATACCAAAGACAACCTTTCGAACTAGGTATGGCCATTAATGCCCTTTGGATTAGCCAATGCCCCTACAGCTTTTATGGACATCAACAATAGAATGTTTCAACCATTTTTGGACTTGTTGGTAGTAGTCTTCATAAACAATATCCTAGTGTATTCCAAATGTGCCGAAGATCACGAGAGTTACTTAAGGTTAGTGTTGGGAATGCTCAAGGACCATTAGTTGTTCGCCAAACTCATCAAGTATGAATTCTAGCTAGAGGAAGTGAAGTTCCTCGGTCACGTGATATTCAAGGAAAGATTCAGGGTTAAGCTACGTAAGATTGAGACTGTGGTAGAATGGTAGTGACCAACAACTATGCAAGAGGAAAATAGTTTCTTGGGCTTGGCTTGTTACTACTAGAGGTTTGTGGAAGGATTCACTAGATTGTCAAATCTTCTCACAATGTTAACCAAGAAGAATTTTAAATTTGCATGGACCAAAAAGTGTGAGCGGAGTTTTGAAAAACTGAAGAGGAGGTTGACTACAACCCCCATTTTAGCTTTACGCAAGCCTTCCAAGCCATTTGTGGTATTTAGTGACGCATCAAGTATGGTCTAGGATGCGTCCTAATACAGAAAGACAAGGTGGTAGCTTACACGTCCAGATAGTTGAAAGACCATGAAAAGAACTACCCCATTGATGACATGGAGTTGATAGCGATAGTGTTTGCCTTAACGATTTGGCAATATTACCTATAAGGTGAAGAATGTGAGGTGTATACCGATAACAAGAGTATTAAACATCTCTTCACCCATAAAAGTCTTAACATGAGGTAATGAAGGTGGTTGGAGGTTATTAACGACTACTAATGCGAAATTAAGTATCACTTGGGAAAAACCAATTTAGTCACTGATGCCTTAAGTCGCAAGTCAAAGAGAAGAGACGTAAGAGAACTCTCAGAAGTGGATTTACTCTTGAAAATAATGAGACACTTGATGAAAAAGGACATACCACCAGAGGAGACTTTCACTACCCTGCAGGAGTTTAGGGTAAGTGATTTTGACAAGCTGAAGGATCAACATGAAGGGGATCATAAATGGCTAGAGATTTGATAGAAGGTCTATAGTGGCAAAACACCTATGCATTTAGCTTGGGCAAGGATGGAACCCTGTTATTTAGAGGACGAAAGGTGATCTTGTCTAATTTGGAGGTTTTAGAGTGAATATTAGCTGAAGCTCATTCCTCTCCATACTCGATATACCTTGGAGGAACGAAAATGTATCGAGATCTTAGGAAACAACTCTGGTGGGAAGGAATGAACGAAGACATCACCCACTTCATCGAGAAGTGTGCCATGCGTCAGAGGGTAAAAGTGAACACTAAAGGCTTGTAGGGAATCAGCAACCTTTACCTATTCCCGAATGGAAGTGGTAAGATATCGTTATGGATTTTGTGGCTAGATTTCCAATAACCCCTAGTGGAAAGGATGCCTTATGGGTAATAGTAGATCGATTGACCAAGAGTGCTCACTTCTTACCGGTCACCACACTCAGTTGTACATAAGGAAGATAGTTAGATTACATGGAGTCCCTACAAAGATAGTCTTGGATTGAGATCAGAGATCATTTTTGAAAGAGTTCACAAAATGCTATGGGCACCAAGTTGAAGTTTAGTAGTGCTTACCACCTCCAGACTGACGAGCAATTAGAAAGGACTATCCAGATGCTAGAGGACATCCTAAGGGCACATACCGAATTTTAAGGGACAATGGGAAGGTCACATCCCACTCATTGAGTTTGTGTATAATAACGATTGCCAGACAACTATCCAAATGGCCCATTATGAGGCACTGTATGGGAGGAAGCGTAGATCGTTGATATGTTGGGACGAGGAAGGATAAGCCAAGATGATTGGACCAAAAATCATCCAAGCAATGACAAGCAGCTCAAGCTCATATGTGCGAGGATGGCCACAGTTTAGACTAGGTAAAAGAGTTATGTCGACAATAGGAGGAAAGAGTTAACCTTTGAGTATAGTGACTGGGTGTACCTCAAGGTATCACCTATGAAAGGTGTTAAGAGATTCAGATAAAGGGAGAGTTAAGCCTAAGGTACATTGGACCGTAACAAGTAATGGCGAAGGTTGGCCTAGTAGCCTAACAAGTGGCGTTACCTGCAGAATATGAAGGGATTCACAATGTGTTTCATGTTTTCTCATTCAGGGAAAGTTTTGAGAACTAGCAACCCTTAGTAATTGAATTGAATCTAGTTTCACTGCAACCAAATCTCACTTATGAGGAAAACCTGGTATGAATTGTAGATTGGAAGGAGTAGATTGCGATCTAAAATCATATCATTGGTAAAAGTGTAGGGGGGAGATGCGGGAAACAAGGAGCTCACTTGGGAAAGTGATTGGGTCAGGCGGGAGCAGTTTCCTTATTTATTTGATCCACATTGATGAGCTACAATGCATGCTGTGAGGGTAATTTAGAAAATTTCAAGGTGAAAACATGTCTATATATATGTTTTCAACCTACTCTCTTTAAGAACATCACCAAGTACTCTAAAAAATGTGGTCATGGTGTGAGAGGAGAAAACTACACGAAGGGTAGTAATGCCACCCAAAATAATGAATCGATTCTTAGAGGAATGTCATGAGAGGGAGAGATTGGAGGGAGAACGACGGAGAGTGGAGGAGGAGCATTGCAGAGATGAAGGATCTTCTCAGAGGACTAGAGCCCTAATATTGGAGATGTTGCACCATGACAACACCATTGTGCTGCAACATGCTAAGAAGAGGACCATGTCGAGACGTTATGAGCAACATGAGGACAAGGGTGAGGACTCCCCAACGTCCTACGATGTTGAACCTAGGAAATGATCTAGAATTTGAGAGAACACAACCAGCAGGTAGCCTAGACGGAGCAAGTGAAGAAGACATGAAAAGTCATCTCATGTTCCTCTCATAGATGGTGAAGATCAGTCTGTAGATCTAGGTGAGGGTGAGTCCAATCTGAGGATGGAGACAACCAGAGGCATTAACGGATCTCCTGTCTGAGATCCCTTCCCTTGTAGGGATTGAACAAGGGAGAACCCTCACCGAATTTTAAGGATGAAATCTATTGTAAGGAATGGAGGATATGAGGGCTCCTGCTGCATAAGGGGATAGACCACTGATGCAATTGAATGGAAAGAAAGATGACGAACACTCCATTGGTTGGTGAGGAAAATGGATGTGGGTGTTGCAAACTGTAGTTAGTCGAACATGTGAGCGAGGAAGCACCTTTTGGATAGTTTGGTAGATATACCCCTGAGCAAGGTAGAGATGAGTGTCTCGCCCCATGGTAGGTGAGCTAGAAAATTCACCCACCATGCAGGCGAGAACGAGGAACTAAAGAGGCTACTAGCTCTAATGAAACAAAAGCAGGTAAGCGATGGTCAAGGACATACTGGAGCATATATGGGAGCTTTTCCATATCAACATGGAAGATTCTCAGAAGCATGAAAATCTCATATGCATAAGCCCACACTCCACTTGAAGGGTCACATCTAGAGTGGCTCTACTTGAGGATTGCGATTTTGGAAGTCATATCATCTTAATTCAGAGGTATGTCTCGATGCCACCTGGAAGACCCTCATTCAAGGAAGGACTTAGGAGTTGGTAGGTTGTAGGGAAGTGTAGACTATCCCTTGGTTGTCTATCTCTGTCATCCTATAGTTGAACAGTCACACAGACTCTTATTCAAGCATACTTGGAGTCAAGAGTATGTCAGGAAGACATCTGACAGTCCCACCCTATCAAAGGGATTTGGACATGGGACAAAATCTCACTTTTAAAGTCTTAGACACATAATACCTCATGGAGCTGAAATATTCAGAGGGAGCAAGGAATGAGCAACGCAACTGAGTAGCGAGAGACTGACATTGTGATGTAGGTTAGCTTCTAAGAAAAGACTTAGAAATGTGGGGTGAATGTAGTATGTAAGAGGTATTTTCATTTTCTGTAACATTTTTTTCTAAACATGAAAAAATCTGTTTTGGATCCTTTTGTTTATCTAATGTTCAGTTCTTGTTTTTTGGGACTTTGAATGTGTTTGTTGATTTTCACTGATTTATGATCCCGGTGTAATATCCATATATCTGTGTTAGTATTGTGTACCATACATTAATAATCATGGGATAGGATGGAGTTCCCCTGACCATTCTTGCCAGATGTCAACATGAGCTTAAAACAAATACAAGGATTCCTCGTGAATGATTGGGGTGGAGTGGTATCATGTTGGCCTCACCTGATAGTTAGGATGTAGAATCTCCCAGCGTATCACATGTTGATGTCTTCAAGTTGGATGGTTGGGTAGTTGTTTTTCCAATGCAACATGTCATCTCTGTGTGAAAGTCAACCTGTGTTTCGGTATAGGCGAGTTGGCTTGCACCATGTTGAACAAGTAGAAGGGATTTTCCTGACGTCGAGCTGTGGAGCAGCTAATCCCTTGTTTCCCCATCAAGCAATGTATGTGTGTGTTGAATATCTATGTGATGAACCTTTGTGTGATAGTAGTTGTTCCAGCAAAACTGATATGATTTGATGGATTTGGCCTACTAGAGTGAAGGGTGTTCCCCGCCTAAGTAATACTTATGTTTAAAGTACAATGCACAAGAGGGTTACTCCTTCTTTGGCCATGTTACAGATCCATGTGTTTATGCCTTAGAGGATGATTCCTCACCAAAGCATACATACATGTCTTTACTCAATATTTACATGAATTGTTCATTGCTCTTCAAGAGAATTATCTCTCATTAGCAGCTTTTGTCATGGCGGTCTAACCTATCCATGGTTTCACTCTCGGAGCTATAGCCTTTGATGCAGAATTAGAACTATGAGTGATGCTAGAGGAAGAAGAGTCGATCCTACTCGAACCCTGAAGATGGAGGCCTGTCTCTATCATAGGAGCCATGCATCATTTTGAGTTGTACTTGCCTTGTTAGAAAGAGGCAACCAACTGTGTTCGGTCTCTTGCCCATTAGGCATTGAACATATAATTTTATTTGCCCATTAGACTTCTGGTATTGCAAGATCTACTTTACTGACTAAATCTATATTTTCCACTATGATCTTATACTTGTATACCACACGTGCAATTCCATCTGGATGAGGCACACCTAACCCGAATAAATCCTGGGTGTTGACTGCTTGGCTAGAAACGTTGGTGCCACAGAGCCTCACCAGGACGTTTTCAGGAGGCGCCACAAAGGAACAGAACATCAATAAAGTTGAGTGGAAATAAAGATGAAGAACACTCGATTGGTTTAGTTAAGAAAATAGTTGCGAGAGCTGCAAAGTGCAGCTAGTTCAACATGTGGGCAAGTAAAAACTGTGTAGAATGCCTAGCAGACATATCCTAGGGTGAGGTGGAGATGAGCGTTTTGCCTTATGGTAGGGGTGGGCAAAATTCTTGAAGCTCCAAGCACGACCGACACCCATTTTGATTTCGACTCCGACTTTCAAACTCTGAACTCCGATTAAGCAAAAATTTTGGAGCAAATCTCCCACCCACACTAGTATCATTAAATAAACTTTGTCGATAATTTTGCTTTCAGGCAGAACCAAACTCACAGTGAACTGGGCAAGGATGTGGTTAGGGATTGATTAGGTTTGGCAATTGGACGTCTTGCTCCTAGTAGCCAATACCCCTACTAATTAGGATTTAGGATTTCAATTTTGATTTTGATTTTGATTTTGATTATTATTATTATTATTATTATTATTATTATTATATGTGGGATGAACTCTCGGAAGCGTGTCCTGTCCCTTAAGCTTCAGCTTCAGGAGGACAGTACAAAACCTGATGTTGCCCTAATCAATCATGTTAGGATATAGCAACATTGATTCAATGGGCGGTAGGCAAGAGTAAAACAAATAAATAAACTATTTTTTTTTTTTATAGTAACCTAGAGAAATCTGAAGAATGAAAGAAAAAGAAATGGTAAGGAGGAGGTTTTGAGCTTTCTCTTTACCTTCATAAATTGTACTAATGGAGGAAATATAAAAAAGGGATTGATTTTTTTTTTTTTTGGGTTCCAATGAATCGATATTTCAAGCATCACAACAAATCCACAGGGGCTTAGGAAGAACAATAACCTAACACTAACATTTTTGCACCTCTCCTATCCTACTCTCCATCGCGTTGCGTCTCTGCCATGGCCACTGATCAATAGCAGCATCACAAACACACCCAAGCCAACTCCTTCGTGAACTAGACTAAGCCATCTCCTTTGTAAAGCCACGTTGAGCCAACTCTGTCATGAACTAGGCCAATTGAGCCATCTCTCTCTCCCTTTGTGGCTTCGAATTTCTTACTCCGACTTTGGCAACTCCAATCGGGGAAAAAAGCAGCTCCAATTCGGAGTCGGCATCGGAGCTCAACTTGGCCTCAGAGTTTGGTTAGATTCGGAGGTCAAATTTGAGCATTCCTACCCTGTCGGAGCCCAACCCTACCTTATGGTAGGCAAGCTAGGAAAGCCACCTACTGTGAAGATGAGAACAAGTAGCTAAAGAGGCTAGTGGCTCTAATGAGACAAGAGTTACCAGCCCAAGGTGAGCAACAATCAATGACAAATTAAGGCAAATATGGGAGCTTTTTGGAACAGCACAAAAAAGGCTCAAAATAGTGGCAGTGTTGTACATAGAAGCCTACACTCCACCTGAAGGGTCACAACTGGAGTGGGTCTACAAAAAAGGTTATGATTCAGCGGGTCATATCATCTAAACCTAGAGGTATGGCTCACCACCACATGGAAGACCCTCATCTAAGGAAAGATTGAGGAGTTGGCAGTACTTAAGGAGTTGCAGATCATGCCCTGGCCATCAATCTCTGTCATCCTACAGTATGCCAATTGTGGTTGAAGGACTCATATCCAAGTATTCCTGGAGTCTGAAGTATGTTAGAAGGATGCCTAATAGTTCTACTAAATATTAGGGATTTGGACATGGGACAAAATTTCACTTTTGAGATCTTAAACACCCGAGATCTTACGGAGCCAAACTCTTCAGAGGAAGCAAGGAAGGAGTGACGTAGTGAAATATCAACCCCGATGTTGAGAGGTAAGTTAGCTTCTAAGATAGTATTGGAGAACGTGGGATGAATGTTGTATGTAAGATCCATATGCATATTCTGTATCCTTCCCCTTTCTAATCATGAATAAATCTGGTTTTTATCATTATGTTTATCTTATACTTATTCCATACTTCCTGAGACTTAGAATGTGTTTACTATTTTCACCAATTTATGATCTTGGTGTAAGAAACCATTATCTTAGAAATGAAGAAGAATAGAGAAACATGTGTCCATCATCATGGGATGGGATAGAGTTCGTCGAACCATTCCTGCGAGACGTTGTCACAAGCTTCACATGGGAAGGTGAATGCGTTGCGGTGGATAGGGTGGAGCACTAGAGCAGTATCATTTTTTTGCCTTAGTTGATAGTTAGGATATAGAATCCCCCAGTGCATCACGTGTTTGTGTCGTCAAGTTGGTTGGCTGGGTAGATGTTTCTCTGGTACAACATGTTGTCTCTATGTGAGAGTTGACATGTGTTTGTGTATAGGCGTGATAACTTGCACCATGTTTGTCGAATAGAAGGGATTCCTTCGATTTCGACGATGGGATGGCTCATATCCATCACGTGATGTATGTTTGTGTGATGAATATCTTTGTGATGAGCCTCTGTGTGATGATGATTGTACCTTTGGAATCAATACGATTCTATATATTTTACTTACTGGAGCGAAGGGTGATTCCTCACCTAAATAGTACTGATGCTTTAAAATATATTATGTAGTGGGTAATTCCTCGCCATGCTTATATAATATGTTGCACTAAGAGGGTGATTCCTCATCATGTTTACAGACTTGACATGTTTAAAATACAAGCCTCTTGTTGCTCATGATGCAGAACAACTGAATGATGGTTGTAAGTTTATTCTAGAGCCTTTGATTTCGTTTCCAATACTAGGCTTCATTTGAGGTTAAGGACAACATTCCGAGCCATGTTCTAGTGAGTTTATGTAGTTTGAAGTTCTTAGTTAGAGTTTTGTACTTTTTCGCCAACTTCATTGTTATGTTTAACAGATGTTGTTTTCCTTTTTAGAATGAATTCAAATTCAGTTTTGGTGTAAAGAGGATATTCAAAATATGAGTGAGTTGATGTGTTCATTGTTTCAATGTCACAAGGGTAGCTATTATGAACACTAATACATTTGAGACAGTAGAGGAGGGGATGCAAAGACTTTTCCAATAATTGAAGGTAAACAACTTGGAGTAAGTGTTGCGAACTTTTCTCAAGCCCTAAGTATCAAGTAATTATATTTTTTAGACACTTAAAAGCATTTAAAATATTTAATTAATTCATCTAATCTATATCACTTTATTATTTTTCCATGCAACACTTGAGTTCTATCAATGCACAAAATAGATCAAATTGACAATTTATCTTGTATAAAAAATGATAATTAATTATTATATTTTGTCGATTAGTTTATGAATTAAGCCATATTTTTTTTAATGAACATTTTTTTTTAATAAATGTGTGGGTCCAGATAATGTTTCCCTTATTCAAGTGTATGTTGCAACCCATATTGATGTCAATTGCGAGTGGATGGATCCTATAGCCAAAGAGAATTGCATGGGTGAAAAGAAGTTAAAAAGATAATTTCATTATTGATAACTTTGTTCGAGTTGCCAATCAATTCTTTCTTTGTCGAAGAAAATGATTGAGTTTTAGCTTGGTTCTAAGGAATCATCTTGTAACGACCCAAAAAAAAATTCAATGGATGAATCTCTTTAGATCTTAGGGAACATCATGAAATCCTGAAAAGATTTCATGAATCGAACAACCGATTAAGTTTTACTCTATTAGCATAGTTGAATCCCAACATGTTATGGTGACCGAGTTGCCTTTCTATTTATTTAAGGCACTTAAGAGTACAAGTTATTAAAACGAATTACACCATTACCCTCAGGGGAATATTTAGGATTTTATAGTAAAATGTTACGTTTCCCCTTTTTTGGATGAATAGTAACCGAGAGTGCCTTTTTTATTTTACTTTTATTTTTTTTAAAAGAAGAGTAAGGGCCACATATCCTAGTAGCTCCTACCCTAAGTTTATTGATAAAGCTTATGGTGGAGAAATACCATGGTAAGAAGTAGGATACATGAGATTCACATATAAGCATCAAAACCATCCCAAGCATCAAAACCAACAAAATCAATAAAGAAGCAATATAATAACCAAATAAATCTAAACAAGCCTATGAAGATATCCAAACAAACATAAAACAAATTATTTGTGAATAGAAGGAAGCCCCAACACTAGACTCATGTGATTATTTAGAATTTTATAGTGCTGTGCAATAATAAAGTTAGCAATTTTTTTGGGTGAATAGTAATATCCAAGACTGTCGCGTGGCAACAGATTCAAATGATTGTCAAATCGCCATGTAGAATATTCAAATCCACTTAGAATCACTAGGATTACTTTGGATGGACACATGGCACAATCCTAACCATTCATTGGAAAAATAATAGGACACTTGTCGCAAAGAGAATGAAGTGTGATGGAATAAAAGGTAAATCAAGCCATGTGATTATGCCACCCAAGTCAAATACTATTCGAACCAACCAAAATACTATTTGGTCTACCAAAAAAGAGTTTCAACCCAAAGGAAATCTTAAACCATTGGAATTCAACTAAAATCCTAAATCCAATGTGTTGGCCGAAACCCAAAACTTGGTTTCCAAACCCTAAACCACCCAGTTTTGATTAAATGTTGAATCACTTGGATTAATCATTTCCACATGCTATTAATCACTCAATTATACACTCATACACCCTTATCAACTCTCTTGCATCTTGGTAATCATTCTAGGCCAGGACAAATTTGATTTGGACTTGAACCAACTGAAACCCTAAATGAAACCCCATCCATACCCCAACTTGAAGCCCATTTGTTAGGCCCATTTTTGGCCCAGCGAAAACAACTACCAAACCAAGCTTCCTAAGGAAGTTCCTTCCTCCTACAAAGGCCATGCTAGGGCTGACATGCCACTCATGGCTAGCCTAAAAAAGGTGGCTTGATGGCAAGTAAAAAAGGCTACAAACCACCACCTAGGAATTCAGCTTTGCAACAGAAAACCATGGGTTGTGTAGCCCACAGTTTTACCATCTTTTTGCCTGCCAACCTCCCATTAAAGTGCCTTAACTTAGCCACTAATTCAGCCCCTCATATACCCCCACACGTCATCTTCATTTACTCCCCCACTTGTGCAAATTTCTCAAACTTTCATAGAGCGAAACTGAAAGAGTGCAAGACAGAAAAAACTGGGCAATTTTTGTTCTAGCCTTCCAACCCTTTTTAAGTCAATTTCAATGACTCAATCTTCATGTATTTTATTCCATTTTGAGTCAGATTTACGTGGGTATTATGGGTGCTACCGTCCCACTTCTTGCCCTCGCATGGGTGGGGGGTGGAGCTTTTCTCCTTGGCACATGCCCCCACACACTGGGGGCGGGGTCCCTCGTCTGAATGCTCCATCGGTCCCCTCTCCCCCGGAGCCCTGTCCAAATGGGCCTCGAGCCATTAGACTTAGAACACGTTTATGGGCCTAAAATGTCCTAGAAGAACCTATATTGGGCCGAAACTGGCGTAGAACCTATTTCGGCCAAGAAATTAACTAAAAGAACTTGGAGTAAAAAAATAAAATAAAAATTATATACTACTAAGTTGCAACTAATAATCATAATCAAGCTATTACAATAATACAAATTAAGCTAAAACTATAAAAAAATTACAAAGTCATCTAAAAAATCTTACAAGTTGTCACATAATTTAAATAAATAATGATACCACAATTAACGCAAGAAAATCATTTTAATTTTCGAATTGACTTTGACATTGGAATTTAGGGTGGTAATTGTGATGGAAAAGTTAGTGAGCTGTGCTGTGAGACTATGAGATCATAAAAGCTTAAACATTAATAGAAAAATAAATTAGAATTACAAACAAGAAACAAAAATAAAAAATACAAACATATATTAGAAATGTAAAAATTACAAATATTAAAAGTACTAACCAAGATGAGAAATGGATCATTGGGTCATTGGGATTAGGATTGAGAATATGACAGTGAAAATATAAAAGTTAAAAAAAATACCAAAAATAATTAGAATGACCAAAAATTATATGAAGACAGAATAATTAAGAGACAAATTGTACAAATCAATGGCAATGGTGGGTCCAATACACATGAAGTCATATTGTGGCGAATGTAAATGTCGTCTCATGTAGTATCGCTACAACAATTAAATTTGAAATTAATACCGGCTAAATGAATACAAATAAATTAAAATAACAAAATAAAATCCATGATTACCAGATCTAGGCTAATCGCCACCCTCCTCCTCGTTGGTCTTCTTAAAGTCAAGAACATCTGTAACATAAATGGGGGTCTTGTTGATCCAATTATGCGTGCAAATCAATGCTTCCACAGCGGTAAGAGACAATGAACTCGAGAATGGATACAATAAGGATGGATCAAGTCCAACTTTGAGGCTACTGTACTAATAGGGATGTCAAAAATACTGCGGGCTATCTCTCTAAGGATGGGATACTTCTTGGTATTGGTCTTCTACTGAGATAACATATCAAAGCTTCATGTAAATGGGTGAAGATCCACTGTCAAGTATTTATCTACCTCGAACTGAGCCTCTACAGGATGACGGACTAGGGGGTTCTGCTCTAATCTCTCACCCCACTCCAACCTACACCTTTTCTCAACGCAGCTTCTGGAGGAGGCAGGCGGTAGGTGTAGATGCCAGAATATTACCACTCTTGAACACAGTAAACTCATGAAACAATCTAGTAAGGGTTTTCCTAACCCTTGCCGCAATATGCCTTGCCCATGCATTCCCGTGCACCAATCTCAAGTCATATACCATGCCATCAGTCTTGTACTCGAGCCAATAAAAACAACCACATATAACAAAATATTCACCCTACTCAAATCTCTCCAATACTTGTCATACTTATCCCTCATAAACAATGCCATCTCCTTCATCCTAATCTGGTCACTCACGCACATGTCATCAAGTTTTTCTTTTAGCTTACATATTTGTTGACAAAAATAATTGGATGTAGGGTACAAAGAATCGGATAGCCTCATTGTGACCTCTTAGAAAACCCTCAAAAAGTCTACAAAAGTAGCAAAAACCTCCCAATCATCATCAATAGGCTTGCCTAATTCCCGTGATCATCAAAACATTTGACATATTGAATGTTTTCATCACCTAGTAATGCAAAGGCTGACTTATCTTCTTGAGCCATCTCCAACATCAAGAAAGTTGAGTTCTATCTTACAGAAACATCATGACAAAGGCCCTTTTTGGATGTTATACTCGTAGCCCTAATAGCAACCTTGAATTTCTCCAATCTAGCAGGTGAAGACCTCACAAATCTCACAACAGTTCTAACCCATGCAATCGAGTCATCAAAATCTTTCAAACCATCATTGAAAATTAGATTTAGAATATGTATAACACATCTCACATGCAAACAATCACTACCCAAATTGTGTTATTTGCCTCTCCAAAATAGGTCTTAATATGCCCTAATGTGACATTGTTAGATGAGACATTGTCAACTATAACTGTAAAAATCCCTTTCAACTCCCACTCCTTTATCGTAGCCTCCAATGACTTCCCAGTCATCTAACCCTTGTGATCGAAATTTTTAAATTTTTTTTTTTAAAATTTCCAATCATAATCAATAAAATGCACAGTTAAAGATATATAATTAAATTTTTGGATGGATGTCCATGTATTGGTGGTGGGATAAACTTTTTGACCCACCAATTGGCCCCTCAACAAATCTTTTTCTGTTTTGTAATGCTTTTTATATCTTTTACCACCGTGTGACGAATAGGAATGTCATAGGGCTCCAAGCACCCTTTCTCCTTCACAAATTGAAATAGTAGCTCGTCCATGATGACCATACGAAATAGGTATCTCTTACACTCCTCCGGATCATACTTAATATACCCTTTCAACATTGCATCCCACTACTCCCATTTGCCATTTTTTAAGTCTAATATTTAATCTAGATTGACTCTTCTCTTGTAAAGATTTTAATATTAAACTCTTTTTTCATTGTTCTTCTTAGTGGACCATTAATTGGGATGTACCATGTTTCCTATTATGACATCCATACACTTTACCACAATGGTTAAACTTAGTTTGGTGAAGTGAGTCCAAACTATTGAACTATTTTCTTGCTTTGTTCAGGCAAGGGGGCAATGGTAGGGTCTGTAGGGGTAAGGTTAATGGCAGGTGTAGGAGTAGGGTTAGGTGTTGGGGTATGAGTAGGACAGCTAGGAGTAAACTCTGACTGAGTATCCATTCCCCAACACTCACAAAAATTGAAATGAAGATCACATCAACAATTAAAACCACACAAAATCAACCAAAACAGAATAAGGTTTCGATGGAAACCCCAAGATAGAATAGGGTTTCGATATTGAAACCCCAAAATGGAATGGGGTTTTGGATGGAAACCCCAAAACAAAATGGGAATTCAGATGGAAACCCAAAAACATAATGGGGTTTCGATATCGAAACCCAAAAATAGAATGGGGTTTCGGATGGAATGGAAACCCCAAAACATAATGGAGTTTCTGATGGAAACCCCAAATTAATTTAGGGGTTTCAATACCCCTAACTTAATTTAGGAAACCCCTAAATTTAGGGTTTCAAATTGAAACCCTAAATTAATTTAAGGGTTTCAATATTGAAACCCCTAACATAGTAAGGGTTTTGAATTGAACCCTAAACTAATTTAGGGTTTCAAATCTGAAACCCTAATTTCACAATTTCATATGCACAATCTTTTTTTACACACATCAATCAACAAACAAACCAATCTCCACACTCCACAGCACACAATTCATAATTTTATCCTCCAACTCCTCAATTTAATCCCATCCTCTATACAAAAATTAAAAAAAGAAATTACAAAAAAAGTAGATTTCAGTTTGAGAAACTTACCTTCGGCGACAAACTAGGCGTGCGACAGAAATGGCAACGGATGACAATGGTGACGTGCTATGGATGATGATGGTGAGAGAGAGGCTAGGGGTTCAAAGAGATGAGAGAGGGAGATCAAGTGAAGTGAACTCAAGCCTGAGGGTGGTGGGAGGGGGTCACAGGGGGTAATTTACATCACTAATTAAAATGATGCCATTTTGTATATCCCAAAATGGCATCATTTTTATATATGGGAGGATTGTTTTTATATAATATTTATATTTATATATATGGGATATGGGGGTGGGGTGGGGCAGTGGGGTGTGGAGGCCCGCTGGCCACCCCTAGTGGGTATATGTTGGAAAATGTTTATGGAATTTTGATTGGTAAAAGTTTGGTTTGATGATACAAAGGTATAAGTAGTGACAACTTTGATGTTTGTGTGAAACGTTAAAAGTTTGATGAAGTTTCTGGTGAACTTTTGGGTTGATCTTGCTTTGATGAGGTGTTAACATGTTTATAAGCAAGCTAGGTTTGGATTCATAACATGTTAATATTTTTATAAAAGAGTTTTCCATGATTTTGAAATGTTAGAAATTGGATGACTCAATCTATCACATGCCACAAATGCCATGTCATCTATCACATGTTTATCTATCACAAGTCATAAATGCCATGTCATCTGTTACATGCCATGAATGCCACGCCTTCATTTCTGTTACGTGGTTATCTATTACCTGACATGAATGCCATGTCATAAGCATTAGTATATCATGAAATATTTCTAAATCATGCATGAGTCTTTTATGTTATCACGATCCGAAGTGCATAAGAGTCTATCATGAAATATTATGAGTCAAGCATGAAACATTTATTAAGTTAAATTATATTACGGTTAAGAAGATACAATCTGCTAGGTACTATAGTGAAGGCACATGAGTTATTGGGTACTATGGTGAAAGGAGTACATCTGACGTAATATAAAGGATACTCAATGTGAAGGTGTGTGAGCTACCTGAGTATTCCTATTCTCAGTTAGAATGCATGAATTTAGTTTAGATTTTTGCCAAAAGGCCCTTAATAGCCCCGCAGTTAGATACTTTGCTAAAGTTTAATTTTTTTTAATCTTGATTTTTTTGTCTTTCTTTAACATTATATTTTCTTTTCCCAGATAAATAAATTATTGACTTTTTCACCTTTTTTTTTTAAATTTAAATCATTATATCAGGTGCACCCCGGGGCTAACGCACCCGGGGCCGTTCCCTAGTGTGTATATATATATGCTCAACAATAATTATACTTATGTTCGAATGCAAAACACCATTAGCATTCTAACGTTAATTACCAATTAATGTTACTTGCATTCGAGCGTATGTACGTTGGATATATGATGTTGTTTGCAGTAACATAATTGAATGCAACAATTATACGTTCGAAACATAAATCTTTCATAAAGTATGACGTTATCATTTGAACATTTATTTGGGGATGAAAATAAACCATCACAAAATGTTAATTTATCACGTTTGAACATTCAACCATTTTATGATGGTCGTACAATAATCCGGCACAAAGTCTAATTGGTGGCACGGTTACTATGTTGGTTAAGTGACGGATTTTTTTCCTTGTCATAAAAAAAATGACGATTTTACTTTTTCTACGATGGTTTTGTCATTGAATATAATCTGTTATATATATCTGCATCAATAAAACCTTTCGATCACCAACGCAA